>OU015495.1:170357511-170560011 GCA_907164885.2 Dolomedes plantarius | reverse complement strand
TCGATTCTTGTGAATCGAATCTTATGTAAAACATTACATTTGATCTACATTCTATTAGTGTTGTCTTCGAAAAATGTCCACAATTTTGTCAAATATAAATAAAAAAAATCTGAATAGGCCAAAAGGATTGGGTCTACCTTGTCGATATAAAAGTTTGTAAAATATGACAATTCCTTGTAGAGTTCTTACATAGATGGATACGGAAATACGTAGGTTTTAGAAAATCTTCATGTGAAGTCAACTTCTGTTGGTTCTGTAACTTCTTTTCTTCCTTTATTGTGATTACTATGCGGTTTGTGCATAGTCCAGCTATTTTTTGATCAGATTATTTTGAAATAATTAATTTCCGGTGTTAAAGATTTCTTGTAGAATTGGATATAGAGGCTGCCAGTGCCTACAAACAAAAGAGCAGCCTCGGCTAGAATTAGGCAGTTTTATTTAGCGATTCTTGTTTCTTTAGAAATTTAATCTACATGTGTATGCTTTTCAATTCCGTCATGTGCCGAAATGTACTTGATGGTGCATGGTATGTATTTTCTGCATATTATTTGAGCAAGATCAATGATATCCCGTGTGGTTTTACTATTATTGCCCTTTCAAATAACCTCGTGGTCAGGTCTAGTTTTCAAAGACAAAAGTCTGTGGGGACTTCTGTAATAGGGCAGAAAAGGTATTTATTAAGACTATTTTCCTACACAAAAATTTATTATCATCTAAACATTTGGCTTCATGATTAAACTGGATTTAATGAGATCTTTCGGTTTTCTTTAATGAGTATGTTGCTTTTTGGTTTTAATTATTTATTGTGCGTTTTCCTTTTAGTAAGGTGGTCTTGTTCACATTATGTGTCAAGACTACATAAATGATGGTGCGGGACGGTGGTTTCTTACAAAAGAGTGATTCTGAATTTTGTCTACTAACGTTTTGTTCTAAGAGAATCGACTTCTGATCTCTTCATCCTAATGGATATTTGCATATTTGTATCGCCTTGTTTTGACAGTCATGGCTTAAGAATATCTGTTTGATACCTGCTCTTTATGAGTGTTTAAGAAACACTTGGGAGGTTATCTTAAGTGGACCGAATTTTCCACTGTTATCACATAATAAAAATTCAGATTCCCATTTTCCTTGAACGTTTTTCGTTGACAAGACTTCTCCTGTTAGGATTCCAAGGCTCCATATTAAAACTTAAAATAGTTTAATTTGTATCTAATTTTTCTATCTCAGTTGAAGATGCAGGATACGAGATGGGTGTTGCTTAGTATAGATTTAATTAACGTTGCCCTTTTTTAAACAGCTTGAAGCGTTGATTCTAAATTAATAACACTAGCTATCTACATTGCTAAGTGTTTTCTATTCTTTCTTATTTGTATGTTCAATATGCCTGTAAATTTTAAGTGTGTCACCACGAGAAGACTTTTATAATACTGAAGGAGGATTTTCCCAGTCAGTGAGCATCAAATTCTCATATTGAGAATTTTATTTTCATTTCTTTTTATCAATAGTGAACACGCAAAGCTTTGTCTTGTTTGGACAAAGTTTCTATTTTTAATTTCTTGTCTGTTCTTCTATGCATAATGTTGATGATTCTCAACTCTTTTCATGTATTATATTATAATCGGCAAAGAATGCAAATGATAATGTCGAATTTTAAAAGCTCACAAAGTTGTTTAAGAGCATTAATTCAAAATGGAACATGTATGTTGAGTTTATGATAGTTGTAGATTATAAAAATGTAAAATTTATATTTCTTCGTCAGCATTTTGTGCTTACTGATTATGACAACGCCAGTTTCAGTTTATAGTCATAGCCAAATTAATGAGTTATTTATTTCCGTTCATTTATATACGCTATGCTAATCTATATATATATATAACTGTTCCGTAACTGACTGACTGACTGACTGACTGACATACAACGCACAAACCAAACCGCTGGACCTAAAGGGCTCAAATTTTGCATGGCGATTCTTCTTATGGTGTAGGGGTGCACTAAGAAAGATTTTTGAAAAATTCCTCTTAGTTTTTTTAAAAAATTAAATTTTTAAGCTGTTTTAGTAACTTATTTTTAAGTTTGTATTTAAAATAATAATTTGGGGGTTATAACATTTATATCAAGAGAAATATCATAAAAATGCCTTTAAAATGATATTTCTTTCGAATCTTTACATCCCTTTTCTGATTTTTGGGAAACTTTTAAAGATTAATCTTTAGAATTTTATTTATTAAATGATGATCACGTTATTTCTTTTTCTGATACTTTAAATAAATTTATCGTCACGTGATAACAACGAAATAGACAAAAAAATATTTTTTTTCTTGTTAATGCAGCAGACGATTGGACATTCTCCAAAACAAATATTTAAATACAGTAAAAGATATGTTCCTCAATCTGTACTATATTCTTTAGTATGTCCTATCAGATTGAATTTGAATATTTTCTTCTACATTATTTTGTCTTTAAAAATATCCCTTACGATTTTTTTATAAATATATATATATATATATATATATATATATATATATATATATTACATCAATTGTATCAATTGATCGTCGTATTTATTATAAATATATATATTTATTTTTTTGGCATTAATTGCAGCATACATTGACCATTGTATTTAATTTGAATGTTTTTCGTAGCTAAGTGCGGGTTTTCAGTTAGTATTTATAATAAAATTATAAACTATCACAAAAAGATTACACAGAAAGACGAATATGAGTAAATATAATCCCTTTTGGTTAAGGGACTTTCAAATTACCAGAAATCGAACAAAAATTAGAAATTCTTTTTGGTGTATTGATATTTTAAAATTATGTAAATATTACAATAAAATGCATTTAAAATACGTAGTGAAAAGTAAAATGAAAACATGGTGAGGTTAGAAAAGTAAGTATTAAAGGTAGATTAAAAAATCTTGTATATGTATTTTTCTCAAAAGGAGTAATTTCCAGATTTGCAAGTCTTTAAAATGCTCCTTGCATCCAAATTTTGTCGAAATTTTATAAAATTTGTACTAAAGGCTTCCCTAATATATCAAAATAAAGTTATGTATCCATTTTAGGTTTCGACATCATTCAGAATATCAAAATCTATCTTAAGTGTAGAAAACTATAAAAAATTCACGAAAATTCAGAGTACAAGCATAAAAATATTTCCTAAAAATTAACTAATCAACGAAAATAAAAAGTAATACGTAACTTTGTTCAGAATGTATTTCTAAGAAATATAAATGCAAAATTAAGGGGGAAGTTAAAAATTGGATCTCAAGGAGCATTTAAAAAAATAATTTCACTTTTTAAATATTAATAAAACTAAATATTTATAATATTTTTAAATATTTATAAAGGTGTTAAATATGGTTATACTTTAATTAATATATATGCAAAATTTCATATCTCTGAGGTAAATTTTCAAAAATCGCTTTCTAATGTCCACCAACATCTTTTAATATAATTCGACATTTTGTTATAAGAATCTTTAGTGTTCAAAGTACTTTTTATTTGGACATAAATTAATCCCTTAGTTTCAATTTTCAGGTATTGAAATTTATATTATTAAAGTTTTTAAATATGTAATAACTCATAATAAATATAAAGTTTGTAAAATTATCATGTATTCCTATTGAATTTCTCTATCCTGATGCTTTTGAAGAATAAGATATGTTAAATGTATGAAATAGCTACTATAGATCTCGGCTATTTATTCCATATATAATAGTATAATATCCTGTGCAAAGCAAATACATTGTGTCGTCATATGACCGTTACAATATTCGTATTTACTCCAAACGCATTCCCATTTCTAAATTGCATTGTTAAGGAATGATTCATAAATAATCTAAATATAGCTTAAGCCTGAATTACACGGCAGAGGATTTAAATGTAATAGAGCTTTGAAGGAACATGTAAATCAATGTTTGTAAATTTTCAGTACTAATCTCTTGCAAATTTATTGAGTATTATTTAAATCTTTGAATTAGGTCTCGGATTACAGTGTTCTACTATGCGGAAGATTGACGAAGAAAGTAGCATTTAATCACATATATGCTCAAAATTTAATTTTTAGCGTTTCTCTACAGAAACTTTTGAAGCTTTATATCTAATACTAAAAAAGAATTCCAAGGTAAATTGTGTATTTTAGCAAATATAGATTAAGTTTAATTATTCTTATCATGGTCACTTATTAGATTGAAAATATTATTTTTCATTTGCAAGGATATATATTATCACAAAAGTTTTCTTATTGAAATGTATTAGTACTAACAGATTTGAAGTTCTTTTGGCGATTTTCCCATAAAATACAAACTTTTTTTCTAATACTTAAATTATTATTTTTTTAAAATACATATCTGAAAGTACCTGAACAAGAAGATATTTTAAGAATTCACAGTTATTTTTTTTTACTGTTTTAACATCAATCATAGCTACATTTGTAAAGTTAGCACGCTGATAAGCAACATAAAATGCACATAAAATATAGAAGAAGAATAGTTGAAGTTTTAAGAATTGACCGCCATTTGACAGTTCCATGTTTCTTAGTTTCTCTTCAACAAAAAAAAGAACTATCATTAGAATACTAAAAATTATTATGCAGATTTCCTAATGTAAATCATTAAGTATGAATTAAACTGCTAATTATGAAAATTGTCCAATCATTTATTTATAAAATTTTAACCTAGAGCCTATATAATATTATATATGAAACATAAAATATTCAATTTGGGGAAAAATGTAAAATATCGCCAAGTTCTATTGACTAATAATTTAAGAGATAAAAAAATTTTAACAGCAAAAGTTACACAATTACTACACAAATGCAAACACTATGGCTCTGAACGATAATTTTTTACATATAAGCGGCAAGAAAAGTAGCGTTTTGTATAAATTTAATTTCCCTGACAAATTAAGTTAGAAAAGCGAACATTTTTAACCTACAGTAATGACTTTTATGATTAAAATGGCATAAAATTTAAATAAACTCGATGAAGAGCAGCGAAAGACGATGTTTTATACTGCTTGACAGTTTGGAAGCCGTAAAAAACTATTTGACAGTGATTGATCGATTTTTATTGAGATAGAAATTTATTGTCCGTGACTATACTATATTCAATAGAAAAATATATCTTGATATTTTGTAACGTAATATAAAATGTCAGATACGAAAAGCGTATTAAAAGAAAGAGCTTCCACTTTATTTTCATTGTCAGTTTGATGTAAAGTTTTTGATAGGAACTATGCTTCATTTTTGGAAAAGATCTAAAAGCTTTATAAAAGTAATCCTTCGGTTTAAATTTTTTCTTAGGGTAATTAAATTAATATTGCAAAAGCCTGGAGAGAGGTTTAAAAATATATATTAATTATTTTAATAAAAAAACTTCAAAACGTAGTTTCAAGAAAGAGTCTTCAACTATGAGTAAGTATTTTATTTGTGATAATTTTATCCAAGAAATTTAATATTTTAACTTCTAAGTTTCTGGTTTGAAAATCCTGTTAATTATTTGCATGTTAACTTTGAAATTTATCTGGCTAAATAATAAAAGGAAGTTTTCTAGTACAGCAATTTATAGCACGTTCGAGGTTATTTTTAATTTACGCATATTATACATAATGTATTTTAAAATGCTTCAAAATTACTTTTGTTATAAGAATGTTCATGGCATTCCTTCATAAATCTAAAATCCCTCAAGTCTAAAATGTTTCTTGTTAACACTTTCACTTACAGGCTTTGAATGTTTCTCGCTTACACATGACTCTGATTTCATTATCCATTTTAAATTAAACTGCTCGTGTACTTTCCTTTCACGCTGGTAAGGGGCTTTGTCTTCTATTCCAGGTGCCTTTGAATTTTCATGAGAAATAGATGAATACTGAAAGGGGACAATTAACGCAGATGTTCTGAATGCGCGTAGAGTTAGTTATTTTAAATAAGTATTTTAGCATTCAGACTATGTATTTATCATATAATTGCTTTTTATGAATGATTTTATATTGTTAGGAAATGTTACCTTGACTTCATATGTCAGGAAATTCTACCTTTACGTAAATATTTCTTCAAATATTTTGATAATGATTGATTTGCATCGATATTCATAATGCAGGCATTTTATCGACAAAGGAAAAGGAAAAATGAATTTATCACTACGTAAGAATTCCCTTAATCGATAATCTGATAAAACTATAAGTAATCACAGATAATGTATGTATCTGCCACTCTTCAGTAAAACGACGAGAAAAATGCCGTTTCTTATATGAAACAAAATAAGTACATTACATCTCTTCGTTAGAAAGCGAACATTGAAACTTATTTTGTTAACATATTAACTTTTTTCAGGTAGAGTAATTCCCTATTGTATTTCATGATACGAAAATAATAATTTTTTAAGTAAGAATTTGACAGCATTATTTCAATCAGCAATGGAGAAACGTTTAAAATGTATTGACGAATTTCAAATAATTTTCCTCGTAATCAGCATGCACAAAGGGTATCTGAAACGGAAGGAAATATACTAAATTTTAATGTCTCATTTTCAAAATGTATATTTTGCTAATTTTGATTTCCTACAAAACAAATGAAGTTTTCTGCAGTTAAAAGATCATTCCTGGCTAGACGATATATCAATGACACCTTATCCAGTCAGCATAGTGCCAAGAACTGCAACATATCTACGAATTCATGGCGCATGTGACTGACAGGGCAGGGTTGAGACGTTGCAGGAACTAATTTTGATTCCCACTGTTCGAACTACAGGCATTTTACTGACTGTGTTTAGATGTTTCAATTATTTACTTAATAAAAGTACAGTGACCTGGTTAACACATTTTATGATTTCTTCAGATTTTATTTTGGGGTTATAATGACTTTAAATCTTTAAAGGACCGTATTTCAAACCCGGGTGTTTAAACTCGGAACAGGTATTCTACGAAGGAATATAGGTATTCTACTCGGAACAGAACTGACCAAGCGATGAGGAGAAACTCACTTTTCAAATTCATTCCCTGACAAGATTTTGCTTGCAGAAAGTATTGCTAATAAAACAGGAAATATATTTTAAATGTGTATTTTGTTCTTAGCATTTTGGTGCCTAAAAACCAAATGTAGGTTCCTCGTGTAAAACGCATTAAGGGGACAGTGGACGTTCAAAACTAACTTTTTTTGTTTTCAGTGGATTTGCTTGAAATTTGAATATGTCATTAGTACCATAGATATGTAAAAGTGGTTAAAATTTAAAGATGAAATATTAATAATATATGAATTATTAATTATTAATTATATAAAAAATTGGCTTCATTAAAAATGTTCCATGCGCATTTCTTTTGCATATAATATGGTAATTTTTATTTAAAGGATACCTGATAGAACTAACAATGAAACTTATTGCTTATTTTAAGCATTCATTAAAAATATAAAGAGAAAAAAATAGCAATAGTGAAAAAACCCTTTTTATGACGCAAAAAACCTATAAATCATCTTTTCAAGTACAAAATTTAGAAATTCTGAGCTACGAAGCATAATTTTTTTCAATAAGATTTATTTGATATACAGTTAAGTATATAAAATTTAAATTTCAAAGCAATAATTAGAAATGCGCCTGGAGCAGTTTGAATATTCGTATGACATGAAAATTTTTATTTTGAGAAAAACACATTTAAAGTTATTGCTATTAGTAACCACATCTAAATTAAATACAAATGCCTATAACTAGGAAAGTAATAACAGGAATTAAAATTATTTTTGCAACACATTCCTACTCGTCCGTAGTTTCACAATTTAATAAAATAAAAAAATCTAATTTTTGGACAAATTTTACAATTTTGAAAGTCCACTGTCCCCTTAAATTGTTTTCACTATGCGAACGAAGCACACAATTCTGCCTATAGGAATAAACGTTCGTAAACATTGCTTTAATGTATAACATTGTACAAATAAAAGGAACTAACTGAAGAGAACACTGTCCTCACATAATTAATCAGCATAATGGAAGTATACTCGCCATACTGTATTAGCTGAATACCACCATAAAATCGTCTCACAAATTTCTGGTTTAGCTTTTAGGAATTACTGCTAAAAAATACCCAAATGAAGAAGAATAGTTTCAGTTCAGTTTACAAATGATTTTAATTCTTTAAATACATTTTTTAATTCACGCTATTATGCAGAACTTTTGAATGTTTTTTAGCAAAATATGTAGAATTTTAAAGTTGTTTCTTTTCCCGTATAACTATATCATATTATTATACTTGAGTAACCCCATCTCAGATATATATTTAAGAGAAACATATTATAGAAATAATAATTGAAATTTATGTAAAGAAATAATTTAAAATAGTAAAATCAATGTGACTTTTTATGTTTAAAATAATATTTTATAGAAAAAATAATTATTGCTGTTTCAAAATGATAATCTAATGAGGAAGATGAAACTAATCACAATAAAAATGATACAATGACAACGGTAATTTGTAAACGAGACGTACTTCTTTTCCTTGTTTGGCGTTGCAGTTAAATTTTAAAAAAAAACTTAAAAGAATTAAAACTGTTTTTAAAATTTTATTTAAAAAAACAGAAAATTTAAGTATCAGACGATTTTCTAACAATACTGTATTCTTTTATTCTACAAAATACAAATTGGACTATTAAATAAATCCTCAAAAATACGTAAGTATTAATTATTAAAATGTGAACTACTTACCGTTTTATAATCTCCAGAACGTATAATCAAATTTAAGTGAGTTGGGGGAAAGAACTATTTTTTTTTAAAGAGAATTAGCTATTATAATACGTTCTAAATTTATAATATTTTTTATGTGCTTCCTCAGTTACGAAACGACATTTCATTTAAAAAAGACTTTTGTAATAAGTCTTGTTAAAATATATTAAATTAAATGCACATAACTGTTTCAAAACTATTGAATATAAATAAATATATATCCAGGCAAAAAATAATCCCAAGTTTTCTGGTAAGAAAAAAATTAAATATAACATTGCATTTATTATAAAGAAATGCTTTATTTTGAAAATGATATATATATATATATATATATATATATGTCACATGCCAACCCAGTCCCATGTTAACGGAGACCGGAGTCGACATGTCACACCTCAGGAATCTGTAGTCGTGACCAAGAAAATATGAATCTTTTCATTTAAACAATACGTTTATTATCCATTTCTTAACATCGATGTCGGCGGTTTACTAGGCAACAGAGCCACGCCAAAATCATGCTCTTCGAGGCATGCTTGAATTTTTATAAACTTCACGAGCGTCTTGCCATGTGATCAACATGTCTGTAGCCATTGGCTGAACCCATGACTCTGATGTCAGACGTGACGTATTATATTACGTAAAGATGCGCTAGAAATTATATTTTTGAAGGGACGCTACAAATGCTTTGTTCTTGAAATCAGAAGCGAAAATAGCTCAAACGCGACAACACCCAAGGCAATTTAGAATTTGAATTGAATGTAGGGGTTTTTATATGTTATACACTGAAGTGCCACTGAATTAGGGATACCTACCTAGTAACGAGTTGGGCCTCCTCTGGCCTTGATAACGGCTGCCACACGACGAGGCATAGATTCAACAAGTTTCTGGAAACGTTACACGGGAATGGATTGCCAAATATTGGCTAAAGCTGTCCATAATTCAGTAAGGTTCTTTGGTGCTGTGTGATGGCCTTTCACGCCTTGTTCCAAAACATACCAAAGATGCTCAATAGGATTTAAGTCTGGCCTTCTAGGAGGCCAATTCATGACAGAGAAGTCAGAGGAATGCTTATCCAACTAGCCAGTAGCCAACCGGGACTTGTGAGAGGTACAGTTGTCTTGCTGGAAAACTCCATTACTGTGCGGATAACAGAACAGCATAAACGGATGGAGCTGATCACCCAGCAACTCTACGTACCGAATTGCATTGAGGGAGGTTGGTACACGCACGAAAGATCCCAAACTGTGCCATGAAAACATACCCAAGACCATGATTGATCCACCATGCCCTTGTACAGTTCCAGCCAGGCATGCAGGATCCATGGTTTCATGAGCCCGACGAAATATTCCCAGCCTCCCGTCGGCGTTAAGTAGTCGGAATCGAGACTCATCACTCCATGCTACTCGTTTCCAGTCCTCTACACTCCAGTCTCTGTGCACTCTTGCCCAGGCGAGACGTGCAGCCCGATGGCGAGTATAGAGCAATGGTACTCTCGTAGGTCGACGGCTCCCGAAACCCATACGGTGAAGCGAGCGTTGCACAGTCCGTTTACTGACTGTACGACTGGCACCGTCATTAAACTGAGTGGTAATTTGAGCTAATGTTTGGCTTCGCTGGGTACGTACAATACGCCTAAGCCGTCTCTCACCACGCACTGTCAAGGCTAATTGTCCTTTGCAGTTTGCCCGATCGCTAGTTTTTTTTTCCAAAATCCATGTATTCTTGGTATAATCTTGACACTGTCGACCTTGAAAATTATAGCTGTCTGACGATTTCGGAAATTGAATGGCCTATGCGTCGCGCACCTACGATTTGTCCGCGATCGAAGGCGTCTAAATCAGGCAGTTTACCCAGACTGGCATTTCCAACAACTAATTCAGAAGAACCACAGTACGCGCTATATATGCAGTTACCACAGCGCACTCACTTGCGCATACATGATGCGCAGGGCTACACAATTTGCATAGGCTTTGCTATCCCTAATTCAGTGGCACTTCAGTGTATATATATATATATATAATATATATATATATATATATATATATATATATATATATATATATATATATATATATATATATATATATATATATATATATTTATATTTTTTTTTTTTGTCTGTGTGTGTGTGTGTGCTTACGTGTATTTTCCTTATTTATATGTTTGTTTACTTATTTATATAAATTCAATATTTAAAAAAAATTTAAATAAATACATCACTTTTTAAAAGTATTTAGAAAAAATGTTCAGCATTTAAGGTATCCAACTACGTTTAAAACGTCGATTTTTATGAAAATTTCGAAAATTTTTTTATTCGTGTGTCTTAAAGACTGTGCATTTCTTTTTCCAAATCTGCTTTTATATTTTGTGTACGATAATTAGAAATGAAATTACAGCAATTTAAAAAATAGTCGCAGCTGTCAGTTTAGACCGGAAGTGAAGAATCCAAAGCCGGAAGTAGTTAAAAAATCTTATTTTTTTAAATAGTTTTGGGATATTTTTTTTTGTTTTAAAGTTTAAATTATTCATAAGTAATTACTACTGTATGGCCTCACATATTTTTGCTGTTTTAAAAGTAACGTTTTCTATCAGAAATTGGCAACAAATTCTTTCTTCAGCGAACGTGTTTACATTTCGCTAAGCACTTGTTCGCAACGTGAGTTCGCTAATTACTTGCATTATTCGCTAATTACTTGCATTATAAAGCTATTTTTCTCTTACAATTTGTTTGGGAAAGTTTATTTTTTCTTTTGAAATGGGTAATCCAAGGAATTATTCCCGATAGAAGCGTATGTCTTCAGGAATTCGCTTCACAAAAAAAATCAACAAACTGAAGCTTTGATGATATCTGAAAGTGTCAGTAGTGCGAGCTCGTCAAAACTTCTCGGAAATAAAGTTATTCCCGAAATTTTAAAGACAAATTCTGAAAATGAACTATACGGTAATCGTATTTTCGATCTTGAGACATTAATAATAGTTTTTTAATTTCTTTGCTGCCCCATGTGTTTGAATAATGATTTAGTTTTGACTGAAGATTCCACTTTTGGTCTGTGTTCCAACTTGCAGCTAAAATGTAATGAATGTACATTTATAAAAGGTTTCTCCTCAACTAAGAAGGTGCAAAATAAAAATGTTATCAATACTCAGTTGATATGTGGTCTGCGGCTTATTGGTAGAGGATTTTGTTCAGGGAAGAAACTCTGCAGTATTTTAAACCTACCCTATCTTTCGAAGGAAACTTTTCGACGAACAGAAGAAATGTTGAATGTGGTATCAAAAGTTGCAGAAGAAAGTATGATAGAAGCCTAAGAAGCAATTAGAAAAAATTCTAAAGATGTTGTAAACTGCGGTGTGTCTTTCGATGGCACCTGGCAACGACGTGGGTTTTCATCTTTGAATGGCTGTGTGACTGCTGTCTCCATCAACACAGGGAAAATTTTGGATCTTGAAATGTTATTTCAGCATTGTAGAATTTGACAGAAATCCAAATCGAGTGGTACAAAGCGCCAGCATGTCTGTAGCAATCACAAGGGGTCAGCCGCAAGTATGGAGACTGTGGGAGTCTATAGAATCTTTGAAAGATCAAAAGCATTACGAATGCTTCAATATGGTGATTACGAATGCTTCAAGATGGTGATTATGAATGCTTCAATATGGTGATTACGAATGCTTCAATATGGTGTCAATATTATGGTGACGGGGATTCTAAGGCTTATATAAATGTTAAAGACATGTATGGACCAGATTCAGTCACTAAATTAGAGTGATTTGGCCATGTGCAGAAGAGAGTGGGAAGTCGGTTGAGGAAGCTAAAGAAGACCCAGAAAGGTCTCGGAGGAAAAGGTAAACTTACTGATGCTGTCATAGATAAATTAAAGAAGTACTATGGAATAGCTATCATAAGTCAAAACAGTGGAGATGTAAAGGATTTACAAAGCGCTGTAATTGCCGCATTCTTTCACGCCTGTTCAAGTAAGAAGCAGCCGATGCACGGTAAGTGTCCTATAGGACCAGATAGCTGGTGCAAATACCAAAAGAACAGAGCGTTAGGGAAGAATTACGATGATAAGTCCGCTGGTCTTACTAAAAAAAATTATGGATGTCGTAAAACCAGTGTATATGGAACTCTGTGATCAGCATCTTCTTAAGAAATGTTTGCATGGCATGACATAGAGCAATAATGAAAGCTTCAATAATGTTCTGTATCAAATTATACCCAAATCTACATTTGTGGAGATAAAAACATTGAGATTAGGGGAATACCTTGCTGTTTTACAGTTTAATAAAGGATTAACTAACATAATAGCTGTATTGGAAGAAATGGGCTTAACTTCTGGACAGTATAGGGTTGAGGGATTGAGTCTTATTGATAAAGGGCGAATCCACGATTCAAAGAGACATTCCTCACCAGAAGCAAATATGCTCCGAAAGAAATTACGGGCTAAAAGAAAATAAAATATGTGAAGGATCAGGATGTGGAGGGATTAAATTACGAAGTTGGAGGAATTTAAGCTGTTTTTATTTGTTTAAATATATACATTTAAGTGCATGTCAAAACTTTAAATGCGTTATCTGAAAAACTTGTTTTTCACCAAAAAGACTACACGACTATTGTCATATCTCAAAACATAATAAGATATGTCTATGAAATTTTTCAGGTATGTTTTTCATAATAATAAGAATGTAATGACCTACAGATTAGGCTCTAGGTATATTATTTGTTGATTTATAGCTGTATTTATAAAAAATCTCATGCGTAATTAATGAAATTTTATATGTAACTATATACGAACACCTGTATTTTTTTAAATTTCAAAATATTGATTAGTATTTAGTTGATTACACTCATGAGGGCCTTACGTACGTATTATAAAAAGAAAGTAATGTTTTATGCATATTTTTTTTTTTTGTACAGGAAGAGCCGTTTATGCTAAATTTTGCAAAAGTTTCACTCAAATTCTTCAATTTTGTAAAAAGTTGCATAGTTATGGAGTATTTTTTACTCATTTTCCTGTTTTTATGCTATATTCCACTGAAAAATAACAAATAAGCTTTCACGGGTAAAGTTTTTAAAAAAAGTGCTTCGAACATAGTCGGATACCTTAATTTAAATTGAATGAGTATTTTAGTTTTCTAAGATCAATATCAACACACATAGGCTAGAAACATGTAGAAAAAATATTATTAATTTTTTCCTTTCTTTACTTAAACAAACACACACACACACATATACACTGCTGGCCACCCAAATTGCAACACCAAGAAAGACAAGAGATATCACAACAAAATTTATTTTGTAGATAACATGTTGACCAAGTATCAAATGATTAAATTTATAGACTTCTGTGAAGTGTGGTTCCTGCCAAAATCTCTAGCCACAGTAGCCGCCATTGTTGGAGATCACCGCTGCCACACGCCTCGGCATTGATTCAAAGAGACTTTGGATGAGATCTTGGGGTACAGCAGACCAAGCAGCTTCCACACGTTGTCAAAGTTGATATGCTATGGCAGCTGGGGATGGAATCTGGGTCAATCGTAGAACAACCATGGACCACATGTTTTCTATCGGTGAAAGATCCGGAGAGCGAGGCGGCCAGGGAAGCAATTCAATCTGGCGATTGACGAAGAACCGTTGGACAATGCGTGCCACGTGTGGTCGCGCATTATCCTGTTGAAATATAGCTGTGGGCAAGCCCTGAAGGTAAGGAAGGACAACTGGGTCCAACACCTCGGAGATGTAGCGCTGGCTGTTTTAAGTACCGGCAATGCGTACTAGAGGTGTGCGAGAGTGATATCCAATACCGCCCCATACCATAATACCCGGTGCAGGACCAGTGTGGCGGTGCATAACGCAGCTGTTCAGCATCCTCTCTTCCCGGTGTCTCCAGACTCGAATGCGACCATCGTGGTGTTGCAGACAGAAACGTGACTCGTCAGTAAAGACAATTTCATTCCATTCTGCCGTCCACATCCCTCTGTCATCGCACCATTGGCGGCGGAGACGTCTGTGGTTCTGCCTCAAGGGTAGACAAAGCAATAGACGTCTTGCGGACAGACCACTCTGCTGTAAACAGCGTCGAATGGTACGCGCAGACACTGGATGATGCGTTACAGACTGCATGTGCTGTGCTATGGTTCGTGATGTGACTGAGCGATCCGTCACTGCCATGCGCACAATTTGCCTGTCATCATGTGAAGTGGTGCGCTGAGGTGGATGCGATCGAACACGCCGGTCCGTCGTACCCTCCTGCATCCAACGATCACATATCCGCATTACAGTTGTTTGGTTTCGTCCAACACGACTACCGATTTCCCTGAAAGATAATCCACAATCTCGGTAGGCCACTATCCTTCCTCTGTCGAACTCGGATACTTGATCAAAAGATGATCGCTGTTTTCGACGAGGCATAATTGATCGTTTTTTTGAAAAAACCACAAGAAAAACACAATTGCCGAACTTGAAATCGTCGAAATCTCCAAGCCTTAAATAGCGCTTTGAAGTAGCGCCACAGGCGCGCGTGATGTGCGTCTGCGCTGAAATTCTAATCATTTGCATATCTCACCTCCGCTAATGCATGTTGTAAATTTCATGTTATTTGCATGTTTCCTTCAGGGTGTTGCATTTACAGTGGCCAGCAGTGTATATATATATATATATATGCAAATTTAAAGTACCTGCTTAAAATAAATCAGCTTTCTAAGTTAATATTCACATAAGATCATTGGATCTAACAATGCTGATGAATTATTCTTAAATTTACTGTAATTAATATCGTATAAACCTTTTCGCATTTTCTGAGATCTTTAATGCGGAAAGTAAATGATTTTTTTTTCAAAAAAAGGTATTATTCTCAAAAATTTTAATTTCATAGATTTATTTTACGATAACAATAATTTAGAAAAATTGTAACACCCAACGCAGAAGAGATTAGTGAAGAAACTTAATCGATTAATGAAGTTTTAGCAGAAACATTCTTCAAATTCTTTCATGAAATAAGAATTATTTAAAAATCCGAAAATATTTTGTAACATAAGTTTGCATGGATTATTCTATTAATTTTGAACTTTGCAAAATATAAAAAAGTGTAATAGCAATTAAAAAACTTTAGAAGTGTAGATATTTCAATTTTAAACGGCATTCGCATTTTACCTAACATAAAGGACATACACAATTCACATATACATTTAGCGTCTAATTTCGTACGACCACCTACTCAGTACATGATTGGGCCCCCATTTACTCTTAATAATTCTCTTTGGCATGGACTTTTTAGATGTTGTTTTGTGGCTTCAGGAATCTCAGGCCTTATCAGACGATCTGCTCTTTCCAGTTATCTAAGATTCTGGATCCAGCTGCCTAATACCCTTTCGACCTCATCCCACTATTCATCAATTGGATTGATATCTGTTGATTCCGGAGACAATTAAAACAAGGTGAAGTCTGTCTCGTGCTCATCTAGCCATTTGTGGAGAATGGGGAATTTATTGAATGGAATAATGTCCAGCTGCAATTTTCCATTTCCAGTGGGGTAAACTATTAGCATAACTTGATTTACTTGGTCAAAAATAATACTTAAATACTTTTTGGCATTTAGATGTTATTCCACAATAATTAGAGGGAACAAAATTTCTAGGAAAACCTACTCAAAACGTAACACTGTTTCCACCAGGCTGATGGTCTTTGGCAATGCACTTCTGTGGCATTTCAATCTGTTTTATAGTATTTGTGCTGTTTCCTCTATATGCGCACCCTGCCATCTGCATGTTGTAGATTCCAAGATGATTCATCGGCCCACATTATCTTTTCCCCTTCATTAACTATCCTATCCTTACGATCCTGCCTCACCTAGAGTCGTATCTTGTTACCAGCAGATAGCAAAATATTTCGAACAGGCCTTCGATTCCATATCCGATACTGTGTAATGTGCAATGACCAGTACGTTGAAAGGCCATCGGAGTTGATCCGTTATTAATATCAGATCTAGCCCCTTCTGTGGGACTGGTCAAGTATGGAAATTCTGTTTTCAGCTCGATGAACCAGTAGTCGGTGACGAACACGCACATTATGTTCAGACCCAGTTTTTTGTTCGGAAGCCCACCCTTTAAAAACATGCTGATATCGAACATTTCCCAAGCAAAGTACTTTCTCAGTACTCGCTCCACTGCTCCTTTGTACTCGCAATGTTTGGTTGCGTGGGGTTTAATAGCGCAATGTCCAAAATAGGAATTAAAGCGCCATGTGAATGAATCCACGTTCTCACAATGAATACGCGTTCAAATTCCATTAAAACGCGTTTTTTACCCATTCCTTCAAAAGCAATACACATCCACTCTCTTTAGAGTTATCCAGCAATGCCTTTTTATATCAATCACACGCTCTAGCACCAGAAGCGTGACGTCATAGCTGGAGGTCATAATATACTGTATACTCAGTGTATAGAGTATATATATATATATATATATATATATATATATATATATATATATATATATATTTGTAATTAATATTGGAATCGCAACGTCGAAGTTAGAAAAAAAATATAATTTTTTTTCTGTTATAAGTAATGATAATTAACAAATTATTTTTGATAAAAAAATTAACTGAAAATCTGTTTTCTAAATTTTTGTAAAATATGTCTTTCTACTTCCAGCGCCTAAATGAATGTCTAGAGCCGCAAGAGAAGTAGATTCACGCTATTGAAAAAGTTAATGATTGGGAATTTCAACCAATAAATTTGGTGTCGAAAGAGCCTCAGATAATAGTAATGGATAGATTGATAATATGGTAATATTATAGATGGCAACAGTCACTCACATATGACTCTCCTGACACTTTTCCACCAATTTTTAATGTAAAGGATACCTTCATATGAATATAAAGTATTTTTAAAATTTCAATTGCATTTTAGTAAATTATTTCAGTTGAAAAACGAAAACTAATTTAAAATTTTAAATCATATTTTTATGATACTAAAATCATTTTAGATATCGTAAAGCCTGAGTTTTTATAAACTTTTATGTTGATAATCGCATTTAGGGATATATTTTCGTTTTGAAGGCAAAAATGAAAAAAAAATTGTGACTTTGTGTATGCTACTCCAGATTGAGATAAACGTAGAAGATAGCCAAAGCTGAACACAATGACAAGTTCACGTTTCCCGATTAACAATGTAGACACTATTCAATCTGTATTTAAACATATTAAGAAACCCAAATAGTGTTCAAGACATTCTATTTTGGACAAATGAAGGAATAGTGAACCTTGTGAATAGATAGGATAATTCCTGATCAGAAACACATGTTCTTTTATTGGATTGTAGATATTTACTGAACAGTATGAATCATGTAACGAAGCACGTATATTAATGGTACTAACATTACTGTCTTCCGATTTTAAATCCGTCTGTCGTTAGGAGGAGGTTCACGCAAATTTCCAAATGCATTCAGTTTAATGACGCAGAGTTTAGGTGCCTGGGATAAACTAATTAGAAGTGTATTTCAGATTTGGATCAACAGTTCACGAGATAAATTCCTCATTAGAGAGTCGCCATCGATAAACAATTAGTTACACCCTCGGGTAAGTACCCATTCCGGCAGTTTTGTTCGTCTAAAGCCTGGAAGTATAGGAAAAAGGCGTAAGATTTTTGTTACATTAATATTTTTATGTATACAGTATATTGGTATATTAGAAAATGGAAAACATGATGTTTAAGGAAAGACATTCAAGAGGAGTAGATTTAGATATAGTGAAAGAAATGAAAAAGGAAGACGACATCACAGTGGTTAACTTTTTTGTAAGTTTGTATCTTGAAAACGAAATTAGACTTGAAAATATAGATAGAAAATATTGGTTTTGATGCAGAAAAACTACCGAGAATTACCTCTCGTGTTTGAGACATTCATTGAGGAAACTAACTCTTCATTACCTGGGTTTCAATGGTTTGCGAAGGTCGAAAATTTTTCTGTAAATGAAATGTTAGAACTGTATGGAACACATTAAGTAATATTGCTTATATTAGAAATATTTAATATATATATATATATATATATATATATATAACAATGACAATAAGATGCTCTATAGTCACTTTTTACAAGATATTACGCATTACTTCTGTTGACGTTAGTATATATACATATATATATATTAGTAGTATATATATATATATATATATATATATATATATATATATATATATATATATATATATATATATATTAAAATTTATAATCGATAATTAGCAGACTGTAATTCTACAAGCAAACAGATATTAAATTCCCCAACACCTCGAAAAACAACACTACAAAAAACCTCATTGATAGATATAACTGTGGAACGCACCAAACATCCGTCCACATTTTCAATCACTTTCTATTTTCTACCATTTCTTTTTTGGAAAACTCCCAAGCAAGAAGCTTGGCGAGCAGCCAATTCTGCAAATGGCTCAGAATCGCGCTAAAAAGGGCGCCAAGAACTTCACTGAATAACTGCACTTTTAACGTAGGATTACGTTCCTCAATAACGGTCCTGCGGAGAGAAAAAAAATTGTAATCCGGCAATACATTTATAGTCCGGCAATAATTATAATTTTTGCAGCTCGCCAAACCCAGTAGAGTTAAACAGTTAAACAGAAAATTTCCAAAATGCGTAAAAAAAGTAAGCAACGATAAGTAATCCTACGTTAATAACCCGCGGTATTTTCGTTAGTAGAGACTACCTAAAATATTTTTGTCTTTAAACCTAAACTAAAGTAAACTGTAAGAAAATATAATTTATTTTGGAACTGAGGTAGTCTCTTGCCTAGCAACGTGAGATGAAGCAGGTACAAGCGAAAATAAAAGGGGTAATTCATTAGCATCGTTAATGTGGACCAAAGCTATAGTGATATGCTCTCTAAAAGTTCCATTTTTTGTGTAAAAAAATATTTTTCCACTATTTAGCTAAATAGTGTGTGTTTTTCTTGTAGTCTTGATAAACTGTGCTTTATATTAATGTTTATATGTTTTATATTTAATAATCGTGTTTGCTATTATTAAATTATTTTTAATACGTCTATAAGGGTACACATTAAGTTTTAGTTATAATGTAACAAGAAAAATAATTGAAATTTGATTCGTGATTCTGGTTACAACAGTGATACTTAGTGAAAGAAAAATAAGTGGGTAATATTAGTTAGTATAAAGGATAGAACAACAGCTAACGTTGCAAAAATACACAGTATGAATTTATTGAAAAGTTCTTGCCAAAACAACCATTGACAAGGTCTTACCAATTTGTTGTTCAGTTACCTGCCATTGCATTGACCAGGGATTCACAACGGGTTTCCAGGTGGACCCCTTGGGGGTCGATGGAAGTTTAAAAGGGGTCTATAAGATTCCAGGGGTTAATTGGGGGTCTATGATAAATTTTTCTGTTTTAAAATTAATTTAATTTTTTAGGAATATAATTATTAGATAATAATATCCGCTTTAATATGGATAAATACATATTTGCTTAGGGTGGAGTGATGCTTGCATCTGAAGTCGAATGTCATGACGCTTTAGTACAGGGCCGCCCAGAGGGGGGGGGGGGCAACTGGGGCACTTTGCCCCAGGCCCCCAACTGCCGGAGGGGTCCCAAATTTTTAAAAAAAATATTTATTAGATTTCCACCGAAAAAAAATTCTGACACTTGTACCGCACTTCAAAATTCAAAATAATCTCCTGAAAAAAGGGCCCCCCCCCCAAAAAAAAAAAATAAAAAAGCATTATTCGACTAATCAGATTTCTTGGGGCCCCCAACAGAAGTTTGCCCCAGGCCCCGTAAAGTCTCTGGGCCGCCCTGCTTTAGTATATGCCTCGAATACCACCGTCGGCTTTTATTTGTGTACCAATACTAGGCAGAACATGGGAAATCCACTGGACCTTAAACAGCACATGAGTCCGATGCAACCAATCAGAAGCAGTTTCGTTTTTCTCTTGGCGATGGTTGTCCAATTACATCTCTTTAATCTATTTCTGATTAATCTCTTTTAATTCTCATCTCATTAATCTCTTTCTGAAATCTTGTTTATATTTTGTGAAATTGAAAATGAAAATAGTTCAAAAATAATAAAACATAAACCTAATGAACCACTTTTCTAATTTTTTGTTCATGTTGTTAGTCAAATTGTTATCTTTAAGTGTTTTATGTGCAATTATTAGTGGTACAGGAGCAGTAATTGTGCTGTATGCATTATATTATGGAGAAAAATGTGAGGGAGTTGATGAAGAAAATCATTCTTTTAAAAGGGATCCATGTAGGAAAAAGGTTGGAAACCCCTGGTCTTG
Organism: Dolomedes plantarius; assembly: GCA_907164885.2. Classification (NCBI taxonomy): domain Eukaryota; kingdom Metazoa; phylum Arthropoda; class Arachnida; order Araneae; family Dolomedidae; genus Dolomedes; species Dolomedes plantarius. The sequence continues at coordinate 170,538,989 of OU015495.1, read as the reverse complement.
ACCGTGAATTCATTTAAATTCCAGCTTATCTTCATCGACAAAAGGTCTCTTCATGCTTCGTCTACGAAAGGCAATCAGTATAACAGATCTTCTGAGTACATACTCTCCTTGTCCAAAATTCTCCACTCCGGCTATTTCGTGAAGTCTCCCTTTATTTCTTATAACTTTACATTCTATTCCTCCCTAAATTTTCTTAAGACTTCCGTGACCGTTAGTGAATATAGATAAGACTTCATCAAATTGCTTTCAAGGTTATGACGTAAAACAAAACTTAAGATACATAGTTATTAACGCAGAGCTAAAGCAATGCTCTTCATGTTACATACTACAAAAACGAAACTTAAATTGATGATGCCCTAATGTAATAAATTTCTGTTTAAGTATTTATTTTATGCAGTCTTAAATCTTGAAGGTACCATATTGTCTTAAAATGTTTAATGCATCTTCGATCATTACACAACAAATTATCGAAAGTTACAGCAAGAGTACTTTTTTCCCCGTCGTTTCCGTGTAAAACACCATACACCATTTAAGCTTACTCTTCTAAAAATTCAAGAATAATAACCAATTTCTCATTTACGGAGCAACACAGTAAACTGGGGTAGATTTATTTTTATTAAAAGTTCAAAACCTATAAAGTACGCTCTTATTCTAATAGAATTTCCCAACCTGGAGATCTAAGTTTTAAAAGAACATATCATTTGATAAAGTTTTAATAAAATATACGAGATAAAATTTTAATGTCCACCGGGAAAAAAAATCCTTAACTGAAAAACAAATGAAAATGTATCTTGCTTAAAGAAAAAGAACAATCAAACGTAACTTTTGAAAATTGATGATCTTCTAGTTGATTGGAAAAAAATAACCCTCATGCACTCACCAAGTGCATCGCTCTCCCACACCATTCAATTTCCCCTTTCACTCAAAAATGCATTTTGTATAGCTTTTTTATGATATTTTTTCAATGAAAGTTCATATTTCAAACGTGTAGTTACAGGAATAAAAAAGAAGAAGGCAGGGAAAATAAACTGTAACAGTTGAAGTGGCTTAAGTCTAAACAATGCTTTCAAAAAATAATTCAGAATTTCCGAGTTCAAGATTAATTTCCAGGTAGAGGTATTTAAATGCCACTGACATGCATTACAGGAGCAGTAACGTGAATTCGGACCACTTTAATGGATACATATTTGTGTACTTTATACTGAAGAATTGATTAAGTGTTTTGGGCTTGAGATAGATTATGTATTTATTGTACTGCTGCAGTGGAAAATAAAATAGAAGAAGATAGAATTAACTACCATATGAATATGTATATGACATAAAAAGAATCATTATGTGAATTCGAAAGGAAAATTCTAAGAGGTATTTTTAGTAGTGTTCAGGTTAATGGATTGTGGAGAGAAAGATTTAGCCACGAGTTATACAATCTTTATGACGACATTATTAAAATTACCAAAACATAAGGGATGCAATGGACTGGTCATCTGACACTATTACCTGATGAGAATAAAACTGAGAAAAATTTTATGGCTAAGTCAAGTGCCAATGGATCTTAAGGTAGAACCAATCAAAGATGGTTTAATTCTATTTATCAGGGCTTCCACCTTCTAGATGGTAAAAATTAGAAAAAATATTTCTAGGAATAAGGCAATTTTAAGGCTAGGAATAAGGAAATTGTAAGAAAATTTTTGAGAATGCGAGGGCCCATACTAGGCTGGCTAGCCAGTGATATTGATGAATGAAAGAAAATTAAGTTTTTTTTCATGTTTTCTAAATTATAATGGTAAGAAAGCGGCCTCGTTTCGGCTATTGATAGGCCATGGTAGTCTGGGTGACCATCTTCATTAGATTGGTGTATTTGCCCAACCTTTCTGACCACTTTATGATCTTATGGAACCGTGTACGCATGTTCAGCATTAACTTAAATGGCATTATATATTCTCTAGAGAAAATAATGTAGCATATTGGTATTTAATCAATTAAAAAATCGGAATCTTATCATAATAAAAGACTACATGACTCGTGTGATTAGTATTGCGTGAACCGCTCAAACACGTAAGGTAAATGCAAAATAATTATTTAAAGGGAGAAAATCAAAGCATTTAAATGAGCTAGCTAATATTCTGCATCTCCATTTTTTTTTAAACGAAATTAGCTAGTTATATGATTTAGACATCACTTCAATTTCATATCTAGTTATTTCAGATAATTTTGGAATTATTTAGCGACCATTTTTGAAACTTGCTGTCATTTTCATTTTGTAATATCAGTCGTTCAAATTGAATTTTCAATATTTAATGGAATAATTAGAAATATGTATTTTAAAAAGCTCTTAAGGATTAAAATTTCCATCGAGTTTCAGAGGACTGAAACGAACTTCACTGTAAACTGCTTAAATATTTAAATAGAAGCTAATTTCAATCAACTTCATTGCTGCCGTCGTGAAACAGTTATAGAAATGTGATAGGTATAAATACGAAACAATTCGGTAGAGCTGGCCCATACGATGTATTTTGAAGATAAAAATTATTATCCATCCTACTTTATACTATTTGCGTAATCATCCAGCTAGAGTAATGTGCAATTTAACCAAGACAAGCTCATATTCTCATCAATATTTAATTGTGTTACAGAGCTGATGCCTCACGGCGATATTGCTAGACATAAGCTGTTTATATAGTCAGACTTTGTGTGGATAAAACTAGTATTTCCTGTTTTACTGTAATGAAAGCCATTTGAATTTAGTCGAGAACATTAAATAGTCTGAAAGAATTTCACGTTGGTTTATTTCTTCGGTTAAGATGAGTTGTTTTATGCACTCGATACTGGACATCTAGTCTTATAACCGATCAGTTCTACAGATAAACTATCCAAGTAGCATATACTCTACCCCATGCATGTAAATTTTTCCCGTTTACAATATAATAGAGTTTACCTTTTTATGTTGATGCCGTGTCTATATATATAAAACGCGTAGGTATGCGGCACAAAAATCGACGATATTTCTACACTCCGAATGGCAACGGCTGCCACTACCAGATGTAAACATTAACGGCCGTCCGCAATTTGTAACCGCGTGTCAACATGGATTTACGCACTGAAATGAGGAATGTTTGAAAGCGAGCTGCACGATCATGTGAAAATTGGGAATAGTCTCAAGAATGAAAGCGAAGAAATAATTCATTAAGAGAGAGGCGTGAAAGAGAGAACATAAATAATCGCGAGGTTAGGATTAACCGTCACTGGCATAGCAATAAACAACTAGTAATATTTAATTTTCTATACTTTTTTCAGTACTTGCTGAATTTTTACTCCATTTTATAAGTGAAGAAATTTTCTCAACAATTTAATATTTGATATGATTAAGTGTAGATATCTGAATTGTGAACAGTAATGCATACAGAGAGTGATGTAATCAACACTATATTTAAAAATTTTCCCCAACAATTTCTTATTTGTTGTAATGATAAAATGTAGATATCTTAATTTTGAAAAATAGTACATACAAAGAGGGATGTAATTTTTAAAATCATTGATGTTGGGTTTCTCAGTCTTATCTTTAACTCTTTTCTGAGGTAATGGAAATTCACATTTTTTGATCACGATGTTCTAGAATCAGCCTTATAGAGAATACCCCTTACAGCATATATTTGTGATGACAGGTAATGGTAACATTCCTTACATATGTTACTTTCAGTTGCGTTGTTTTGCAAAAGAAAATATAAAATTAAAAGCGACCATGCTGGTAGCGCAGCGGCTAGTTAGTGTATGTTGGCCGTCGCTTGTTTAAAATGCTCACTGTTTTCTTTTCTTTTTTTGCGGGGAGAGGGGCGGTTTTGAGTATTTTTCAACAATTTTATCATAGGCTTCCTGTTGATTGAGGGCCTTATTTCAATAGTGGATCAACTTCATTTTTGTTCAGTTTGAGATACAGAGACTTAAAGTCTAACGAGTGCTGAAAAATGACTGCGGAAGTCAGATTTGTGCTGCCCTCTGTTTGCAGCAGAAATAAGCTGGAGGTGTAGCAGTTATAAATAAGATAGAAATGACTTGCATGAACATGAAAGTGAGGCTAACTTCATTTTCTTTTAAATTTGCGTTAGTCAACTATTCAAATAAGGCCTTCAATTATCGTACGACGGTTTCACAACCCCGTGATGACCATTTAGAAGACTTGGGTCGCGATATTGGTCTCAGAATTTGACAAATTGAACTATCTGAGACTTGGGTGGAACTATATATCTATATATTTAAGTTGCTAAGCTGACTTTTTGGGCAGTCCGTGAGAGAAAACTACTGCATCAATTTACTTCATATTGGTCTTAAACGAAAGATTGTAATCTGTAGATTTGTCAAATTTGGTTTTTGTAACCGCAATTTCTATTAATAAGCGATAATTTTCAATTAAAAATTGATTTCTGCGCATGTTCAAAGGCATGTTTAAATCTGTCTTTAGAAACTCACTGCTTCTGCGCATGCTCAATGACATGTTTTAATGATAAACACGTTTTTGTTCCGAGGAGTCTCTCTCGATCTCTCTCTGTCATTCTTATTTTTATGATAATTATGTTTGTGAAATATAAGATTAAACCTCACGGAAATTGTTTCACGCTGTTTAATTAGCGATAATTTACAGATAAAAAAAATTGCTTTCTGCGCATGTTCAGTGACATTTTTAAATCTGGCTTTAGATACTCACTAAGCACGAGTCCGCTTAAACACATTAATTTGTTTTTGCGCATTATTATGATTTTCAACATTTGGCAATGATTTTAAAATTCATTCCTCAAAAGCTTCTACATAATTAATTGCGTTATTCTGTTATATATCTAAATAAATAACAGAATATGAAATAATAAAACTTGGCTACATTACTGATTTTGAAAATTATATTAATAGAATTATTACTGTTATTATTATTTTTGTCATAATTGTTGATGCTGTTGTTGTCATTATAGTTTTTATAATTTAAATTGTTTTGTACCTTAAGTTAACTCAAATTTTACAAATTATATGTGGCACTATTCATTTACACAAACTATTAATTTAAATTAATTTAATTAAATTTAATTACTTTAGACTTTCATCAAAGAGGGAAATACATTCTTTAGATACCACAATTTATGAGAGACACTAAATATATTAATAATGCTTAGAGGAAACTTTTGCAAATGAAAGATATGACTTTGGTAGAATACTTTCTGTCTCTCTAAGTATTAAAGAAATAGCAAATGTGGTTTCAATAATTTAATATATATAGCTATGAAATTATTCAACATTCATTATTTTCAAACATTTTTCTGGGCATAAAACTCAAGGAAAACGCAATTATTAAATTACGCGTAAATTTACTGTATTTCGACATGAAAGTTAATGTAGCGTAATTAAACATTTAAATTATATCTCATACTTCAAACGTGAAATAGTACAAAAGCTTGAATATTAAACCATGCGCGTCCTCTCTAAACCTTTACAGTTCACAACGTAGATGTAATCTCCGTTTAAGGACATGTTGAAATTTCTATGTGGGGCAAAATGTTAACTGTATGTGATAATATATATATATATATATATATATATATATATACATATACATATATATATATATATATATATATATATATATATATATATATATATATATATATATGTATATATATATATATATATATATATATATATATATATATATATATATATATATATATATATATATATATATATATATATATATATATATATATATATATATATATATATATATATATATATATATATATATATATATATCCGCCTTCTCGAGCGTATGTATTATACACTACATCCATGACTCTGTAAAATTAATACTTCGTAAATATAGCAATGAATAAAGCGACATGAAAGAATGGTTTTTTTTAAATCTGCGACATCTCTTAGTAAAATAAATTAAATATTTGAACCTGAAAGCAAAACATGAAAATTTTCTGTTCTGTATTTAAAATGAACAGATACTTAACAACTTCAAGTACATAAAACTCAATTATTTTTATCAAAGAAATTTTATTTTATAGTAATACATAGTATTTTAATATCCTTTATAAAACAAAACTTTAATTTGCACTCTGGTGATCTTATCACACGCCCATTTAGCATCAACTCTTTAATTTCATAGGTGCTTTTTTTAATTATAAATTTCTTCTTTTAATTAATGCCAAACATTCAGTAGAACGTACCAATTTACACAATTATAAAAAAATATTCCTTTTTTTTCTAATAACGTATTTTTCTGACATTAATTTCCGCTATATTGTAAATGACTTTCGTACCGTTGCATTTATGTTAATGACTTTTCATATAGTTTTAATAATTTTAAAAGAGTCAGAATTCGTATGTGCATATTTTATTTATCCATCACAATACATATAAATTGACTCCTTTGTCCATACATTCATCGTTTTATTAATTAAGCATACGGTTTCATAGGGTATTTTTTATATGCATTAGCGCGATGTAAAGATATGTAGATATATTCTACTAATTATGTTCACATTAACAATTTATTTGCTCTGTCGATGAAAGAAACAGATAAATGGAACTTAGTTTAAGCAAAACAAATATCGAACGTTACAGACTAATATAGGATTTGTCTGGGGTAATAACTCTCTGTACATAGACGTAAATTTCAAACAGAATATTAATATAATGCAAATATATTTTTGAGATAATACTTTAGCTTACAAAATAATTAAATATAAATTCAGCACTATTTTTATTAATGTTCCTGTTATCATATGAGGTCATACCCCACAATCTTAATTCAAAATCCAGACAGATAAAGCAACTTGATTTAATGCAGAACTTCATATATATGTTCTATTGGGGCCCTCAGTAGAAGATATAATATATCTGAGTAACTAGCCTTAGAATATGTACTTTTCACTTTGAGTCTCTCCTTCCTTTGATTTGAAATTACTATCTGAGTAAAAAACAATACCGCACATTTGGCAAATAATGGAGAAAAAAAAACCCGTATATATATTTTATTTCTAAAAGGTGTTTTTTCTCCCTTTTTCTCCCTTTATACTTAACCAAAATCGATAAATGAGGTACGATTCTTAAGATTAAGATCTCCGCTTCGTAAGAATTGTTGATTTAGAATTACACATCCTACTGCTTGTTTAAAAACCGAAGTATAACCAATGTAAACATTTTTTCCCCTGGATGGCGCGCGCTAGCCTCTATTTCCTTTTACCATTGTCAATCGCACTGAACATTTAAATTTAAAAATCGTTTGCTTTTATTATTATTCTGTTATTTCATTAATGTGTTTCATTTTTGGCAACATCCGCGTAGGTGTACATTATACTTTTTGCATGAAAAAACCATATATATTACTATTAGAGGGTGCTTTTTTCTGACGACCCCTTTCTCTCCTTTCATACTTAACCCTTTCAGGGGCAACAATCTCCCCTGTTTTCACAGTGCAGACTTTTAACACATTTTTTTTAACCTAAAGAATCTTGAAAGTTTTTTCCAATTAAAGGTTGCAAAATGTTTTTATTTCTTTAAACTGATAACAGATGGCAGTACTAACCATTTTTCTGCTCATTTAACTGGAATACATTGAATGCTAGGGGAAAAAACTAGATTTAGGCGTTTGAACTGTGCAAACGGCGCCCCTCAAAGGGTTAAAGAATATCGATAAATGAGGTAACATTATAAAGATTAAGTTCTCCGCTTTTGACGAATTGTTAATTCAGAATGACACATTGTATTGTTTGTTTAAAAGTCGAAGTGAAAAATTGACTTTTGGGGTTGTTTCCTTGGATGCGTTGAAACGGCACAGTCAAATAGTGTGCACAAAGAGGTTTTGTAATTTAAATATCCCATTTTTCACGAGTTTGTGTCATATTTAACTTTTAATACTGTCTACAAAGGTGTTTTGACGTGTACATATCTCATGTTCCCCTGTTTTGTATTAAGCTTCACTTCCAATATTGTGGTCAAACGCGTTTTTTAATTGGTTTTGTATTATCCTCACATACCATTGTTATTTGACAAATTAACAATTGCTACAAATGAACCGGTTCTTCTTTCATTTATATATATATAAAACAGTTCCGTAACTGACTGACTCACTGACTGACATACAACGCACAGACCAAACCGCTGGACCCTACAGGGCTGAAAGTTTGCATGGCGATTCTTCTTATAGTGTAGGGGTGCACTAAGAAAGATTTTTTAAAAATTCTTCTTAGATTTTTTTTAAATTAAATTTTTAAGCTGTTTTAGTACCTTTTTTTTAAATTTTGCATTTAAAATAATAATTTGAGGGTTATAAAATTTATATCACTAGAAAGATCATAAAGTTTCCTTTAAAATGAGATATTTTTCGAATCTTTACCTCCATTTTCTGATTTTGGGGGAATTTTTAAAGATTAATTTTTAGAATTTAATTTATTAAATGCTGATCACGTGATTTTTTCTGGTACTTTAAATAAATTTATCGTCACGTGCATAACAACTAAATAGACAAAAATATTTTTTTTCTCTTGCTAATGCGGCAGACGATTGGACATTATCCAAAAGAATATAAAAATACAATAAAAAATATTATGTTCCTCAAACTGTACTATATTAACTGTACTATATTCTTTAGTATGTCCTATTACATTTAAATTGAATATTTTCTTCTGCATTATTTTGTCTATAATAATATCCCTTAGGATCTTTTATAAATATATTTTTTTGTTTTTTTTACATCAGTTGTATACATTGATCGTCGTATTTATTATAAATATATATATTTAATATTTTTTTGGCATTAATTGCATACATTGACCGTTGTATTTAATTTTGGATATACTCCGTAGCTAAGTGCGGGTTTTCGGATAATCCTACTATAAACCACCAACCTCCCTATAAAATTTATCGTATTTTAATCGCATGCGAAACGGTCACACGGGTACTATCAAATACATTCATACTATTCATGGGAATAAAAGCTTAATTTTTCAGAATGATTCAAAATATACATAAATACAGAGAAACTTCTCTAGCTGACCACCTCTATTCAGCGGACCCCCCTCTAAACGGGCAAATTTTGTTCAGAATCAATTAAAGAGTCCATTCAGCCAATATTATGGAAGAAATCCTTTTTGCATGACCACACTTAAACGGCCGCTTTATTGCTGAATTGTTACTGGCCGCCATATAAAGAAGCTTCACTGTACACGCTCAGCGAATACCTTTAAAGTTTGTGTCAAAAAGAGGGTTGGATATCTGTCGAGCGCAGCCGCTGGAAATAACACTACATTAAATTTCTGAGAATATTCAATCGAATACTAGTCGAGGAGAGTAAGAATTGGTTTGGTTTGGAGCGCTACGGTCAATTATTTGCTACACGAGCGCTAAATACACCGAGTAAGAATTGAGGTTTAAGCCACAACCGTCGCAGAGCATTGTTACAAAGAATTTTCTCTATAACGCAGTTTTCCGGAAGAACGATAGAACTTTGTTAACCGGAGATTTAACTGTAAATATCTAATTTAGAAACAAATTTTTCAAAAGGGAAATTCCTATATAAGTCTACACTGTTATTAACTGCGATATTCATTCTCCTTTTATTTTCAATTTTTAACTCTGGAATAATTATATATTTTTACAGGAATAATTATTCCGAAATGAATTTTAATGCATTAAAATGACTTCCTGCCGAGAGAAGTTTGACAGTTATGCAGTCTCGACGACAGGAAGGCAAAGATAATTTCGAATAAAAACTACATATTTTTGAAACTGTCCTCCCCTCTTCATTAGGCATTACACGAAGGGTTAATGTTAATGTAATGGGAACTCTGCCAAGATGAGAAATGTGTAAAATTGATTTTTTAATAGTTTTACCCTTGCACATCCCTCAGGCGTATTGTCTCGCTTCGGTCTCAAACTTTGGGCTTTTCACTCTCTCTATTGTAGTTTTAGGTGATTAGAAAAATTCTGTTGCTGATACATGCGTATAAACATCGCTAATTTTTTTTTTCTCTCTCATTCTATCTATTGATCCATCGATCCGAATATCTCAGTTCTTCTTCTTTTCAGCCTAAATAGCATGTATATCTGTAATGAGAAATGACTCGTTTTAATGCAATATTTCCAGTCCAAGTTTATGAAAAGTATGATTATGAGAGAATTTCATATGATAGACCGTTTAAATCCGTTTTTGTTGATTTAATAATATAACTACATCCCTTTTAGATGTGTACAATTTCTGTTTAAAGAGCGTATTGAAATAATTCCTTTCTTCATAAATGCAATCTTTATCATGAATATAATCGAATAAAATCCCCTATAAAATAGCTTTGTAGGGGATAATTGAATATAATCCCTGTAAAATAAGTTCATAGGTATATAATATAACTTAATATAATTCCCAACAAAATAATATTATAGGTTTATTAAAATAAAAATTGAGTAAACCCTATAAAATTAAAATTTTATAATGGTAAATTTTAATGTCTGTGAATCCCCTAATTTTTTAAGTTTATTTTTCTTTATTTATTGTTAAGGAGCTCAATTTTAACCTTTTTATGCCTTAGGCAATATATAGCAAATATTTAAAAGATATCATTTAAGTTTAAAATAGGGAACGGGTTAAAATGGCTCCTATAAAATTAAACATTTATAATGGTAAATTTTAATGCTTGTCAATCCCCTCATTTTAAAAAATTTATTTTTCTTTATTTGTATGCGATCTTATCAAAAATATACTCCCGTACGCTGAAAACAGAACAACTTTTCACATTTACCCATATCCCATGGGCTAGAATCGCCACAGTCACGTAACACTTAAAAAAACACAATAATACGCCAACAAAAAATTTCAGTGTAGTGTTTTGGACTAAAATGTCAGAAATTACAAATTTCTCTACTCTCAGTTTTATTATATTATATCTATTCGATGATAAAATGTAAAAAACATAAAAATACAGACTATAAAACACATGATGACCAAACTAATAACATTCTCTTGAAATTTACGATATTTATAAATTGATACTATTTATTATTTTAACATCTTTAATCCATGTAGTTATCGGAAAATTGTAACTGATGTATTTTAGTAACGGAAAATACATTTTTATGGGTGAACTTTATTATCTTTTTTTTGCAAATGATGTAAAATTGTTATATTGTTAGTGTTGATGATTATAATTTAACGTCCTCGACACTAAATTTTCACTTTTAAATTAGAGAATTTTTTCCAACAACTTAAGATAATTTTGTTCGCGGAAGAAACTTAAATGTAGATTTTAATCACTAAATGCATCTATATTATTATAATATTTTTTTCTGCCTGAAAAAATATGCGACAAATAAGTGTTATTAAAGATACGAGAAAATTAACTGACAGTTGTTATTATTACTACAGATTTACACTAAGGAAGATAGCAAAATAGAGGCATAATAACCAGAATAATATAAAAGTATTTATGTTGTCAAACTTTAGAATTATTTACGTTCAGTTATAATTCTCATAGCGCTGCAATTACATTCAAGTAGTAGAATAAATTTTCCTATTTTCCCATTTTTTTAATTAATAATCATAATAAACAGCTTTAATAATCTTTAGCATGATTAGGTTACATTAATGGGAATTGAAATAAATGCATTCACTGAAGTAGTGATACTATGAGTCTATAATTTTTTTGCAAACTCATTCCTATAATTCAAGTATTATAATAAAGTTCATGCAGGATATAAAAGTACATTACTCCCCCAGAGCTGAGTAATACTTTTAATTTCATTAAACAACATTGTTTAGTTTACTTTCATCATTATGAATTTTTAAATGCATATTTATTTTTGTTACAACTATGAATTTGTCTTAAAATTGCCTTTTATTGCCTCTGTCGCTGGGAGAAATAATAGCCTTTTGTATTCATTACGACGCATTTTTAACTCAGGTTTTAGTAGAGCTATCATAAATTATAATTAAGATTAAGTAGAGTCTGCATTTCGGAGACCGTCATTTGTATGGGAGATTCTAGCCTTTCGCAATCAGCTTTAAATGGTAAATATGTACCAGTCTGTTTTAAGCCTCTTGCGGCAAAAGATAACCGCTGCGCAGGAATAAATCAACCATCTCTGCGCTGTATAAATAACCCTAAAATTAATGAAAAATTTCTAAGAATTTGGATGTGGAAATCTTATTTTAAACTTCCCGGTAAAGTCGTTGAAAAATTTGGATTTGTATTTTTACTGTCGTAAGATCCAGTAATATAAACATGTAGACAAAAGTAGACAAAAATATTGTAGTTATTTGGACACTTCCCGGCATTAGGTTGTAGCAACTTCGCATCACGAAAGGATGTCATCTATATATATAAAACAGTTCCGTAACTGACTGACTGACATATACCGCACAGACCAAACCGCTGGACCTGAAGGGCTGAAATTTTGCATGGCGATTCTTCAAATAGAGAAGGGATGCACTAAGAAAGATTTTTGAAAAATTCTTCTTAGATTTCTTTAAAAATTAAATTTATAAGCTGTTTTTGTAACTTTTTCTAAGTTTGAATTTAAAATAATAATCTAACGGTTATAAAATTTATATCACGAGAAGGATCATAAAAATGTCTTTAAAATGGAATCTTTTTCGAATCTTTACCTGCGTTATCTGATTTTTGGTAAATTTTTAAAGATTAAATTTTATGATTTAATTTATTAAATACCGATCACGTGATTTCTTTTTCTTGTACTTTAAATTAATTTATCGTCACGTGCATAACAACGAAATAGACAAAAAAAAATTCTTGCTAATGTGGCAGACGATTGGATATTATCCGAAAAAATATTAAAATACAGTAACATGTTCCTCAAATTAGATATGTTCCTCAAACTGTACTATATTAATTGTACTATATTCTTTATGTTCTATTAGATTTAATTTTAATATTTTCTTCTACATTATTTTGTCTATAAAAACATCCCTTACAATTTTTTTATAATATATATTTTTTGTTTTTCTTTACATCAATTGCATACATTCATCGTTGTATTTATTATAAATATATATATATATATATATATATATATATATATATATATATATATATATATATATGGCATTAATTGCATACATTGACCGTGGTATTTAATTTGAATGTTCTCCGTAGCGAAGTGCGGGTTTTAAGCTAGTTATCGTTATAAGACTGATCATTTTGAGATTGAAAAAAGTAGAAGTCTACAGCAGAAAGTAGTTTAAATGAAGAAATATTACACGCCTTAAGAAATTCAATTGTTTCTAATTAAACTTTCCGTTAGAAAGTGGTCTCTTGTGGAATATACACTGCGTTAGATGTATATTGGTATATTATAAAAATATGGGTTTTCTTGTACCTTCAGAAAAAAAACCTCGAAATAACGGATTATTTTTTCAGTGCAGTTTTATATATACACGTTTTATGAGTGTATTTAGCTAGGTCTAAATGTCGTACCTTTTTTAAAGTTTATGATTATTTTTAATTCTATCAGTTAATTGCAGGATACTCAAAGGAGCGATAAATATAAAATCGATGTACTATCACTGAAAAAGTATTGTATCTGATTAGCAATAACTGATTAATTTAATGACATTGTAGGTATAATATAATTTTTCGGGCATTATTTAAACGCATTATAAACAGTTTATTAAGGATTATTTCGTCTGTATTCAAACTAAAACCCCTTTCTTGCTGGTTTGGCGAGATACATATAGGTGGATTGTTTCCTACAAATTCAAGCACATGCTGTGACTGCAGAATTTTCCACGAAAATCTTACGCGGAAGGCCTATGTAAAAATCGTATACATTAGAGTTAAAGACCATTATTAACTGCGTTTTTGATGTGCATGAAACATATGAAACATAATGGTTAAACTGAAATTTAGATGGTTAAATGACATATTTTCAAGAACCATATTTTTAAATATATCACTATAAACATATTGAATAATTTTTTAAAAAGTTACTTTTACCAGATTTTTCATACAGTCAGGATGTTGAAATTTTCATTTGTGTGTTTGAAGTATTTTAAACTTTTTATTTCGACTTTCAAGCGTTATAGGTACCGTATCTGCAGTAATATGACTTTTTTTTACATTTAGAATATCTTTAAACCAAAGCATCGTTTTGATGCATTATCATAAATGTTTACATGATGTTTAAGATAAAACATAACACATTTATTAACGATGTTATTATAATCTTTTGTGTTAAAAAGTATTTATATTTTTTCATACCATACACATAAAAAGGATTATCGCTCTAATTACTAATTATTGATAAGCTTGCGTAAGATACAAAATCACACTGAAAATCAAATAATTTTAGTTTGAGAGCGTCTTAAATTTAATAACTATATATAGCATTATTTTTAATACATAGTATAGCTACAAAAAATTTCAATGACATTTAAAAAGTATGTTTAAATCCACTGTTTTATGAACGAGAAACCAACATTTTATTGATTATTTAAACATTTTGCATAGTGCATAGCTTAATTGTTTTTTCATTGTAAAGAATATGCAAGTGAAATGTACAATTTAGAGTTATTTAGGACCGTCTAATTTGAAACTAAGAATGTCACATTTGAAATTGTCTGAAACTCGCATTTAATTTCGTGGAATTTAAAAATAAATTTTTTTGACTTCTACTTGACTTTATTTAAGATTTTGAATTTAAATGATGGTGTTAATTAAATTTATTTAAAACAAATTTAGTATAAAATATGATTATTTAAAAGATACCGAATTCTAAAATTTTCCTTTTCTGACGAAATCAAACTAAGATTTCACTAATAGCAAACTATTCACCATATTAAGTTGTAAACATAAGTACTCTAAAGGTATACAAATAAAATCATCAAGGATCACATTACTATCATTATCAATATCATTATAACATTATCATCTTTTTTATAATTTTATAATAGTTGTATATTATTGCTTAAAAATAATTATTTTATAATTTAATTCATATGATTCACGTAAATATTGCACGTACATTAAAGAGCAGGCTTTGATCATAGAGGAGATATAAAAGCACGTTAGATCAAACAGATAAATTGTACATGATAAAACGTCATGTTTGTTACGTAAATAAGTCATTTAGCCATTCGAAGGATAAAAGCACCCAAAAGCATCCCAATAAAATATGGTGAATTAAAATAATAAAATTTGAAAAATAGATAAATAATATTACTAATTAATTAAATGCAATTTTTGAATGCATCATATTTAAATATTAATTAAATTAATATTGAAAGCATAAGCGCTATGTAGCAGTTATATAACAGTATGTTAAATCATTCTTTATTATTTGAAATCCAGCCATGAGTCATCGGAAGTTCTCAAATCCAGTATTGCGCATTTAATAGTACGTCAGTGCATTTCTACATGCGCAACTTCACATAACAAAAACCCTGTATTAATTTTGAATTTTTGATACTTTATAACAATCTATGTTTCTGCATACAATTCGTAATATGTGTAAGAATTCTGCAAAATATGTTTTTCGATAATTAATACGATTATTTTATAAAAGCCAACAGCAATATGTAATATATCTTTTAACTAATTGTACTGAAGTAATTTTAAAATAAATATATATAGAGAAAGACATAGTATAGATCTTTCTTTTTAAAGTCCTTTTTTTAATAAATATATATATATATATATGGCGTCGCGTAGATATGTTTTTATTAAACTGATAATTTCATCTAAAGTTGTTTAGGATTGTCTTAAAAAGTATGTCCGTTTGTTTATAATACTAAAATCATATTGTATAATATTATTTATAATGAACTTCAGGATAATAATTCTTGTAAATCTGTTTTATAAATGAAATATATGTGTTACTTATTAAAAGACAATGTAAAAAGTACTAGTTTAAAAAATGTAGCGCTAAACAGTGGGTGTCAATAATCCACAATCCGATGACATAGAGTTAAACATTTAATTATAGCACATATAACGTAAACTTTGTTATATTACCACTGATTGTTTACTATTTTCTTAGTGATAAAATTATGGCATTAGAGATTTTGTAGATTCTGGTCTGTAATGCATTTTTCAGGCATTAAAATGAAAATCTAGTCAGGTCATCCTGTGACATAACATCTCATATTCTACAAGCTGCATTAGTATAGTTCACCTTTTTAGTAATTTTCCGGAATTTTTAAGAAAAAATTATTAAAACTGCACCTTTGTAATAACCTACGATTTAAATAAATATTTTTTTTTATCGTATACTATTCTCAGTATTGTGGTATTCTTTAGAATAATTTAAAATTTTTAATTGATAATTTTGCGAAATTGATAAAAAAAATGCCAAAAAATGATATGAATAAGGTTTTAAAAAATAAGGAACTGCTTCACATTTAAAATAAATGCTTTTCAAAGACCACTATTTTTTTATTTTTTTCGTAATTTATCAATATGTTCTGAGGTTCTATGAATTTTCTGTTCATACATCCATTTTTCGGTTAAAAGATTGTCATCATTTTAAAAGTGAAATGACAAATTAATTTAAAAAATTGTGATGCTTTCTTGAGTGTTTTTAACTGGTGCTTCAATAATTTCTAATATTTATTTATCAAAATAATTGTACATGCACTTTTTATTTTCCAGTTAATGTGGTTTGAATTTAGACCATTTGAAACCAAAAAATTATTTTAATTTATTTTTTTTCAATTACTTCTTTAAAAAATATTTGAAATATTTACAATGTTTCTCCTTTTCCTGAGGGTACAGAGCGTGCAGCTGCGATCTGAAAAGAAAACTTATCACACCGCTTGATTTAGTCTTAATTCCCGTGTTACCGCATTTCACTTGTCCATTTATTTTTTGAATGATCAGAAGAAAAAAAAACTTGCCACACTTTAATGTGGCAAAGCACGACAGGGGACTGAATGATAAACTTTGTTCTTACAAAAAAATACTCAACTTTATACACATACATATATATATATATATATATATATATATATATATATATATATAATAAAAAAACCACTTTACTGCACTGTAATGTATCACTGCATAGTTTTTCATACAAAGCACTTCGCGATGCAAGTTTATTTTTACTTGCCTAAAATTAATTTAGAATATTTTTACAGTCGTGAAAGAAGAAACATGGTCCCAAATCATGTTAAATCATTTCTTGTTTCTCTCTCAACACGTGTCCGGTCATAGAAACAAACAAGCGATCATCAAACGTGTAACAGCCTACCTGTTGCGAGCAGCCACAGTACAGAAGATGCGATGGCACCCACCAAAATTCCCATAATGACATCAAGAAAAGTATCTAATAAGTTCAAAAACTACACGAATAAAACTGCATTGTTTTCAGGCTTTTTCACGAGACATTGTTATCCTTGCGGACTGATCATCTTCGCCGTGTTAAATAGTCCAAGATCAAAGTTCGCTGAAACTAGTAGTCCCGTACTAGAAGACTCAGTGTGTTGCGGGTCCTAGAGTTCGTAGTTTTATACGTCGGCGGGGTGAGAAACATTGATTCCGTGTGGGTAATGAAGTAGCGCCCCCTGGTGTGACTTAGGGTGGGAGTCTGGAAACAGTCCGCCGGCTACCAGTTGCGCTCTGGAGTACAGAGCGTTAGGTGTAGACTTAACCTTTTCCTTACGGGGTGGGATAGCATGTATCCCAAGAATACGGGCCCAAAATGAATATATATATATATATATATATATATATATATATATATATATATATATATATATATATATATATATATATATATATATATATATATATATATATATATATATATATATATATATATATATATATATATATATATATATATATATATATATATATTATATATATATATTATATATATATATATATATATATATATATATATATATAAATTTATTTATTTATTTATATATTTGTTTTATTCTTCGGCTCGTATTCTTGGGATACATGCTATCCCACCCCGTAAGGAAAAGGTTAAAGTAACGGAATCAAGGCCTAAAGTATATAAGAAGTTTCCAAACAAACCTCATAATAACGTATTTACTAAATATTTGATAAAGTTTAATAATCTAGTGAAATTGAAATTCATTAAAGACAAGGCTAATGGAAAAATATGGGAATTTTTTTTTTAACTTCGGTATAGAAATATAAATGGCTGCTATTAAATTATGTACATATATCCTTATTACATAGTTTAAGAGTTTTGCATAGTATTACATATCTCTATCATACATATAATAACAAAATTAAGTGATTAAAGAATTAACCGTGTTTCAAATACGGTTGTCAGCATTTCAGAAATGCATATTAAAATATTAATGAGCAAGACATAGAAGACGTAGTAAAAGCATACAAAATGCATATACAAATGCATTTAAATTCCTCAAAAGAAAGTTTAATAACAATCATCTTCAACTAAAATATTTTAGCAGCAGAATAACACAAGAATCAGTAATACGTTAATGAAATAAGCTCTCAAAAGGCTTTTAATATGAAACTAAAATAAAATTACGATAAATGTGGATTATATGGGCAGTAATCATTTATAAAGAGAGCGAATCGTTGGAAATTCAGTCAACATAGATTTAATAAATAAAAAAAATTACCGAGTTTTAAAACTGAAGATAAAATTAATAAAGTAAAAAGTAATGTATACAATTTATTTCAAAAAACATAAGATGCACTTTTTCTTTGAAAAGTACTTTAAAGTGAAAGCTACTGTTTTAATGTTTTAAAATAAAAATAGTAATCTGTATAAATACTCTATACAGGCTTCAAAAATATATTCACAAATTACCACCTAAATAAAAACTTATTTTAAAAGGCTTATAATTGAAAAAAAATATGTTATATAAGTAATTTCAATAACGAATGATGAATTAAATAGCATTAACGAACGTAAAATTTACAGTTATTGTTTAAATATAAATAAATAAGGTAGTTTTAAAATAAACTGTTAAATTATTGTAACTATTATTCGAACTTTTGAATATCACAGAATGTTTTTTTTTAACAATTGGGCGGCTTTATAACACTCGAATGTAAGAGACAGGAAATGAGGAAACATACCCTATGGACTAGTGTTTTATGACTCTTCTAAGGACTATGGTGGTTCTTGAATAACGTTTCTCTCATGAATTACATTTACAAACAGCTTAAATTAAGGAATTCCAACAAGAGCTTCAGGCTCATTTTAAGGTCCAGCAAAGTTTCGGTTGATTTAAAACAACAGAAAACATTGCATGCAAAAATAAATTTACTACAGTCACTTTTACGGACAAAAATGCTTTCACTAAGCATTTCGTAATTATTTCCTGGAATGAAAAAAAAATTAAATTTGTCATTTTTGTTATTGATTATTAACATACAGGCATTAACATTTCACAGATTCGCATGGACTGTTAGATTACTTACAGGCTTTTTTATAATAAAAGGTACATTATTTTTTTCCTGCTAAATTTGAATAATCCCCTCATTTAAGTTAAAAAGTATCTTAACAATATCAGTACAAGGAGCTCTAAAATTTGTGTAAACACATTTTTCAACCCAAAATAATGCAACAAAAGAACACTATATATATATATATATATATATATATATATATATATATATATATATATATATATATATATATATATATATATATATATATATATAAATATATATATATATATATATATATATATATATATATATATATATATATATATATATATATATATATATATATATATATATATATATATATATATATATATATATATATATATATTTTTTTATATATATATATATATATCTATATATATAAAACAGTTCCGTAACTGACTCATTCATTCATTCATTCATTCATTCATTCACTGACTGACTGACATACAACGCACAGACCAAACCGCTGGACCTAAAGGGCTGAAATTTTGCATGGCGATTCTTCTTATAGTGTAGGGGTGCACTAAGAGAGATTTTTGAAAAATTCTTCTTAGATTTTTTAAAATTAAATTTTTAAGCTGTTTTTTTTACTTTTTTTAAGTTTGCATTTAAAATAATAATTTGAGGGTTATAAAATTTATATCACGAGAAAGATCATAAAAATTCCTTTAAAATGAAATCTTTTTCGACTCTTTATCTTCATTTCCTGATTTTTGGTGAATTTTTAAAGATTAATTTTTAGAATTTAATTTATTAAATGCTGATCACGTGACTTCTTTTTCTGGTACTTTAAATAAGTTTATCGTCACGTGCATAAAAACTAAATAGACAAAAAATAATTTTTTTTCTTGCTAATGCGGCAGACGATTGGACATTATCCAAAAAAATATTAAAATACAGTAAAAGAAATGTTCTAGAAACTGTACTATATTAACTGTACTATATTCTTTAGTATTCTTTATATTAGATTAAATTTGAATATCTTCTTCTACATTATTTTGTCTATAAAATATCCCTTACGATTTTTTTATAAATATATATATATTTTACATCAAATATATACATTGATCGTCGTGTTTATTATATATATATTGGCATTAATTGCATACATTCACCGATGTTTTTACTTTGAATGTACTCCGTAGCGAAGTGCGGGTTTTCAGCTAGTATATATATATATATATATATAATATACACGAAGTAGCTGAATTTTTGGCTTGAGTTTACCCTCAAGCCAAAAGCCTTCAAGTGAGATGGGAATAGTTCCCATGCATCACACTTTCCACCCTTGCGTTAATGCCTGAGTTCAGAAATTTCCTATTACTTATCCTAATATGGTCATCTCGAATGGCTTTCCTGGGTTCAGAGTTTTATTATATCCTCGATAAAATGTATGGAAATGGACATAATAGAGAAAAAAAATTCCGATCCCATTTCTTTCATTCCACAACATTCCCGATGCATCGTTATGCACTGACCCAACCCCACTTTATGGGATGCGAGATATATGCATAAATTTCACAGTCTATGAGTCATCGGTGTGTATGAAAGGTTTGTGGGCGCGATGGAGGAATTTATAAGAGGAATATACAGAGCCTCTATGAGCTATTAAATTTTCCCATCCTTCTTGCAGAAGGGATAAATGAAAAAAAAATTTCCCCATAACTTTATTAATGCTTATATTGTTCGTGTGTCACTTAAGATTATAATTCAATTAATTAGAAATTCCATTGGAGGCATATGAGCAAATTAATACTTGAAATTAATCAAAAAAATAGAATGATTTAATTACTTTTAGAAGAAATAATTATTATAAAAATGTTTACCAATAAACCTGTTTGTTAATGGTTTGTAATACAATTGTATTATGTATGTAATGTAATTGTTTAATGCAATAGTAAGTGTAATTATGTTTGAAATCGCATCTTAAATGTAAAATTGTAAGAGTAAGGTAACTGTATGGAAATTTTACCTTGAATGTAAATTGTGAGTGTGCAATGTAAATCGTAATTCAAAATTGTTATGTATCCATAATGTAGTGGTAAATGTTATTGTGATTGAAATTGTAATTGAAATTGCATCAAAAATGTAAAATTTTTGGTATATAATGTAAATTGAAATTGTAAATCGTAATATGTTATTAATGCAATGGTAATTGTAATAGTAAGAGTAAGAGTATTTGAAATTGCACCTTACATGTAAAATTGTAAGTATATAATGCAAGCTGTAATTGTAAATTGTAATATGTTCGCAAGCGTAATTGTAATTGAAACTGCAGTTTGAATGTAAAATGACCATTTTATAATGTAAATTGTAAATGTAAACCACAATTAGTTTGCAGGGTATGGATAAGAAATATATGTATAAACTAGCTGAAAACCCGCACTTCGCTACGGAGTATATTCAAATTAAATACAACGGTCAATGTATGCAATTAATGCCAAAAAAAATAAATATATACATTTATAATAAATACGATGATCAATGTATACAACTGATGTATATATATATATATATATATATATATATATATATATATATATAAATCGTAAGGGATATTTATTTTTTTCGGATAATATCCAATCGTCTGCTGCATTAGAAAGAAAAAAAAATATTTTTTTTGTCTATTTAGTTGTTATGCATGTGACGATAAATTTATTTAAAGTACCAGAAAAAGAAATCACGTGATCAACATTTAATAAATCATATTCTAAAAATTAATCTTTAAAAATTCACCAAAAATCAGAAAATCGAGGTAAATATTCGAAAAAGATTTCATTTTAAAGGAATTTTTATGATCTTTCCCGTGATATAAATTTTATAACCCTCAAATTATTATTTTAAATGCAAACTTTAAAAAAGTTACAAAAACAGCTTAAAAATTTAATTTAAAAAAAATCTAAGAAATTTTCAAAAATCTTTCTTAGTGCACCCCTACACCATAAGAAGAATCGCCATGCAAATTTTCAGCCCTATAGGTCCAGTGGTTTGGTCTGTGCGTTGTATGTCAGTGAGTCAGTTACGGAACTGTTTTATATATATAGATAAGTAAAGGGAAAAAAAACAAAGAAAACAACAGGGAAATGGTGTGGAACTTAAGCGGGGTTGCCATTATAAATTTGTTAAATAGATAGTTTAGGATTGCGAATTGTAAACGGAAAAAATCGGCTTGGTGGTGTCCGAGTAAGTCGTTCGCCCCTGAGCCAATGCGTCCCTGCTTAGCTGATTGCTGGGGGGACGACTTAGCTTCAATTAAATATGCCGTATAAGCTTATCGCTGAGGTCGGCGGAACCTTTAGAATTAATTAGAAATGCCATTTTTCCTATCTAATAGAATAACTATATAATTGTAATGACCATATCATTTGAGACTGCTAAAAGAATTAGGTACATTTTCCTTGTACACTTACAAAATTTTCATCGATAGCAAACAAATAAGAATTTAATTTCAAAATATTTTAACAATGGAGCATCGTGAAAGTTAAATTAATTAAAGATTTTTTTTTTTTTTTTGCAAATGGATTGTTCATTGTTGTTGTGTTGCAAAATTAAAAAAAAACAATCCTTTATAGGTGATCAAATATCAGTTAGTCGATCAACTAATTAGAAATGACATTTCGCATACTAGTGAAATATAACTACATAATTATAATTACCATCTCATTTGACACTATTAAATGAATTAGGAAATATTTTTTTTCTTTTCAGTTTTACAAACTTTTCATTGTTGATAAGTAAACAAATAAGAGTTTAATTTCAAAATATCTTATAAGCGGGACAACATGAAAGTTAATAAAATTAAAATATTTTGCTCAAATGGATGTTTTATTGTCATTGTGTTGTTGCAAATTTTAGAATATTTCTTAAATTAAAGTGCACACATGTTACACTGCTCATACTAAATGTTATAATTCAGATAATTAGAAAAGACGCTTTTCATATATCTAGGGGAATACTAACTATACAACTCTAATTACAATCTCATTTGAAAATACTTAAGGAATTAGGTTCTGTTTATTCTTTGCAAACTTATAAACTTTTCATTGTTGATTACAAACAAATAAGAATTTAATTTTAAAAATATTTTAAATGTGGACCATCATGAAAATTAACAGAATCAAAATATTTTGCTCAAATAGATTTTTTCATTGCCGTAGAATTGTTTAAAATTTAAATAATATACTGTCGGTCAATCAGTCACAACAACATAACAAAAAAGTTTAAATAAGATTCCCTTATAGGTGATTAGTAAATTAAAAATGACACTTCACACCTCTAGTGGTATATAACTTTACAATTTTAATTACCACTTCATTTGACACTACTAATTGATTAATATACAGTCCCCCCCACTCTGCCAAACTTGCAAATTTTTCATTAGTGATAACAAACATATAACAATTTAATTTTAAAATATTTAAAGCCGAAGCATCATGAAAATTAACAGAAATAAAATATTTTGCTCAAATGGATATTTAATTATCGTGCCGTTGTAATGTTTAATTTTTTTTTTTACAATTGAACAAATATAGGTTAGTCAATCAATTTATTGGAAATTGCACCTTACATGTCTAGCGGTATATAACAATGTTTCATTATTCATATGTGCACTTATTTTGACAATACTTATATTTAATGTTACGATTCAAATAATTAGAAACAATACTTTTTATATCTAGGCGAATATAACTTTATAATTCTAATTATCACCTCATTTGACACTACTGATTGAATAAGATACAGTTTTTCTTTGCAAATTTTACAATTTTTTCATTAGTGAAAGCAAATAAATAAGAATTTAATTTTAAAATATTTTAAAACTGGGGTATCATCAAATTAACAGAATTAAAATATTTTGCTCTCAAACGGATGTTTCATTGTCGTTGTGTTGGTGTGAAATTAAAAAAAAACCATTTTTATAGCAGGTCAATTATCATTATATTTAAAATACAAATATTAACGTTTAAATAAGAACAAAAACATGAAAACCCTGGAAATTTAAACCTGATAAATACAGTTAGTTGTTGCAAAGCAATACTTTTCCTATAATATATACTTATTAGGTCGCTAGTGCTTATTATGCCAGTAGTTTTTATGTATAATTTTTAACGGAACACAAAATCTAATAAAATATTTTATTTCATTGGGAGAAATAAATTTTAGAATCACGCAACTCACTTCCTTCCTCAATTTTGAAAAGATACCTTTAAGATTAAGTTGTAATTGATTCTCCACAAATTTGATTTCTAAAATTTCAGAAAGATTGAAAGGTGATACAGTTGTAAGATTCTCTGTAACTAATACTCAAAAGTATCTTCTGTTTTAATTTCAGGGTCTTGAAGTCACATATTTGCCGTTTTTTTATGTGTATAATTTAATATTATTTCTGAGAGCATATTATAAAGTAATTTCAGAATATTTGAGAAGAACAGGATTTTTCCTGAAGTCAAAATGTTTTTAGTTCTTTAACAAATTTCTTCTTAGTTTTACGAAACATAAAGGAGGTTTTATATAAGTGGGGCTTGGGTGAGCAATTATATAGTATTATATATATATATATATATATATATATATATATATATATATATATATATATATACAGGGTGTCCATAATTAAAGCCCCACTTTCAAAAGACTGCAAAAAAAGAACCACTGGTCAGAATGACTTCAAATTTGAACTGAATTACGTACGTCTATGTATTTGTTTATATACGTCTATGTTATTTGTATTTTGTTTATGTATTTGAACTATTACATACGTCTGAACGCGTGTCTGCTCAGCTAGATGTCGTAGACTGCTAAAAAAGAACCACTGGTCAGAATGACTTCAAATTTGAACTGAATTACATACGTCTATGTATTTGTTTACGTACGTCTATGTTATCTGTATTTTGTTTATGTATTTGAACTATTACGTACGTCTGAACGCGTGTCGGCTCAGCTAGATGTCGTTTAATATACTGGAAGAAGGGGGTAACGATTTAGCATAATAAAAAAAAGTTCCAAAATGTATAAATAGATCACATAAAATTGAAATAAAAATAAAATCATGATTAACATTTTTAAAAAAAATGATTTAAATAAAAAATTTAATTTTTTTAAATTTAAAAACATGATTTTTTATACGCATTGTTAAATCTACATTAAACTGGGCTTTCCCTTGAAATTGGGGGGGGGGATGTCTTTTAAAGAGAATAGACAAACGAGAGAATTTCTCTCAATAGAGTAAGTATTAAATCTGTATAATCAGTAACATTTATTTATAAAAATACAACATGCAAAGTATTTTATAATGACCTGCAAAGTCAAGTGTAATTGCTGTCAGAAGTTATTAGCTGAAAAAAATAGAAGACAGAGAGACCTGTGACTGAGAAAACCTTATTGTGATTGCTTTAAAATTATATAATTATTGCTATAAGCTTTTAGAATTATGAATTCAAATTTATTGTTTCGTTTATTATTTATAAATGTCCTGTTTTATTTGCAACAGTGAAGTATATTTAAACAAACTAATGAACACATCATATTTTTTATTTCATATTACGTACGTCTGAACGCGTGTCGGCTCAGCTAGATGTCGTTTACATTACAGCCTGGTGTGAAAAAGATCCACTGTCGTGTCGTGGTCGGCTAAGTGTCGGACGACATCGTTTAAACGACAGACGATAAAAGTTGTGCAATTGTGAAACAAGCCTCAGAGAAAGAACAAGTTAAATTGAGCTTATCGGTGTTAACCTTAAAAATTTTAACCATAGAATATGATTCCAACTGCATTTATATTAAACCATTTACAAAAATATGTTATTATAAACACTACTTTGAATTGGTAGCTATGAAATAAGGGTATGATCGTAATTCTCGATCAGACACGAGTATTACATTACAGGCCGTAGAATATACGGTCAATGATGTACGGTTGAAGAAAACTACATTATATCTTATAATACCCATCCAAAATATTTATTGTGAATATGTAGACATAGATAATGTAGTGCAAAAATCCTCACATAGAAGCTTTTATGTATTACATCGCTAGCTACGTTATTCCGAAGTATGAAGCCAAGATAAAATATTGTAATATTCTAAGATATATCTATGCTTTAAGGCTCACAACAGGAACTATGGGCAAGTGCAAAATTGAAAATGACTTCTGATTTAAAGTTTCTTACAGTAAGTGAAAGATGATAAAGACAATATTTCTTAGAATATCTGCGTTGCATCAACTTTGAATATGTGTGATTGAAAGATACAGTTTGCTTAGGAAAAACTTTGTTTAAATTCAACAACACAAACAGGATAGCAGTCTCGTAAGAGAATGCGTTATATAAGAAAGTGTTATGTAAGATTCCTCGCGGAAGTATATTCCCAGGAAAAAGGGTTATGTTATTAAATCTGTATTAACAAGTTCTGCATCTTTCATAAAAATATGTATTTACGGTTTACTTTAAGTATAATTTTAAACTCGAAATTTACAAAAGTAATTTGTTTCACTTAAACTGTGATTTATAGAAAAATAGAAGATATCCTAGCATTAAAAACTTTACAAACATCTTACACTTAACTTTTTCCTTACTGGATGGGATAGCATATATCGCAAGAATACTTGCCAAGAATGAATATATATATATATATATATATATATATATATATCCCCCAATGCGGAGGCACTTGTAATCAAACATTCGCCCTCACTACGCCGCAGTGTTTCTGTCCAATTTGTTGTGGGGGCACCATATAGGCGGACAGCATTACCCCCTATGAAGGGACGACACGAACGGAGGCATTTTTCGTGGCACAACGCCGGGATTCGATCTGAGAACCTTCAGCACCGCAAACCAGCGCGCTGTACCACAGGGCCGCCACAAGCCCATATATATATATATATATATATATATATATATATATATATATATATATATATATATATATATATATATATATATATATATATATATATATATATATATATATATATATATATATATATATATATATATATATATATATATACATATATATATATATATATACATATATATATGTATCTATATATATGTATATATATATATATATATATATATATATATATATATATATATATATATATATATATATGTATATATATATATATATGTATATATATATATATATATATATATATATATATATATATATATATATATATATATATATATATATATATACACACATACATATAACACCCTTAATGGCCATTCTTACAAAGGGGGTATGACATTGCCCGTTTTAAAGAGGGGATCAGAAATATGAGCCCCATAAGCTAAAGGTTAACATCTCATTTGAGAAGAGTTGTTTTTACGGAGAGAAAAAAAAAAGTATGTTTAAAACAAATTTATTTTAAATGTTTAGTTTTGGCTAGCGTAATTTTCGGCTTAGATAACAATCACCAGGACATTAAATATACGTTTTAATTGTGTGAATGTTAAGAAGTGTATCTAGAAGAGACGATTTACTCAAAATAAAGAAAAAGCGTAAATATTTGTATCGATAATATGAAAAGATATGGAAGCAATATGAAAAGAATACCTCTTACTTTTTCTGGAGAAAATCTGAACGCTCATGCATTAAAATGTAATAATATGTCTGAAGATCATAATTAAAAAATCATCGACGAAGATTATACTTAATCACGTTCTTAGCATTTTTATTAGCAAATGATGGTAATTGACAACAACGTTCAACATTTTAAACCCAATAACACTTTATGTGTGAATTATTTATTTAGAATATGTGGCACGAGAGAGTTTATTTTTATTACACGTCAGATAAAAATTCGTATTCTGAGATATAAAAGATTATGTTAAATCATGAAAATGTATATTATATGTATAGTTTAATTAAACTATCTCTAGTAACTTAAATATCCACTAATAATTAGTAGAGCAAAACTGTACTCCAGAATTTCAAACGCTGATATAGCTAAATAGGCTTTCCAATACGTTTGCCATTTCCTGCACCGCGTGTGATTTATCATTGATATCTGATCAAGAATGTCATAAGGTAAGTTGGGGTAACTGGGCCATAGATTTCCAAATTTTTATATACTATATTTATAACACAATAAAATTATACTAATATGTATAAATTTCAAAAATCTTTGTATTACATGTATTTTAGTAAGTCTTATGGAGTCTATTTAAGACATGATATTGGATTTTATTATAAATATATCTATATATATATAAAAGGCAATGTTCGTATGTGTGTCCTCTATAGACTATAAAACTACTGAACCGATTTACACGCGATTTTTTGCAAAATGGTTCATGTTGTCCCGAGAAGGTTTAAAGCTATTGGAATCCTCGATCTGACCAGTAGAATGAAAGTTAAAAATATTTTTCGTTCGATGTCTCTTCAGATATTATCAATAAACCTTCTACTTTTAAACAAAACATACGGATGGCTGTACCTAACAACCCTTGATAGCCACCCCTCTCATCTATGTATATAAAGGGCAATGTTCGTATGTGTGTCCTCTACAGACTATAAAAACTACTGAACCAATTTACACGCGGTTTTTTGCAAAATAGTCCGTGTTGTCCCGAGAAGGTTTAAAGCTATTGAAATTCTCTATCTGACCAGTAGAAAGAAAGTTAAAAATATTTCTCGTTCAATGTCTGTTCATATATTATCTATGAACCTTCTGCTTTAAAACCAAACAGGCGGATGGCAGCACCTAACAACCCTGATAGCCACCCCTCTCATGTAAATGTTCCACATTCCTGTGAGGGAGGCGGGGGGTAATGTCATGACTCCCGAGTCTTGAAGGAGGGAGAGTGTTTTCTGACACCTCACGTAAGAAGACATGGTATGTTACCAGGAGAAATAGCTACTTACAAATCAATATATACTGTTATAGATCAAGATGAAGCAGTGAATCAGTGGTGCACACAGGGGGTGGGGCAAGGAAACCCCACCGCAAAGAAATAGAATTTGCATTATGAATATTGAATTTGCATTGTAAATATTTTTATTCGTTCAACTCGCCCCCCCCCCCTCAAGATTAAATCCTGGGCACGCCACTGCAGTAAATTAACCAACTGAATTCTTAAATTCACTTGATTTATATGCATTGCTACCACACGACATTAATCTGAAGGTTTGTGTTCCTATCATTCTTCTTAGAAACATTGGCACATCATGTCTTTGCAATGGTACCAAACTGGCAGTCAAGAGATTATTAAGCAATGTAATTAAAGCAACAATTTTAAGTGGTAAATTCAAAGGAGAGGATGTGCTAATACTACGTATATCAATGATACCAATAGATATGCAATTCTAATTCAAATGATTGCAATTTCCAATTAAACTGGCTTTTGGAATAACGATAAACAAATCAAAAGGTGGGAATTGAGAGTATGTGGATTGAATTTGGAGAATCCATTTTTCCTGATGGGCAACGTTGCATGATCCCGTGTAGGAAAACCAAGGGATTCGTTTGTATATATGCCAAATAGAATCACCAAAAACATTGCATATCCAAGAGAATTTTAATGAACTTAAATCTGAATAAAACAGTAATTGCAATTTATGCAATCCGAAACATAAAAATTATAAAGTGTATGTAAATATCTACTTTAAAACTAAATACAATAATTGATATCAAACTTTCAATTAGGTTCATTTAATCTACATATATATACTCAAATCTAGCAATAGCGAAGCAATCCCGGGTCAGCTAGTTATGTATAAATATTGTGTATATTTTTAAATACAGGTGTGCCCAATTCCCCTGATGATAATTGGGGTAAGTGGACCACCCAGGTCTATTTCTCATAATAAACAACAGAATCCGTGACTGGGTAAGTGGGTCCAATGCTTGTATATCTAGAAAGAAAAACAATTACCCCCATTTAAAAATAACTTTTCAAAGCAATTACCAATGTTGCAAGATAGATTGTTGCGAACACCGGAAAAAATAACACACAAAGTGATTAAAAACGCAATGTAGTTTATTATAAACACATTTTCAAAAGTACAAACATACTTTTTAGTTTAGTTAGTAGCTGTAATGACATATTCTCTTGAAAAATGCAATATTAATTTGAATTTAATAAGCCCTGAGTTAGTTAATGAGTTATGGGCGAATTAATGTGCAACTTGCAAAAAAAAAATGGTTTTATTTGTAATAACTTAACCAGTAGTAAACTTAGGTGAAAAAGAACACAAATGAGTCACTTAAATACTTAATTTATAATAGTTATACTTACTCATACTCAAATAAACAACCTTTTAACCGTGGAACACTGAATATTCCACCTTTGTACACAGGAAACGGGGGTCTAATCAATCTTGAAATATCTTCATACCCCAAAATGTCCTCCTCTTCAAGTCATTGCCAGTGAGTTAAACCAGCACTTTTCATGTGTTTATTATCACTTGACCTCTATTTAAATCTACAACTTGTCCAGGATATTTTGTGCCATTATTCTATACTATAACATAGTCCTTTGATAACAGTGATACCACAACTTCGTCTATTTCACAGTCCGCAATGCTCATACCTGTTGAGCCATCATCATTAGATGAATCATCATCAGAGTCTGAATTCCCTACAGGTTTCACCTTTTTAAACTTGCAGAGACCAGAAGTTGAAGGCAATGTGTTTTCTAAATCTTCTGAAGTCAGTGGTTTAAATCCAGTCTTTCTTTACTTTATCCGGTTTCTTTCATAGCATTACATCATCAATTTGCTGTTTCTCTCTAACTTTTTACTTTCAAGTTTGTCTTTAAGTTTTTTTCTTCACAATATCATCTTTTTCTATTTTTTAGGAGTTTTTCTTCTACTTTTTAAATTTTTTCTTGTAAAACCAAATCTTCCAACCTCTTTTATTCCTGTCTTTTTTCTATGTAAATATGATCCAAATCTTAGGTGACTGGTAAGAAAAAATAAAGAAAACATGTTTGAACTCTTACAAGCTTTAAAATTATAAATTTCTCCAACAACATTCTATTTATAAGGGTCTTTGTCTTCATTGATTTTATTTCAACTTATTAACATAACTTGATTTGTTCAGTTACTTAGGTTAGGTTAGTAGTAGTTAATGTAAGCATAAGTGGATAAGTGTGGGATAACTGGGCTATACCTGGACCCAGTTCCCCTGCAGGTATGGTCCAGTTGCCTCGAATCACTAAATCTGACGGGGCAACTGGGTAATAACCCTCCACAGACCTTAAACATGCAGGATAGGTTAAAACACTACACAGAAGGTTATTTTACATTAACTGATCTAAAAATTCTTACATTCAATTTTTAAGAGATAAAAATAGGCGTATCAAAAATTACTGAATTCACCATTGTAAAAAGATGTTTTTTAATGACAAATACGAAAAACATTAGCAGCTATAAAACATTCTTCAACCAAACTGGAGAAAAATGTCTGTTGTTTTGTTGACTTCTGCTTAGTGTTGCCATAACAGAGTGGAATTATCCGCTGATATGTAAAGAAAAAATCTGGGATGGGATGGCCCAGTTACCCCATGGGTCCAGTTACCCCAACTTACCTTATTGGCTGTAGATGATCTGGAATTAATTTCCCTTTTGCTATGAATATTTGAGAGTTTTGGTTCCTTCTATCATAATCTACTTGTTTACTTGTTTTACGTTCTATTACGTCACGCTTACCTAACATTTCGTGTGTTTTTTATTCTCATACACTTTTATCGGGTAAGGATTCTCATTTAAATATGTAATTTTGAAATAATATATTCATTTTATAATACATATAAATGTATATAAATATCAGGATATGTGTTGCATACTCTCTACTTCAGTTTAAGAACAGACTTCATCACATATAATAATACAATTTATTTAGATATTTATAGGTTATTGAGATATTTATTTCTAGAAAATCACTCAGAGAGAATAGTCCAATATTATTCTATAGTGTTCTAGATATAGTTAGAGAGTAAATGCAGTATGCATGCATGTATACATATAAATTTTATATATATATATATATATATATATATATATATATATATATATAAATTCATATTAGTTTTCCCTTTTTTATACGTCAATAAAAATCAGACACAGAGAGTTGAAATTCAATCAAAATTCATATCATTAATTATATGAAAAAATAGCATTTACAAGAAATTTCTTTTCTTTTTCTGAGGAATTTCCCATTATACAATTAAAAACTGTTTTTTTTTATATTTTTAAAGAATATAAATGAAACGTATTTGATTTTTAATGTCTTGGAAGTTATTTTGCTTTTAACATACTTAAAAGTTCATGTCTAGCATTAATCTAACAGCCCCAATTGAATTCTCGTTATTCTTTCGAGGGAAAAAAATTATAGCTGGTTCGAATCTATACACAGTTTTCAACTTCAAAAAACCTTTCATAATTTCGGAGCTAGACTTTCAACGTGATTAAAATTTAAACAGGACCTGGCTCAACATTATCTTATAGGGAAAAAAATATTAGAGGAGAAAAAGCACTCACCTCGAACGGGATTTAATGTAATTTTTAATTATTTTTGTAGTTTGGAATTTCATTTCGGTTACAGTTTAATTCGTTCTTTGAAAACTTTTATTTTTGCTCGTTCACTGTGTAGAGCAGATTTTATTATATTTGTTTTAGCGTTCCGTTAACTACGGAACATGCAAGCGAATCTGATTGCTGCAAGGTTGTATCAAAACGCGTTTTTTACATGTTCACTTTATTCCCAAAATAGTAAAAGTTCTTTTTTTTTCCACTTAAGCATAAAAAAGTAATTACATTCATCTGAAATGATAAGAAAATGATGGAATAAAAAAGTTTGCTATAAAAAATACCTTTTTTATATTCGAAAGAAGAAATTATAAACTTCTACAGCATTGTTAAAGAGATACATATTCAAATGATTTTAGTTGCTTGTTGTAAAATGTGTCATAGTATTTCGTACCTGTATTCCTTAAATATTGCATATTTTTTTTCCCCGATTATTCTATGTAGCGTTTCCTTTTCTCATACGTTTCCATTTCATTTGTATTAAATATTTTGTGACTTGCTGTGTAGATGAATTTTTCCAGAATATTTAATATAGTGCTTCCATTTCATGTATGCATCCGTTACCTTTGTCGTAAGATTATAATTAATAACCCTCTGGTTCTTCTAGTCTTCTGTTAATATCTTTTAAAACTGAATTTATCAACAGCAAGTTTTTAAATAAGCTTCTTTAGTTGAATCTTTATTATTATTATTGTGTTATTGTGTCTTGTGTATTGTTTTAACAGATCATTAAACCTCCTGAGAGATCCAAATTAATGTATTTATTTCTGTTTCATACAACTCTTTCATAGTTTCATGAATTTTACCAAAATTATTTTGTTTTTATGTAGAAAGATATTGTCC
The DNA here is from genome assembly GCA_907164885.2 of Dolomedes plantarius. Classification (NCBI taxonomy): domain Eukaryota; kingdom Metazoa; phylum Arthropoda; class Arachnida; order Araneae; family Dolomedidae; genus Dolomedes; species Dolomedes plantarius. The sequence continues at coordinate 170,505,165 of OU015495.1, read as the reverse complement.
ATTTTCCTCTATTCTTTACGGCACATTTAATAACTGAAAAAAATAAACATAAATGCGATAGTTTTGTTAAAAAAAATTCATCTAAATAGCAGTTTTTCCTTCAATTACGAGAAGATATTTTATGTCATAAAACTATGAAACCTTTTCTTATAAGAAACAGCACCTAAGCAGTCCATACCATAAAGCTTTCCACAATCGTTGGTTTCCGACCCTGATAATGTAAAGGAAGTTTTACTAAGAATTACTTCTCACCATCCTCTTCTAAGAATTTTCAGTTTCACAAACAATTAGCTTCTAATCGATTATGTCCTGCTAAGAAGCCCAAAACATGGGTGAAACCTTGGTCCAAGGATTACCTGTACTCTGGAAATGCATATTTTTGCTTTATTAGCTACACATATGTATGCCTTGCACATGCATCATATATGAACATTTTTTCACATTTCCTAGTTTTTTATAGTTAGTAATGATATTTTGAATATGTATTACTTTCAAGTCAATTTACTTACAGGACTGTATACTTTACATAACACTAAACAAAACATAGTCACTAAACAAAACTTTTTATCAATTCAGTTCACATGGCTCACGCAACAATGAGACATTCGTATGTATTTAATTCTTTTACAATGCTCTCTTACTAATGAGTTAATTATTAATTACGTATTCTCAAAATCACATTAAATAACTCCTGATATCCATCGCTCTCAAAACTCGTGATTTTACATCGCTAGTGAGGACCTAAAAAATCTGCCTCTTTAAAATTGATTTCAAGCATACAATTTTTTTTAAGTTGTCCTTAACACGATAACTTATCGGCAAATTGTGTTTGAAGTAGCCAGTAAAAGTTGAGAGAAAGAATCCAAAAATGTAAAATTAAAGACCTCAAAATATTTCAGTACGTTTGTACAATTGTATTACTATTTATTTCCTTTTGAATATAATTCACTTAAAAGAGTTACTTGAAACATGAAAATAATTTACGATATTTTAAAAGGATCACCTTTAAAATTTTCCTAGAGACTACCGGACAGTATTTTAAAGGCTTTTTTATAAAATTTTCAGATTTTTTTTTAAAATTCTGTTCTGATAGATATAAATTACGCTGTGGATTTTTATTAGTAAGGTGCAATATTTTTAAAATTTGATATTCCTAAGTATGAAAGTGGGATTGTTTGATGTTAAATTAAATGTATTACGCTGAGTTCGCAATAAAATACTTGCAATTCTTGTAATATAGTATTTACATCTAGCTTAATTACGAGGACAAATTGGAAGCTATTTATTTAAATTTGGGCAGTTCGATAGCCTACTATATCTCTGAATATATAAATCTATACTACTTTCGACTACATTATTCTAGCGGTAGGAAACGTAGTATAGATAATATATAGGTTAAAAGGTGTTTGGAATAATTGAAATAACGCCTACAGTTATTTTAGGCTTCCTGAATTACAAAATTGTGTATATATGTTCAATTATAAAAGGTTTCCCCTGTTAAGCACATAGTTTTCAAATTCCTTTAAATAGAGTTTAATATTTTTCAAGCCTAATATCCTGCAAGTCAGCTGATAATAATTATAATATCAGCATAGACATGATGTTTTAGGAAAAATAGGATATGAATATTAAAAGTTCCATAAAGTGTATTCTGCAAGATTTGTTCGTGTCATATGAGAGATTAAATGTACATCATCATTGCACGCTAGTCAGAGATTTTTTACGGAAACAACACATCTACTCCCACAGAATTTCTGTCAGTTGGATACAGAAATCGATCTTTATTCATAAAAATGTTCTCTTAAAATCACTTAATAATATCCAGGTAAGCAAAAGTTTCAAATGAAGAAAATGATATACTGCTTATGACGATGAAATCCCTTAAACAGTTTTTAACTAGCAAAAATCTTCAGACTGCACTTATAAAAATAATGTAAAATTTTTATAGCGTAATCTCTTTTTCTTATGGCCCGTTCAAACATGCAGACACACACACACACACACACACACACACACACACACATTAATTACGATAGTTACGATAATTTTTTAATAACGTTTAAAAAATTTTCCAACATATCATCCTTACGTATTTGTTTAAAATGGAAAACAAAATCCAAATGTCTGGACTCTTATCTTGTTAGCATGGAAGCACATGATCTAAGTATTTAAGTTGCTAATCCGATTTTTTGGACAATCCGTGAGAGAAAACTACTGCATCTATTTACTCCATTTTGGTTTTAAACGAAGGATTGTAATCTGTAGATTTGTCAAATTTGCTTTTTGTAACTGCAAATTCTATAAATTAGCGATAATTTACAGTTAAAATATGATTTCTGCGCATTCTCAGTGACATGTTTAAATCTGGCTTAAGATTCTCACTTAGCTCGAGGCCACAGAAACACATTAATTTGTTTCTACGCAGGCTCAGTGAATTTTAAGTCAGTCTTTAGATACTCACTAAGCACGAGGTCGCATATACATGTTAATTTGTACACTGCTGGCCACCCAAATTGCAACACCAAGAAAGACAAGAGATATCACAACAAAATTTATTTTGTAGATAACATGTTGACCAAGTATCGAATGATTAAATTTATAGACTTCTGTGAAGTGTGGTTCCTGCCAAAATCAGTAGCCAGAGTAGCCGCCATTGTTGGAGATCACCGCTGCCACACGCCTCGGCATTGATTCAAAGAGACTTTGGATGAGTTCTTGGGGTACAGCAGACCAAGCAACTTCCACACGTTGCCAAAGTTGATCTGCTGTGGCAGCTGGGGAAGGAATCTGGGTCAATCGTAGAGCAACCATGGACCACATGTTTTCTATCGGCGAAAGATCCGGAGAGCGAGGCGGCCAGGGAAGCAATTCAATCTGGCGATTGACGAAGAACCGTTGGACAATGCGTGCCACGTGTGGTCGAGCATTATCCTGTTGAAATATGGCTGTGGGCAAGCCCTGAAGGTAAGGAAGGACAACTGGCTCCAACACCTCGGAGATGTAGCGCTGGCTGTTTAAAGTACCGGCAATGCGTACTAGAGGTGTGCGAGAGTGATATCCAATACCGCCCCATACCATAATACCCGGTGCAGGACCAGTGTGGCGGTGCATAACGCAGCTGTTCAGCATCCTCTCTTCACGGTGTCTCCAGACTCGAAAGCGACCATCGTGGTGTTGCAGACAGAAGCGTGACTCGTCAGTCAAGACAATTTCATTCCATTGTGCCGTCCACATCCTTCTGTCATCGCACCATTGGCGGCGGAGATGTCTGTGGTTCTGCGTCAAGGGTAGACAAAGCAATGGACGTCTTGCGGACAGACCACTCTGCTGTAAACGGCGTCAAATTGTACGCGCAGACACTGGATGATGCGTTACAGACTGTATGTGCTGTGCTATGGTTCGTGATGTGACTGAGCGATCCGTCACTGCCATACGCACAATTTGCCTATCATCACGTGAAGTGGTGCGCTGAGGTGGATGCGATCGAACACGCCGGTCCGTCGTACCCTCCTGCATCCAACGATCACATATCCGCATTACAGTTGTTTGGTTTCGTCCAACACGACTACCGATTTCCCTGAAAGATAATCCACAATCTCGGTAGGCCACTATCCTTCCTCTGTCGAACTCGAATACTTGATCAAAAGATGATCGCTGTTTTCGACGAGGCATAATTGATCGTTTTTTTGAAAAAACCACAAGAAAAACACAATTGCCGAACTTGAAATCCTCGAAATCTCCAAGCCTTAAATAGCGCTTTGAAGTGGCGCCACAGGCGCGCGTGATGTGCGTCCGCGCTGAAATTCTAATCATTTGCATATCTCACCTCCGCTAATGCAGGTTGTAAATTTCATGTTATTTGCATGTTTCCTTCAGGGTGTTGCATTTACAGTGGCCAGCAGTGTATATTCCGAGTAGTCTCTCTAGTTCTGTCTCTTCCATTTTTATTGTTAATTATATTTGTGAAATATAGTATTAAACCTGGTGTAAATTGTTTATATCGCGCTGTTGAGTCACCCTATTTCTTTCTATTGGGTTCAATAGCCATTTTTTAAAGTGTATTTCTCTATTCTTAATATTATGATTTTCAACATTTGGCGATGACGTGTTGAGTATAATGTGTGTATTAGTACATTTATTTATTATCCAGCCATCATGTTTTGACGGGTACCAAACTAGAATTCATTAAAGAGCCGGCCGGGTGGCGCGGTGTTTTGTCACACGGGTTTTCTCGGAGTGCCTTTACAACCACGTTGTAGGTTCGATTACCGCTTGTCCGAGGACAAGGCTGAGATTAGGGGGACTCTGTTGTCTCGCCTATATGGCGCTCCGATAATTAAAAAAAAGCCAACGAATTCGCGGTGTGGCTGGGCGAATGCCATAATAGACAAGTGCCTGCCGCGTTCAAAACAACATATTCATAAAGGGTTATTTAATGTCGGGAGGCAAAAGACCACAGGACACGACCAACATAAGTATGACGTCACGCCATCCAGGCTGTTTCTTTTCGGCATTCGATGGCGTTAGGCTATCGCCAGTGCTCCTGGGTTAATAAATCCCAAACTTAATATCAAAGTTTTGACAGTTCACGAATTGCGTGTGTGCAAAGTGTCTGTGCAATTCATTTGCTCTAGGAACATAATATGCCGCATGCAATTACTTAATCAGATTATGACGGACAGAACTCTTTAACTGTACGTTAACTGCTTGTTTATGCTCTTGTATGCTAAATGAACAGTTGAACTATCGCTATATAAGGTGTGCAATTTATAAATTCATGACTGTTCTTGGGATGTTACGTCTTCATGACATGTTAGTTAAGCTCCTTATCTAGAAGCAATCTTAAGTTGCTCATGTTTCGTCATGTTAAATGTATTTACACAAATGTATTTATGTTTTATAACTGAAAAAAATATGAACTAAAAATGCATAGATTCTGTTCAACATAGTCTTAAGGATCAAGTTTTGACTATATACTAACTGCTATACGACATTATTTTAAGTCAGGATTTGTAGAAATTCCGATGATAGCATAACATTAGAGGAGTTTTAAGAATCTTATACTTTTTGCTTATGTACTTAGTACCCTAGGAGGAAACTGTAAACCCTATAGGGCGCGTGCCCAGGTGGCGGATCGGAGAATGTCTCCACCGGAATTTCCACTGGGTGGTAGATGGAACATAAAATACATTCCGTAGACCAGCAGGTAGAATTCTAGCTTCTTTCGAGGCAATGAAACCCTCTTCTATGGATGGTGCATTCTTTTTTATTCTTTCTTCTATTTTATTAATTTTTCTTCTGCACTATTCTTGGAGACGACACCAACAACAATAACATATACTTATAGTTCTACTTTCATATTACAGAATGAAATTACATTACAATGATTTTTGCTTGAAAATTTATAAGTATCTTAACTTTATTATCTATTTGGGCGCATCATTTTCCTTTTATCACTGTGTCATTTTTTTCCGGCTATAAAAAGTTGCTCCGGCTCAAAAGATAGGCATATTTACTCTACGTATTACAATTACACTGCTGACCATTAAAACACCATGAAGGTGGGAAGATACAAACGTCAAATTCGCATGAAAAAGAGAAATTGCTGGGATATGCAAATTATTAGCATTTGAGAGCAATCGAACGAAGCAGGAGGGAGAAACGGTATCTCAAACTCTGTATAAAAGGAAAGTTACGCAGTGGGTTTCTCATTTGGAAATCGCATTTGAATGTTGGTCATTTGTGAGAAGGTCGTGTTATGTCTTGCATAAGAAGGAGAATTGGCTAACAACACGTGTCGGAATTCGATATCGGTAGGATCGTGACCTATCGAGAGTGCGGCTTATCGTTCCGCGATATTGCTACTCGCATTGGTCGGAATCCAACAACTGTCATGCGAATATGGAATCGATAGGTTCAGGAGGGTCATACTGAACGCCATGCAGGATCTCAAAGGTCTGCCGGAACTAACGCCCGAGAGGACAGACATTTTGTCAGTTCAGCCGTGCAGGATCGTACAGCTACATCACGAACCTTGATTCACGGGCTTGTTTGCAGCACAAGTATCCGCACGGACAGTGCGACGATGTCTGGAGCAGCACTGACTGTCTGCACGGCGACAATTATCGCGGCTTCCCTTTACACTGCAGCATAGAAATGAACGGCGACAGCGATACGCCCAGCGACAAAACTACATGAGTGGCGCCATGTCGTCTTTTCAAACGAGTCCCGATTCTGCGTGTAGTATCATGACAGACTTATCCGTGTCTGGAGGTACCGAGGAGAACGCACATGTCCTGCTTGTATTCTGTATCGTCATACGGGCCCTGCACTTGGTGTGATGGTATGGGCAGCCATTGTGTACACGACACGAACACCTCTTGTTCGCGTCGTCGGTAATCTGAACAGCCAACGTTACATTTCTCAAATCTTAGGTCGTTGGCTATGCCCTATATTCGAGGCCTCGGAGACTTCATCTCTCATCAAGATAACGTAAGAACTCATGTTGCTTGCCGTGTCCTAACCTATAACGACACGGAGGGTGTTAAGATGTTGTCCTTGCCAGCACGTTCTCCAGATCTTTCACCCACTCAAAACATCTGATCATGGGTTGCTGAGAGACTGGGCCTCCATCGCTCTCCAGCCACTACGATTGATGAAGTGTGGCATACATTTGAAGTAGGATGGGATACGGTCGACGAGCCCAGGTCGACTCGATGCCTAACCGGTTTAGAGCTGTTTTTGCTCCCACAGGCTTGTGTACTAATTTCGGACCCTGTATAACCCAAAATTGCCTACAAATTCGATCATGTATTATTCCTACTATGCTATATTCATTCCTACAATGTTGACTACTATGATGTACAATAAGTAAAGTTTTGTTATTTGCTTTCCTTCCTGGTGTTGCACTTTTAATGGCCAGCAGGGTGAATGCGGAAGTTATCAGGTTAAATTGTCAAATCTATATTTCCCTATAATCTGTAATTCATTCTGCGTTTTGGGGTTACGTACTTGTGGAAGCATTTCAAAACTGTTTTTAAATTATAATGCATCACCTATACATCTCTATTTCTCACCGATGTACTTTATGCACTACAAGTCAACTAGTAATGTATATTTTGGAATGCATTTTAAATCCCTCAGTTCCGATTTTACCCTCCTGTTATTTTTAACAGATACGTTTTACATAATGCAAAAATATTGCGGAAAAAATGGCAAGGCAAATAGGAAAAATGTGTTTAATATATTTATCGAATTCCTGAAGCATTTTTGTTTAACCAGTTTACATAGAAAGAACATGGTATCGGTTTTCTAAGCCTTGAATAATTTAATTTCTTTCAATATCGCTCACATAGTTCCGGAATGCTAAGCAGAATGAAATAAATATATCCCAACGTACTGGCATAATTTGATAGTATATTTACTTTAGAATAAAAATAATATGCATGAATACAATGTATAAATAGAATATGTATAAACAGATTTCAATATTGGAAAATATGTTGTTACATACTCACATCACGAATGGTTTTTTAAAGCCGTTTATGCCCTCCGGTTTCTATAAGGCTGAAAGTTCTGATGATATGTGCAGCATTAAACGTCATTAATATGATTTTTGTTCACCGGACAAGCGATCTAAGAATTTATCGACCATGCTACAAGATGAATTGTAAATCAAATTAATTATGGAAGAGCAGTCTTCAGCTCATCTCTCTGGATGATTAGGTTCCATCTTTACGCCTCTTTACTAGGGTTTATGTTAATGTGTATTTGTAGCGTATGAATATGAATAAACGCCTATTACTGAATGCAAATTTGCTTCTTCTTGGGAATAAGACGCTATGATTGAAGATAAAAGGGCGGAAAGTATTTTCATTGATTTTAATATAAGTGGTTATTCAAGATTTTTTAAAATTAATTTTGAATCAATACTGGTTAGAAATAATTGCATTCACCTATTTACTATATCTTTTTTTAAAATCAAGCCAAAAAGAAAATATTAAATGAATAATACTACATACCAAATAAAGAAAAAATCGCAAAATATAACATTGGGATTTATCATTTGATTTAGGTATCGTAGTTAAAGTTGTGGATATCAGGTAGTCTAGTGGTAGTGCGTTGGCCTTGGGACTCGGGGTGCTAAATTCGAATCCTGACGAACGCCATTAAATACCTTCGTGACTAGGGCGGATATGAACATGTTAAATGTGTAGACCGGAAATTGGTCAGACAGGGTGGAAGATAGTATGACCACTCCCCCCTCCCACATATCGCCCTGGTAGTGCAAATCAGTCAAAAGGGAGATGGCACCAAGGAATGATATTCACTCATCTATGCGGGACCACCATTAAAAGCAACCAGTGATTCTCGCGGTTAAAGTACGAATGTCTTCATTAAGAATTGCCCCGCACTGGCAACTAAAACAACACTTGTGGACATCATGATATCTAATAAAAAGTTTGTCGTTTTTTAACCTGAAAAAAGGTGTATGTCTTTGTTTGATTTACAGAGGATGGTAAATTGTTGGTAAAGCCGTTCTCGCTATTTCTTCACGATATACCTCATGGAAAACATTCTTTCAGAAAGATTAGAAATGCCTGAAATACTAAAAAATATACATCAAAATTTATTAATATTCAATATTGAAATGTTATTGCGGAAGAAAAAAAAATCTAGATAAATGCTGTTAGAAAAAAAATAATTCAGATTTTATTAAAGGTTGTCCATCTAGCCACAGTTACTCCAATACATTGGTGATCGTACAGTTGTTATAAAAGACTATCAGTACAATATATGCTTGTTCATAAATGTATATTATCACATGATTTATAATGTGCTAATCCCTTTAAATACTTAATAGTAGTCTGAAATACCCCACTAAATTAATGCCATTAATGTGAAATATTTAGTACGAAACATGTCCTATATAAATACTATCACAGAAGAGTGGTTCAGGTTAAATGATAATTTCTACCTTTCTATGCAATATACAATTACTTGAATGAAAATTTCAAAAATAAGATTACTCACTATTTCAATTAACTTTACTATCTGGATTCAATACGCAATTATTGGAATTCAAATCGTAGGTTGAACATACATTTAATAGAAAGTTTTTAATAGAACGTTTGTTAGTATAGTATTGGCATAAAAGGATTCAAATTACGCCAACAAAAGGATTTCGTATTTTATTTATTCGTATTTTTCAGGATAATTTTTACTTTTTTGAAGTCCATCTTGTACGCTATAATGAAATGTCATCTCGCGGACTTAGTACTCCCAGGTTCGATCTTCTATGTCGGATGTATCAAGTCTAGTATTGTTGATTCGATCGGTCGTTTTCCTCTCTCTGACCGATCCAGTCATTCAGGTACTACGTACACATACTCGTCCTTGTTAATTCTTCTTCCTTATGGTCAGATTATTTTATCTTCATTTCTTCCTCTATTCTATTTTCTTTATCTTGTACCTCTGCCTTGTACTAAGTAAGAGTTTTGCCTTTTCCTCTTACTGTTGGACAAAACTGAAGTAATGCCCTCGGTAATTGTATTTCTATTGCTCAGTTATTGACCATATGTAATTTCTTTTGCATTTGCATTATGTTCCGTATCTTCGGTAGCTTCACTGAAGCTGAGCGCTTTCCCATTTTTTTTCCCGTGATCATGTTTTTATAATTCGCAATTGTTTAATAGGTGCCCACGGATGTTGTACTTTCACAGCGTATCAGTCATATATGTTCGACACTTTTCCTCTGTAGATCTACGATACATCGTTTACTCTTATTACACGCACTGGCACGCAAGTTCCTTAATTTCATACTTTATTATTTTTTCAATTCCTACTATTAGTTCACACTCTCTCTATATATATCTTGTTCAAATTTTCAATCGTTAATAAAAGTACTTTTTATTCATCCACTCAAGTTCAAATACATTTTTTAAACTTGTAGTGGATGACACTTGATGTTAATACAGTTTTTTCAAATATTAATTCATTAATTAAATTTAATTATTCAATTCCTACTATTAGTTCACACTCTCTCTATATATATCTTGTTCAAATTTTCAATCGTTAATAAAAGTGCTTTTTATTCATCCACTCAAGTTCAAATACATTTTTTTAAACTTGTAGTGGATGACACTTGATGTTAATACAGTTTTTTCAAATATTAATTCATTAATTAAATTTAATTAATCAATTTTAGTTTTAGACCTAGAGCGTCTCTTGCTCTTGAATAGTAATTTCCCTCTTGTTACTGTGTAAACGATAGCACTGCGGTATCGCAGGCTTCTCGTCCTGTAGATTGCGAGATCGAATCCCCAACCTGACAAACTTTTTCTCTCTCTTTCCCCCCCCTCCTAATCTCGCACAGTAGGCAAGGTTCTGGCAGGCAATCCTTTTTTCCAATTCCTACTATTAGTTCACACTCAAATTTTTCTTTGTTGACCTAAGTAGGAATTGACTTTAAATTTTTTTTTTTACATATTACTTGTTGTTTTGCAATTCTTGATATATGTCGTAAAGAGCGACTTTACGTCATAGCAGTAAAAATCACAAGCCCTTTAAATGGATGCTGTAGATAAAATTTAGTTTGCGGTAAGTCACACCTGTTATCCTTGAAACGTTTGCAGAGATTAATAGATTTTCCTCACTGTTTATTTTCTACGGTTTTAAGAGCTTCTTATTACGAAATCTAGACTTTATTGCCTGTCTCTACTTCATTTAGTTATTCATATGAATTATTGACCATAAGCTGTGATATGAAGCATATATATATTTTGAAATCTGAGTGTTAGCTCAACATTATAAATCCATTTTTTATGATGAATAAAACCTCCAAAATCAAGTAACGCAGCACTTTGAAATACACGATTGACATCTTTTAGATACCGTGTTTTGAAATACGTGATACTAAAGTAAAGCAATACTTGAAATTAAATTTCTTTTGTGCTTTGTGTAATACTCAATTTAAATTACAAAACGTCTAAGCAAATCATTACGAAGCTGTCACTAAGCTTTTCATACGAAGTCTGAATCTGAAATGACATCCGACATAAGCATGAAATTTAATTAGCTATATTTTCTCGTAAATGGCTCTGGATATTAGCTCATTTTGGTCAATAAACTCTAAACGATTTATATTTTGTTTAAACAAGAAAATTTTCACATTATGAAATATGCTCTTTTACCAAAACACAAATATATATTTTTTTAAAACAACCTTTGATAAAACACTCTTTTTAATCGACAGGAAAAATGTCTTTTGAAGCTAGAGATTATCTATAAAACTATATTACGCAACATACCCCTGTTACAAAATTCTACGAAAGGGGAATTTTTTTAATAAATCATAATTTCCCTGTCAAACTACCCTCGAAGCCTGGTATTCTAGTTGAGAAAATTTTTCGAGAATTTTAAAATTCTTACGAATTTTGCTAATTCATTCAGACAATTAAAAAACAGAAACTTTTAATGATTCGAAATAAGAATTGTATTTTAAACCCCTATTTCTATAGTTCCTATTGTGTTAATATTATGTAAAATAAAAATTTGTCTAATAATTTATAGAGAAAATAGCTCACTTCTACCCAGACTTGGGTGTATATAATTTGAAGTGGCACTCTAAATGAATTTCATGCAAACACAGATTATACATGAAACAATGTTTATTGAATTCGTTGCACATATAGAATTTGCTTTTACAGCAATAAGCATACGTACTACTTGTACGGAATATATATATTAACATTCAATAGAAATACACAATTCAAATACTCACAAACCAGCAGAGAGTCAAACCAGCAGTACTGCCACGTAAACTTTGGGTCCCCTAAGTACTAGCGAAGGATAACACCTGGAGCTACTTACCCCGTAGCTTCCACTCGCTTATCTATCAACCTTAACAACCTTTTTCAACCTTTAACAACCTTTTTCCATTAATGACGCTGCATGGTATTTATACTAAGCGTGTATGCCGAAAATTAGCATATCTCAAGCAGCTTCTTTAATTCATTCACTCAAAAGTTCGATTCTTGTGAATCGAATCTTGTGTATACCTTACAAAGTAACTCAGAGAATATATTTTTATGGTTTACATATTTCACATACTTGCAGACTTAAGTTGGTAAAAAGGTAATATTTCTAATCTGCTATTTTAAAATATAACATAATTTGCTGTTACAATACAACTTATTTATAATATAATCTGATATAACGTACATCCTAATTTTCGGTTACTTGAGTTCAATCACAACTTATGGGAAAAAAGTAAAATTGCTGATGGGATTATATGTATTCCTTTTTTTATTTAAACTAACCTACTGATGTTAAATAATTAACAGCAGTTTGTAAAAACTAAAATGTATTTAAAGCATAATATTCTTTTCAGAAAAAAAATTAAACTGAGTTTAAAATACTTAAATTTGTAATTTAGCTTGGTTTTTTGCAATCTTATTAAAAATACAGATATCTACACTGAACTAAACTACCTAAATTTTTCTCCTATGCTATGGGATACACATTTTTTTCAGGGAAGTCCAGAAATGTAAGACGATAGTCCATGAATTTTTTTTTCTTCATTCACTGGAGACTAATCCAATCCAATATGTCACGTGCAAGCAAGTATTATATTTCTTGATCGTTCAGTCATTTATAAAGTTGAACATTTAACAGATAAATCAGGAACATTAGCGTAAGGGGCGTTTTGCTTGAGCGTGGCATCCATGTTAATTTTGAGAGGTTTATTAGAAAATGGTAACCATGGCTTAGTAGTGTAATGACCAGTATATTTGTCCATTAAACAAAAGACAAAGGATTGATTCCAGGCCCAGTCAGTTGTATCTTAAAAGAGGAAACATTTGATAGATACCTTAATGTGCACTACAGACGTCCTTACAAACAAGCTTGCTCAAAATTTCATAGTAAAGACTGAGAATTCTGGGGATCCAAAGCTTTTTTCCGCCAAAGAAGAATGCGAATACATCTATTAAATTATTTTCTTATGTCTTAGTAACTAACTCCAGTCTTTTCTTATATATTCCTTTATCTCATCGAATACTGACAAACAAATATAGCCCATAAAAATGTTTGAACACATTATACCTTGTCCAAAGTAGGGTTCACACATAGTTGTAAATATTCAAATGATGTAACATATGTTTTAATGAGAATTCCTTCATTATTCATGTTCTTGATCAACACTAATTAATCAAACTTCTCTTCAAAACACTATTTTATTCGTTTTCTTAATTAGTAGATCTCTACATTTGACTGAAATAGTTTAGGACATCCATACAAAACAAGCATCGGATGCCACTTCTCGCACAAGAAGCCTTTTCGACTCTGACAGAAAATAAAACTCATACAAAGAAACAAAGTTCACGCGACCGTAACGCCATCAATTGGCGTGAACATGAAACAATTCATTCTACAAATTAATTAACCCTCCAGCGGGCGCGCCCGTGTACAAAGTGCAACATTTTCGTACTTTTGAATGGTTTGTTTTTACATCTATGGTTTGAATTTTCTAAGCAGTTTCTATTCATAGCTACATCCTTTCTAATGCAGGTCCGAATTTCTTACTTTTGTATTCGTTGTTAGTCGTGATTTTCCCGTGGTAAACCAGCAATTATACTGGATTACAATGCAGCAAAAGCATTAGTTGATGTAGTAGATCAAATGTGCAGCTATTATAAGGTATCCCGCATATCACGAAAATGGAAAATCTCATTGTTTTTTAGGTTTGGGGACATAATAGAAATCAATTCGCAAGTTGTCCTTAGATCCAATAAACTGGACAATTTTGAAATAAGGCGATCGTATCCGCATTATTTGGCCTTTAAGTATAAATACGAGTATATCTCAATATTATCAACATTTTTTATCTTGTTATAAAAAAAAGAATTATTCGTTTCAATCAAAAAAAAAAGTTTATTACAAAAGTAATAATCAACGATGAAAGAGACGTTGCACTTTGTGCCACTCGTGCCTGTTTGTGTTCGAAAAATTGGCGTGCCCGCTTAAGGGTTAAACAATGTAATTATAACAAACTCTTTCTAATCAAAGCCCCATTTTTATTTATTCTACAAATCTTTGATAAGAAAAATGTACATATATGGAAAACCATGCGCATTTATTACAAATGAAACTTTATTATATGAACAGCATTTGAATTACATAATTGGTGATTTCGTCGAGTCAAACTATACATTTTTTTTAAAATGAAAGTGTAATTGAACTTCCTATATGGCTGGTTTGCATACAAATATGCAAACTGCTAAATTTACATTAAACATGTATCAACTATCTTTTGTTCAGTTTTTTAATGCAAATGCTAGTATAAATCGTTCTCAAAATATATCACTCCAAACTGTATGACATCAAATTTATATTATATTTATCTACTGATAAATAAATTTTTTCCCCTTTCCTGGCAGGCATTTATTTGTCTCGATCACATTGGCCCATTCAAATTGTCTATGTTGGTTGCTTTGCTATAGGAACACCACATTGGAAAACAAACCCTACTTACCCCTCATGAGGATACTAAACAGGGACGGCCGTGCCTTAGACATGATTAGAACCCAGAATGATCGCGTGGAAACTCACGGCGCTAACCAGCTTAAAAGATGAGGGTGCAAATACACTATGTAAAATTCAGAATTACAAATTATACTTTAAAAAAATATAATTGCGTACATAGTCATAATAATATTTTCTGATTAATACGAATGTGCTTATTTTCTAAGACTTCTTGTAATTTGTGATTTTTTTAAAGTAGAAAACCAATATTTCAACAGTGTATAAAGTTTTTAAATTTCTATCTTTATTTATTAATTATCAGCAGTACAAATTGTGCTATTAAAAACATCCAATTGCGTACAAAGGTATTGGAATATTTTCAGATGTCTAGTTTGTAGGGATTCTTGTAATTTACGATATAAAAAAAAATTAGAAAATTATTTGTAAACAATTCAATTGTCTATCAACATTTTTAAATTTCTGTCTTCATATATTTATTGACCGCATTTTAAAATAACTTTTGAACACTTTGAAAAACAGGACAAAATATTTTATTTTTATTTTAGAAAGTTTTATTCCTAAACAAAATTCTGTTACACTTCTTTATGCATTGCTTTCATTTGAAAGACAAATTTCAAAGCCTTCAGCAATTCAAAGTAATTTAAAAACAAATATAATGCTCAGACAAATTAAACATCATCAAAAGTATGTGACAGAAAGTTCTTGCTGAAAATAAATCCGCTTCTCAGAGAAGCGATTGTCAGAGAGTTTAAAGGGTGCTGCCTAAATAAGGTTCTTGTTTAATTCATTGCTAAATATTTTAAACACAGAAATATTGTTATCAATATGTGATATTTGAGATTTAGTCGTAACATCAATAAATCTACGCGTATTATTACATATTCATTCAAAGAGATTCATTCAAAGATTTTGAATAATCATGGATAAAATATTAATAAGAGCTTTCATGAGAAATAGAATATTATAATAAGGGTGTTATATACGCAGGTTTCCTCCCTCCAGAATATAATTCCTAGCTATAACTTTGGAATTATAAGTAGGGGTTTGATTCGTTATTATAGTATTTCGAGAAAGTACAATCCCTAGAATACTGCAAAATTTTGAAATGGTATTTTCCGGTAGGTGAGATTTACAGTCTAATATTCTGTTACTGTAAAGGATCTATATATGAATAATTTTCTAAAACGGCAGTATAGTTGAAAGCACTAAATGAAAATCATTGAAATTTCAACTAAATAATTAGTTTGAACGAGAATCTGCAAACGAGAAAATGCTCGAGTTTCATAACCTTTTCTCATGCGTGAGAGCTTGAACGGTTTCATTTAGGATATCCTGTTAGTTGGTTTCGTGCCTATTGATTAGCGTATAAGAAACCATGAGCCGTAAACACAGATCTACCAGTTTTTCTCTGGGGAGGTCATCCACGGCGTGGAGAGCAGCTAATATTGCAATGCAATCAAATGTAATGTATAGTGTGAGCTCCAGCTTATAGCAGTTTCTACAATTTAGGAATGTTTTAGTGGAATCCGGATAAATCTTTATTCCCCAGTAGTGGAGTGTTCTTATTATGATCTTTCTAACCTTTCACATTTTCCATTTCTATCACGAATATGGAAATTATGTTTAATGAATCACCATCTAAGTCTGAATTTGGCCTCTGCATCTGTATGACATAAAAAAGCCAGATTTAACAAAACATTGAGGAGGGCAGAAATTCAACCCCATCGTCTTGCATTGCTCCCTGGGGAACTAATTGCTGTAGGCTAACGAAACAATGGCATCATCACTTCCATGAAGATCAACCAATCAATGTTTAATTCTGGCTATCTGAAGGGCAATGCTTGAGATAGCCAGTGTTAAATATTTATTGGTCGGTTAATCTGAGAATTATCGGAAACGAAATATACCTTCATTTTTCCTTAGAACTTTTAATTGAGCATGGTGACCTGAATATGCCACTGTTTCAAACTGTCCTAAAAACAATATTTTCAGAACATAATTTTTCCCAATCTTATATTTTAGGATGTTCAAACGAACTAAGAGCAGAATTTTACAAAATCTGCATATTCCGTATATTTAATTCTCTATTACTAAACACATTATTTACAAATATGTGATGTATGCTGCAGTTAAAGTAACACATGAAATGATACAAGATTCTTGAAACTAATTGTTAAATTCTCTAGTTGATCCATTATGTACTTATCCTTACATTCGGATTGTTAATAAATTTCTGTTATAGACAAAATATATTCTGATATACAAAAGGGTAGTCTCATATTTAAAAGGATAAAATACGTCGTAAACAAGTCAGAAATTTACGGGGAGAGAGATCTTTTTAGTTTGCAATATTCTCTGTTAGTTTTAAAAATGTGTCATTGTCTCTTTCCGCTAATTAGCAATTTTTAGGCAACCGCTTCATTTTCCATGGTAGACAACAAAAGAACGTGGAAGACAGAGACACAAAGGACTTTATATATTTAAGTCCAGATTTTATTTGCGCATATATCGACTATTCACTCTGCCTAAAACATATTTTAAATTGTCATATCCGTAATTAACCCCAATATAAGAGATATGAAATTAAACATAATATCGGTACTAAATGCAGACTATATATAGTACCAAAATCCTGTCTTCATGTTGGTCAAGGACGTTTAAGAACATTTCTTTTGTACATATAAATAGAAAAAAAATTAACTTAGCGTAAAGCGAACAAATTATCTTTTATTTAAACTGTTGGTAGTAAGTGACATTTAAATTAGACTGGAAAATCAGTTTTGTTGACTAATCTTTTAAAGATATGTACAAAATTTCTTAACGCATAGAAATCTTCTTTATATTATTTGCTACATATATATTTACCGTGATTTTATAATTTAAACTTAGCTGCAGAAAGTGCCAAAAAAGTTGGCTGAAACTAAAAATTATAACATATTTCTATTAATATTAATATTTTGTATTAGAAAACATACAAAAAATTACGAAATTTCTATAGTATGAATGAATAGTTTGTCACGTGGATAAACATGAAAACTGGGGCCCCAAGCAAGCTAGTGAGTAGAAAGACGGGATTCGGTACTGAGGGCGTTTTATTCGACTCCGAACAAACGCCAGTCAATGTTCCCGTAACGACGCCGGGTATGGCCATGTTAAATCTCTAGGTTGGAAAGTCTGTCTGTAGGGTTTATAGGGGTAAAAGGTGGATACCAGCCATCCACATGTTGCACCTGACAAAGGCCTGATTTCGGTTTAAATTGTGGTGGCATTATATTCACGGGTAGGGATTCAACCCCTGGACGCATAAGCTGCTATTGGTGTGTGTGTGTGGGGGGGGGGCTTTCTAGTGCATTGTATGCATTGGATAAACAGGAAGATACACAGCAATAATATGCATAGACATAAACACATATTTTTTTTACTTAACCTTTTCCTAACGGGGTGGGATAGCACCCCATATATATATATATATATATATATATATATATATATATATATATATATATATATATATATATATTATACGGGAAAATGCCTTTGACAAAAGTTACGCAAGAATGGAAAGTAAAATAAAATTTCTGAAAATGATTTAGACAATTTTTTTTAAATAATACAACTCTGTAATTAAAAAAAAACATAAAAAAATTTTTCCATAAAAAATTGTAATTTCCGTAAGTATATTAATCTATTGGAACACTTATGTCTTAAACTGCACCGCATCTCTCATCGAAATGCATTATACTGAAGATATTACAATAAAATTGCACATATTAAACTGTGACTGTTTCTTAAAACTTTTATTTTTTAATGTTTCAAGTGAAAAAAAGATTTAATTTTTCCTTTAAAGCATCGTTTTCACGGTTTATATCTATTTGCGGGAAATTATTTCATAAAGGCAATTTCAGAGGAAGAAATTTAATAAAATGTGAAATAAGTTGAAGAAATATGCTGTTGTGAATAATTATTTTCTGTAAAGTTATTAAACAATTCGGTTCACGCCATCCGTAAACGATTCAGAAGAAAAGTGGGACAAGTGGTTTAGTTTAATTAATAACGTAAAAAATTGAAGCGTAAATTTATATCATAAGTTTCGAAAAGATTACGGCGTCCACGGCTCTCGCCTACATCTATATCATAAGTAATATCGCCGCAGTCCACACCCGAAGGTTATACGGCCCTTCAATAATAAAACTAATCATCCCGACGGCAATCCAGTTGATAAACATTAAAAGATCCGCGGTAACAATCTGTATTTTTTTTCTCTGCGTATTACAAAATTTTCCCTTCTCGCTAGTGAAAAAACATGAGAACAACATTAAAACAATATACTAAATATAAATTATAGAGGCTGAATAAAATAAGATACAATGAACGATTAAAATGTGCAGATTTAAAGTAAACCTTTAATGCAGTTTTTATGAACTACACATATTAAAATTGATTACATTAATTGACACATCTTAAAGATGATAGATATAAAAATTTAAGAAATGATTAGCATGTACCGAACTTTTGGTATCCAGGGTGCTCGGTTCGAATCTCAACAAGTGTCATTGAATGAGTTTGTGTCTATACCATGTATAGGCCCGTGAAATGTGTAGGTCGAAAAAACCTTCTATGTGGTAGACTTTGGAAAAGGGCATGAGCCCACTGGATGTCATCCGTAGGGTTGCTCGGACAGATTGTGGTAACACCTGCCTAAGTTGTACTCTGACCTCTATAATGCCATAAAACCGGAACTGCTTTCCTAGTCCCATAAGATGTCATCCGTTCGGTTTCTTGGTCGAAATTGAGATAACACCTGCCTAAACTGGACTCCGAACTTTATAGTGCCATAAAACCGGAACTACATTCCTAGTCCCGCAAGTTGTCATCCGTGGGGGTTGCTTGGTCAAAATTGTGATAACACCTGCCTAAGTTGGAATCCGACCTTTATAGTGTCATAAAACTGTAACTGCATTCATAGTTCCGAAAGATATCATCCGTGGGGTAGCTTGGTCAAAATTGTGATAACACCTGCCTAAGTTGGATTCCGAACTTGATAGTGTCATAAAACCGAAACTGCATTCCTAGTCCCGTAAAATGTCATCCGTGGCGCTGCTTGGTCACAATTGTGGTAATACCTGCATAAGTTGGACTCCGAACATTTTAGTGCCATAAAACCGAAACTGCTTTCCCAACGCTGTACCGAAAAAATAAACTTCCAATTTTAAGGATTTTACTTGTGTATTATATTGTAGAACAACACAAAAATATCTTTCTCCTATTTTTATACGAACTGCTTCATGATATTTCTTTGAAAAAACTCTTTTCAAAAAATGCAGACATTTTTTTCATTAGTACTTAACTCATTTTGCATTTTTGATGATAGGAAAATTGCGCGGTGCCTACTTAACGTAGAGATATTCATCTTGTTTACTTTTATCTTGTCACTTCCTAACATGCGTTTCAGGTGTCATCCTTTTAAACATCATGTCGACGCGATGGTATTCAGCTTGTCGGCTGTTGCAAATATGACGTAATTTTTTTTCTCTCTTACGTATTTGCCAAATGAAACTATTTTTTTAGTGGACCATGTATGGCCTTATGTAATTGTAGACCGTGTCTCTTATGCAAATGTTTAATTGTATATAAGAAGAACAGGTTTGTTAATGTGTCATTTAGTCATTCTGTGGCATCTGTTAATCTCCCACTCTCGATTAGAAGTGTGGAGAGAGAGTATCTTTTCGTGATTCCTGTAAATTATTTCTTTAGGAGCAGTTGGCTCTCTATTATGTCTTATATTTAGTTTTGCTATTCATCTGTACATATGATCATCACATAGATCATTAAATGATTTTTATTTATATGAATTGTGTCATCATTCAAAAGTCCCTATTCTACTGCATGCCCTGCACAGCAGTTGAAGAATATATTTTAGAATGGGACAGTGTTTTTTTACATTGCATTTAATTTCATGCTATATCAAATTGAAAAGAACTCATACGTCGGTAGATAAGAGTTCAAAATAAAACACTGAGACAATATTATTATAATAGCTAGTCCGGAAGCTACTTTCGTTTTTTTGTTGTTAAAATGAAAAGCAATTTTTATACAAAGAAATAATTTTAAGGAGTAATGTAATGACCATTTTGTTCAATAACCATTTGTCATCTTCCAGGCAATTTTATGATTCCAATTTCAAAAACTTCTGACCTTTTTCTGCAGAAAAACTTCCAAGTGGGATTTGATACTGATATGTAAATAGAAGGTTTTACGTGACAGGGAGTTTTTTTACAGAATGCGAAAAAAATGGTAGTCTGACGGTTCAATGTCAGAATAAATCAATCTCTATGGTGGACGTGGTAACACATCCCCTCCAAGCTCCAATAATTTCTGCCGAGTAACTAAAGATGTATGTTGTTTGTCATGATGGAACACAATACCTGTACGATTCATCAATTCTGGATGTTACCGTTTCAAAGCATCTCTCAATTTTCTTTGTAGTTGACCATACAATTAGGAATTGATCGTTTCATTCCTTGAAAAAATCTCAAAATAATCAATTCCCTTATAATCTCACCAAACTGGTAACGTGACCTTCTTTTGATGGATATCATCTTTTGATGTTGTTTGAGGTGGCTCACCTGGCGTGGACCATGATGACATGTGCTAAAAATTGATCAGTTCGCTTATGTTTCGAAAGCAAATCTCACATTTTGATACCTTGTGTTTAGAAAATTTGTTTAACTTCATTTGGGATACAAAGACCAACCTTTTTTCCGTAACCAAACTTTCTCAAATGGTCATCAATGGTTTATTTGGAGGAATTTAAACTCTCAGCAAGTTCAGTTACAGTAATGTAATGATCCGCTTCAATCACTGCTTACAGTTTGTCATTTTCATTCTCAGCTATTGCAAAAGTAGTTTCTGGACAACCCAATAGTTTTTGTTTAATAAAGAATAAAAAATTCTTCATAAAATATTTTAAACTGAGCTCCAAAGAACTATGCTAATTACTCCAAGAAAAAAGAAAAATGCAAATAATTATTAAAAATTATACAAGTATATGGTTCTGCTTCTTATGCACCCTGTGAATCCTGTAACGGTCCAGGCACACTATAAAGTAATAGGCATAAATATAAATAATTCCTTTATTTTCTACGTAGAGGTAGATTAACATAGACCGACTTGGGGCTTCAAATAATAACACAACAGTACCGCAACTTGCGGTATTAAGAAACTGAACTTTAAAGTCGTAATGAACCCTTTCAGGCAGAATATACGTTCACTAGCAATACCCGTAACCATCGGGCTCTGAACTAACTATGGAAAATCGTGCAGCCACCTAGGATAAATACTAATACGTGCTCTATCATTTAAATACCGCTATCACCTTCAATCTAACTTTTCTCGACTCTTTCGTATCTCTACTAATAGCGTAACGTACTACCGTACAAATCTCCACTCCCTTCTTGGGCTCTTGCCAACTCAGCGTGTGTCACTTAAATAGACCAGACACCTGCTCCAAACTCACTTCGACTGGCCTGCACTGCGCAGCTACCAGAAATTTGCATCTGAGCAACACGCGAACCCTACACTTGTCATGAAGAATAGTTTATGTAATTGCTTTTAATTAACGTTAAATAGTACTTGCCAATGATTTCAATCTTTTTTCTCAATTAAGTCTGCGTTAATCGCTTATTTATGAGTCTGGTAACATGCATTAAGATAATTTGTATTTTGTTTCTAAGGATTTTTTTTCTTTTTTAATTCACTGATAATCCTCAAAACATATTTTTCACCCATGGATAATCGAATATGCATGATACGCAATTTATACGAACAATAATATGATAATAAAGATTATATAATCAGTCGACTTTTTAACTACTTGAAGAGCTATAGAGCTATTATTGCACCAACTCTAATTATTAGCATCTTAGATTTAATACAGTTCCTATAATAAGTATTCTTAGAGGTACACAATAAATCTTTTATTCCGAAATTCCAGATAAAAATTGTTGACAATATCTATCTCTTAAAACTTTTACGTGGATATTAGGAATGAACGAACGTTACAATCTCTTTTTGCACGAACGAATATAGGAATCAAAAAAGAGACACAAGAATATTTTAAGAATAATGCAGCTTTACTTTATATCGAATTATTAACGCAATTTTCCGTGAACATGCAAATGAATGTGTAAATCCTATTACTGATCCCTAAGATGAAAATAATATGATATTTTCTCATTTTGTGAAATATTTTTAACGAACTGATTATGAAATTACACACAACATTAATAATAAAAATGATAATGCTAGCAATCTCTGAATAAATCATCCTATATTGGAAATGGGCATTTAATAATAATATGAACACTGTATATTTAACCATTAATTTTGATTCGTCTTTCTCCAGGGCGCCGTAAGTTTTTAGCCACAAAATAGTAAATGTGGATAAAATAACACATCATTACTTATTTATGAGTTTTTCCTTTAGAAGAGCAAAATATTTCATTCGTGCTATGTAATACGATCTTTAAAAATCTATAAAAGCAAATATATTTACTGAGGATAATAAAAATCGTAGTAAACCGAAAACATAGGAAGTGGGAATAAATTGAAAAAAGAAAATTATAAATAGAAACCATTTTCTTTCTTTCCATAAATTCTTATCACAATAAATTTTAATTACCTTTATAAGAACTTTTTATGGGCTAAAAGAAAACAAGTATAAAATTTCAAAAAAGTCACCGCGCCTTCCTGAAAGAGAGATAACTTTACGTTTATTTTTTTATTAGCAACTGTGTTGATACTGTTATACACCATATGACAAGAATATATACATGCTGGTAATGCATATATAAGGCAATTTCAGTAAAATATTTTGTTTACGGTGGCATTTTTTTAGCTAAGATTTTCTAAAATTTTCTTTTTTCATGTTATTTAATGATTTAACAGTCTCCTGAACACAGGTAACCTTACTGAGTTTTATTTTATTTTATTTATTTTTTTATTGTTTAATATATATATAATTTAATTTATTTTTAGGAGAAGCTTTTTGACAAAGCAATCTTTCTAGTCAAAAGATGAATATATTATGTTTATGAAAAGTATTTAAAATTTATATTAAATGTAACTCTCAATTATCAAAATGCAAATAATATTGCAATAAATGGACAACATTCCGAAGCACGATATAGGGTTTCAGTTATTGCAATAGAACTATTTATTTGTTTTCTACGAAGATGAATTTTAAAATGTATGATCTGTGTTACTGTTTATACCATCAAACGTTGACAATATTTAGTTCTTATAATATAATTATCCGCTCATTTTTTTGTTTAAAATTGTTATAAAAATTATTTACACAAAACATTGTCTAATGGGGATTCGTTTAAATGATTATTTAAATTTTTTCAATTATATTTTATCTATTTCGGGCTATGTGAAACGGGAAGCCATTATTTTTTTCGCCAGTGTTCTGAAGCATACATTTTATTAGAAACTGTGTAGATATTTTATACACCATATGTCAGCAACAATACAGAAATACATGCCTGTCATGCATATCGATGGCAATTTGATTAAAATCCATTAACCGTTGGTGTTGCATTGACGCAACACTCAAAGTAAATGCGTATAAAAATTTAGCTATCAAATGATTTTTATATTAACATTAGTTTTTGAGTAGGGTTAATAATCGAATAGAAAAATATTTGCCTTCAACTGTTCTTTTAATTTAATAACGAATTTCAAACTTAGACAGTTATTTAACCATTTTTGAACGAGAAATTTCTCCTGGTCTTTTTCACAGAAGAAATATAGGGAGACAAACGTCAGCTTTAGGGGTGATCTATTTTTAGCCAAGATCAAAGTTTATCAGAACATTCCATCAATCGGTTGCTTTTGTTTGGGTGGGGGAGGAAGAGAAAACAGATGTTGCGTTGGCGCAACGTCAGCGGGAAAAGGGTAGTTCCCTTATTCACATGTGTCGTTTGACTCCGTAGAACTTTTCCCCATTCTATGCTTATAGAAATGCCTAAAACTAGATACTTTACGTTTAAAGAACCTCTTCAAAGAATTTTCGATGAAGATTCAGATAATGATGACGAGAATGAAACTCATATTGTTGTTATTCTACCAGAAACAGCAGAAGCTAGTGATGAAGAAGAAGGAAATGATAATATTTTGAATAATGGCGATGATGATTTATCATGCGATACTGCTGTCGAAATTGAAGTGTGAGTAAAAAAGAAGTTTTTGCCTCATAAAAGCAGTACAAGTCTTTCGAAAAAATTTAAAAAAAAAAAAATGAAGATTTGAAATGGATAAAAAGGGGTCCATTGAATATGTCTCAGCCGAAAAATGAAGAAAAAGATCAAATCGGAACTATGAAAAATATAATACAGGATAAAACTAGTGCAGAGATTTTTGATCTTCTCTTTGGCCCAGAGGTGTTTTACCTTCACGTCGAATAGACAAACTCGTGTGCCCAACAAAAGAATCGCCCCCATTTTTATCATCTGAAGACTACATGAGACGGTTCATTGGAATATTGTTGCCAGCTTGATATTATTCTTTACCTCAGGAAGAAATTTACTGGTCTCTTGAAAAGGACATTTTTGTTCCTATTTTGCGAGAATGGATGCCACGTTTTCAGTACAGGAACATGAAACAGAATTTGCATTTGGCTGATAACAGTCGAATCGATAGCAAAGATAAATTATATAAGGTGAGACCGTACCTAAACTTACTAAATAGAAAGTTTCAACAATTTGGTTTGGATACGATTCGGGAAACCGCATCCAAACGTATCCATTTCAATCGGTGAAACGTGTTCGAAAGAAAGAGAGGGGTTATTACAATTTTCAATTCGAAGGAGAAAATAAGATAATTGTTGTCCGATTGAACCACACCTGTGTTGTGACTCTTGGTTCAACGTTTGGAAAAATTACTCCTGTAAAAAATGTTTCCCGTTATTCAAGAATGTAAAAGAAATAAGTGTTTGTCCCTCAACCGTATCTTACTGAACAGTACAATGACGAAATGAGAAGAGTCGATTTAAGGGACAATTTAGTATCGAATTACAGAATAAGAATTCGTGGGAAAAATTGTAGTGGCCAACATTTACCAACTACATTGATGTAACCTTGAAAAATGCGTGAAAAATATCAAGATTGTCTCCTGAAAATAGTCTATCTTAGACGCAAAGTTGTATTGTCACTTTTCCAAACACTTTTTTAAGTGAAGAGTTAGCAGGAAATAGATTAGCAACAGGAATGACTTGTAATCTCAGCATGCAAAAGCCATCACGTGGAGAAAGTGGACATTTTATTGTCAAGTTTGAAGATAGCAAAAGACTAGACTACGTAGTAAACAATGCCATAGCCAGACAATTTATCCATGCAAAGTTTGTGACGTTGCTCTACATCGTGATTGTAGTGAAGCTTTTCATGATTGAAACTTTTTTCTGGATATAATGAGCAATTTTGCAAAGGAAAAATAAGTTAAATCTTTATAATAAATTAATTAGCTGTAAAGTGATAATTTTCTCTCTAAAGCGTAACAAAGCTAAAATAAATTCCCAGTGCTAAATTCCAATCGAAGAAAACTCTGCAGAAGTTCAGTTGCACTCACTTAATTTCAATACTCTTATTCCGCTGACGGTGCGCGAACGCAACACTCGATTTTTCGAAAGTTAAGACCAGTTTTGTTATTTTCCCCGTAAATTAATGTAGTGTATGTTCAAATGAATAGCCAATATTACTTGTATACAAAAAATTCACCCCTTATAGTTTTGGCGGTTAATGGGTTAAAATATTTTGTTTACGATGGCATTTTTTTAAACTAAAATTTTCTTACGTTATTTATTGATTTATCAGTCTCATGAACACACGTAATTTTTTCCACAATTTATTTTATATTTATATTTAAAATATGTTTATTTATTTATTTTTTGTAGAGAAATGATTTAATACAAGCAATTTTATAGTCAAAAAGAGGAATGTATTTCGGACGATTTGAAACGAGATGCCATTTTCTTTTCGTCAGTGTTCTGAAGCAGAAATCATAATAATCCTATATAACATGACTATATACTTATTATTCCATTGACACTTTCTTCTAATCAGTATGTGTCCATCTATTCTCGCTCATATAAGTTTAAGGGAACGGTGGACCTTTATTTGAGCAAATCTTCTCATTGTAATATTGATTGTGTTATCGTAAATATATATATATATATATATATATATGTGTATATATATATATATATATATATATATATATATATATATATATATATATATATATATATATATATGTATGTATATATATATACACTCATGGACAAAAACATTAGCGCACCAAGAAATAATTGCGGGATCGTAACGAAACTTGCAATGACGGTACATGTCGGGGAGATATGCAAATGATTAGAAATGCAGCGTGATTGCGCATTACGTATAGCCGGTAGAGGGCGTTGAACATCGTACTCTGTGGAGTATAAAACAGGTAACCAAAGCTTGTTTGAGTGTGCTCAATCATTTACAAAGGAAGAGCTGAGATAGACATGCCATTACGCCGTGTTCGAAGACAATATAAGCAGTTGTCGCAGTTTGAGAGGGGAAGAATCGTCGGGATGATGGAAGCTGGGTGGTCAGCTAGGCGAGTAGCTCGTCAATTAGGCCGCTCTGATTGTGTTGTGAGGAGGTGTTGGGACCAGTGGACCCGAGAGATGTTATGTACACGAAGACCAGGCTCAGGACGCCTTCGACAGACCAGTCATCGAGAAGACCACCACATCGTAAGAAATGCACACGTACAGCCAACTGCTTTATCGGCTGCCATCCAGGCACAGGTAGCACCTTCACTAGGGGGCCTCTGTGTCTTCTCGAACCATACGAAGGCGCCTGGCTGAAGGACAGTTGGTATCGCGGCGCCCATTACGTGTGCTGCCCTTGACGCCCACCCATCGACGCCTCCGTTTGGAGTTTTGCCGCGCACGAGGAAACTGGACTGCAGCGGAATGGAACCAGGTCGTCTTTAGCGACGAATCCAGATTCAATCTCGGCAGTGATGACAATCGTGTTCGTGTGTGGAGAGCCCGTGGTGAACGCTTCAATTCTGCCTTTGCTGTACAGCGACACATCGCTTCCACAGCTGGGGTGATGGTATGGGGTGCCATTGCCTACAATACACGGTCACCCCTAGTATTGTTCCGTGGCACCATGACAGCCCAGCGGTATGTTCATGAAATCCTGCAACCACATGTGTTGCCACTCATGCAACGGCTCCCAGGAGCCATTTTTCAACAAGACAATGCTCGGCCGCATACGGCAAGGGTGTCACAAGACTGTCTCCGCACTGTTACTACCCTTCCTTGGCCTACCCGATCCCCAGATTTGTCTCCAATCGAGCATATCTGGGATCATTTGGGACGACGAGTTGGGCATCCCACGAGTTTGAACGAACTAGAGGCAAGGTTACAGCAAATATCGAACGAAATGTCTCAAGACATCATACAGAACTTGTATGACTCAATGCCCGATCGTATCGCATCGTGCGTTCGCGCTAGAGGGGATCCAACGGAGTATTAACTCCTCCGTTCTTTTGCCTTTTTCTCTAAAATAAATTATCCTTTTTCTTTGATTTTCTTATCATTTACTTATATCAAAGTAGTCATTACGTATTTAAAATTTCGTTTCATTTTGACTTCTCCTTCTTGGTGCGCTAATTTTTTTGTCCATGAGTGTATATATATATATATATATATATATATATATATATATATATATATATATATATATATATATATATATATATATATATATATATATATATATATATATATATATATATATATATATATATATATATATATATATATATATTATTTATTTCTGTAGGTAAATAGTACGAAAATAGTTTTTTTTCAATTAAAAAATCATTTATGAAGCTTCTACGAAGTAATTTATAAAGGGTAAGTGTAGTAATAAACTTTGAATCTGTTTTTCTCAAAACAGAATTTTCAAGGTTTTTAGATTTTTTAAATGCTCCATGCCACCTAATTTTTGTTCAAAATTCATGAAATTGATAAGGAAGAATCCTGATACTGTTTTCAAAAAAACTGGGTATGCATTTTACAATTCGACTTCATTACGGTAATTACATTTGTTTTATAACTCATTAAAAGGCAAAATTTTGATGAAAATTGGGATAGAATTCAGAAAAAAATCTCTCAAAAACTAACTATTTAAGGGATTAAATAATTGATACCCTCATTTGTTTCTTGTGCAGTTTAAAAGTATTAAAATGTAAAATCGAGGAAATATCTCAAAAATTAAGTAGCAAGGAGCATTGTAAAATTTGGTTTATAAATTTCAATTTTTTTAAAAATCCTTAAAATTGTAGTGAGTTTGAAAATTTCTTTTGATTTATTCTATATATTTATAGTGAAATGTATATATGTACAACATTTCGTATCTCTATAATGAAAAGTTGAAAAAATAAATTTTATCCACAGTTCCCTTAATGGTGATCCATACTTTTTGCCCGAATAATGCATTTTTAAACTTAAAGTCTTACAATTTTGTCCAGCGTAGAACGCCATTTACATATTCTCATATAAGTTTAATGGTGATGTAAACTTTTAGCCCAAATAATGCATTTTTAAAATTAAATTCTCGCAGTTTTGTCCAGCGTGAAACACCATTCACCCATTCGCTGTACTCCAATTCAGGCTTCAATCTGGACTCGATCGGATGCCAAGGGTCATTCACGCACTCCAGCTGTGTATCTTATTTGCACACAAAATTAGTATAAAGTACAATCTCGCCAAATATCAGATGAAAATGACAAAGATATAACACACGGGAAGATGAAAATATCAAGCATTTTTCATTGAAAAAATATTTCTTTGGAAAATGTTAAGCATTTTGTTGTACGGGTAAGTTTTTATTTTCGGAAGAGCAGACACATGGAATTCTTAATGCCCCACAAATTTATGTACATAATGCATTTATTTAAGTATGTCTGGTATTCGTAATTGCTATATTACCCGCAGTTTTTAATTTTTTAAATAGTTTCTCCTATGTTAATTACTATTTGTTCTTGCATTCTGAAAAATATGTGTTTTTTTTTTATTATTTAGTAAAAGGTATTGTAATTCACTAAGTTTTAGGTTCTCGTAACCGAATGCTATTTGTTCATCAGAATTAGTCATCAATATTTAAAATAATTTTCCATACTCTCTATATAAAAGCAATTATATGAACAATTTTTTAAACAGAATGTAAGTTAAATAAATGCACATAATCCTGCTTATACATATAGAGATAAATGATTTTAGGACTGAATTTAAAGTAAAAGCGAAGAAACTGAAAAAATGTATTAAATTCTGCTAGTTTCAGAGTTTTATCTTCTAGTTATCTAATTTAAAACATAGTAAGCACGCTATTTAATATGCTGCTCTGTTTAAACACTTTTAGTCTTTTCCTTACATGCAATTGATTTTTTTTCTGCAGCTGGAAGTCAAGAATATTAACATGCTTATGAATATTTATCGTGTTATTCTGGCAAAATATGATAAATTACATCCTTTCTCTCTTTTGATGATTTAAGAAATGAGAAGAAACAAAAATTTTTAGCCAAAAAAAGTTTGAAGTTTTGTAACAGCATAAAAGAAAAAATTATTTTATAAAGGGTGTATATGTAGAATACATGATATATTAAATTTAGCAAAAAATAAAATAAAATAGACTATAGTAATTACGTCATATTTACATTCTTTTGTTTAAAAATATTAATATGGAAAGTCCTTTTTAATTGTATTTATAACAGTACATTATTTCAAAGATTTTTTTTCAGCTTGCTTCTCTTTTGCAGCAAACGTTATAACTTTTTTTTTTCAAAAATGAATTTTTTCACTGGAAGTTCAAAGCATTTTATTAATTTAATTTTCTAAATCCGTTTTCAGCCACTAGCTGACCCGTTAGTTCACACCATCCCAAGTTATTTCTACCCACACATTCCAATGATGACATTGAGATCAGAAAACTTCAAAATCAAGTTAGTGCTTCTAATTTAAAGTAATATGGTAACAGTTTCCTATTTTTCTTCAATGTTAACTTTTTGACTGTAGTAGGCAAATAAGCATGTCAATGAGGCCACATAGAAATGAAAATAATCTCGGATGGAAACTATTTATCAAGCACAATTGTTTAAAAATATGAGCAAATGCAGGTATTTCGAACCAATATTGTTTTGTAGAAAATAAATGATAGCAAGAAGCCTCATGGTTTCGTCTACTGATTCCTTTTTTTTGCACAAAGTATATTGTATGTAAATTTTAATAAGGTAAAATGATGTAACGGATAGAGGACAAAGAGAACAGATACTTTAGATCAGATGATATTATTCCTTTGATACATTTATAGTTTTTACCCTTCACTTCTTATTTTAAATGCTTTCAGTAGTGTTAATAAATCAGAGATGATTACTTTTCAGGCTATATTAAAATTAAAACTTCAAGTAGGTATTATTAACGAGTTGTAAGCCATTGTTTCAGTATATCGAAATGTATGAATAGTATGCTAAAATTAAACCATCATTTTAACCCAGATAGGCTTTGTTGAGGGCTCATTTCTGAGTGACTAATCTACACATTTTTAAATCATTCCAGTGTTTTTGTTCTCAGGCTAATATCGGTAGATATTGACCACAGCAGAATGCCCAAAATGTGATATGACCTGGCAAAGCTGTTTAGAAATATCCATGTGAGCCCATTAAATTACTTAGGTGTTTTTAGCATCAACCATCTATTTTATATCTATCTCTTAGAAATATGGTTGATCTTTAATACGACCGCTGATATATTATTAAGTTCTACATATTTAATGGGCATTTATTATAATACAACCTTTATAAAAAAACATTTAAATATATTCTTTTATAATATAAACTATGATTATACTTTATTTTATTGTTAGAAAGAAACTGCTAAAGATAAATCTGGAATTCCATAGTTATCTTGTAAACAAGTATAATAGCGTATTGCTCCGTTTTTCCTGGGTTCGTTAGGATTGAATAAAATCTCTTCAGAAACTGCACATAAATAAAATTTCTTATTCTGTAAATTCTTCAGGCGCATACACAAATTCAAACAGAAAACACGTAACTCTCTTCTATACAGCAGAAAACTCTAAAAAATGCAAGTCACGATACCAGTCTTCAATACAATACACGTCTAACTCACTTTCAACACATTCAATTCCTAATGGAAAAGAACCGCGTTCCAATGCCAATGTCAGATACATTTATAGACTTCCAAAGCGCTCCCTATCGGTATATCAGCTAGATATCTGTAGAAGCTTCCAAAAACGTCTAGACGGCAAGTTGGCGTCCATTCGGCGCCATATCGCCAAATGTGGCGAAATATCGCAAAATTTGGCGACCAAAATAAGTCACCAAATCCATGGCCAATTCGGCGATAACTCTCATATTTGGCTAAATTACCATAGACTCGTAAAATTCGCAACAGTGTTATACTTTTTTACGTGGTAATTCTGAAATTAGAAGAATCGGGAATGTATCATTCTATGAAATATTTTATCTCAGATTACTACTTTTCTTCATTATCCAAATTTTTTTGGTCCCGTGTCACATACTCTAATTCGTACAAATTCTTAAAATTTATCTTCTTAGCTTATAATAAATATGCTACAGATTATATTCAAGCTTCTATATTTTGAAGAAATCCAATACATCTGTTTATAGGAAACCGAAATTCTTTTTGTCTGTCTGTTTATTAAATAATCCAACATCATTTATTCAATATGCATTAAAGTTTGCAATGGTACTTTCTTAGCTAGAACAATAATATCGCTCATAAAACACATGTGTGTTTTATGGACGCATTAACCCACGTCTGTACTTCTCGCATCCCTTCCGTATCCATCCATCACGGGGGTTTTGTAAACTCCAGTGACATTATTCCTTGACACATTCTTTTGGCTTTTCATAGTCGTTCTTTAAGAAAACCTTTAGTTGCCTCCAACTGCTTTTTTTTCAGTATTACCTTTCTATCTTGTTAGTACGGAATTTCGTCTGTCTCTATCAAATGATACGATTTCTGAAGGTCATATATGTGTTGCATGCAAGAGAATGAGTTAAGAAAAGCATCTATGAATTTTATCTGCAGAGGGTTAACTGTGGAATATTTCACAAGGCAAAATATTAGAATAATAACTTATGCAGGCTTCATTAATACAGGTATTGATTTAGTATAACTGAACAGTACGTATTCGTAAATAATACATCCATAAGTATCAATTGCAATTGATTTTAATATCCCCATTAATGGTTGTTCAAGATAAAAGAATCCCGGACAATAAAGGTTAGCTAAAGCTAGTATATATTATAAAATTTTCATGTAGCAAATAGTCTCAAAAGTCATTTTCTTCTAGAACGGGCTATTACAGTCACGACAAACTCCTATTACATACGTTACAACTTTTAAGAATCGATTTATCTACACAAAACTAAAAAGATATTTTATACATTTTAAGCGTCAAAACAGAATTTTTATGTTTGCCCATTACTAAATTTTTTATGTGTCTACGATCCCTTTACTAATTATTTATGATATTTAAAACGAAAAACTTCATTTTCATTTATGTTTGTTTAAATTTATATACCACCGCCGTTGAGAGAGTAAATATACCTCTCGGAGATATCTTTATAAATGTTGTAATATGCCTCAACCTTATTATTTTAATAGAACGCTTTTATTATATTCATAAATATATTTCAATTAAATAATTTAATGGAAAATTCTTGAGTTCCTTTCCATTTAACGCTACTTTTTTGGTGTTTCAGTCTTCATGGGAATTTTATACAAATAATGGAAAAAAATAAATCAATCAAACGTAAATAAAAAAATAACCTCTTTTCAATTTTAAATTCTTCTTTATCTTTCAATCTACCATTGTTTAACTATTCATTTAAATATATCAAATTTACTTTGTTTATCAAACATGAACTTCTTCGAATCTTACAATCCTTTTCTGTTTTTTAAGAATTTTGTAGAAAACATCTTTTTGTTCTTTTCTGTATTAGAGTAACCAGACTGCGATATCAAAGTGATATTTATCAGATAGTCAATGGATTGCTTTTCAACAAAAGTTATCAATTTTTGCTAGATGTTTCAAAATATTGTTCACAATCATTTCACTGGATAGATTTGATGCACTTGCAATTGTTTCATTTTCTGTTCCATGATGCTTTGTATGTTGTTATATAATGGCAATTAAATATTTACTTTCTATAAATGCTTAAGCCAAGGTGTTCCTGTTCGGAAAGCCAAAAATAGACTACTACGAAATTCGAACGTTATCTGTCTAATTAGGCTATGACAAATAAACACCAAAATACGAAGTTTTGCGAAAATTTTGTCATATAATTCCGACAAGCAGAGAAATAAAGACGGATTATTTTTTAACTGTTGCTCATTTTTTATTATGCAATCTGAATAGAGATCTAAAACTTCCGTTGTGCTATCTTCCTTTCAATGACAGAATAGAGCTTAATTTTTCGTAAGTAAACACTTGGTTCTAAAATAACTTGGTTCAAAAACACTTGGTTCAAAAATAACATTATTTAATAACGTTTTTCCTAATATAAGTCCATTGTGTTTTTCTATTATTTTTTTTACACCTCTTTTGCATTAAAATTGTTCAATAACTTAAGGGTACAGTTATTTTCTTTATACTAAGCACCTGAAACTATTTTAACGTATTTAACCTATCAAGTCTCACATTATTATGTAGCTGAGCTATCGTAAGTCATTAACAAAGGGAGAAAATATATATAATTTTCCTTACAAAACTGTGTCATGTAGTTTTTTCCATAATTTTGTCATATAAAACTGTCATTTCCAAGTGTTATGCAAACATCCGTAGCTATTTTAAGAGACTCATTCAGCTTATAGTCTCGAATCACCTCTAGCCCCTTTATATGGTTCTACTCATAAAAAAAAATGTGGAATATAGTTTTGGCGGTTGCATAAGAGCTAAATCGAAAGCACATACAAATATTTCAACATATAGATATTAGAAATAATGAAAAAAATGAATAATAAACCTATATGATTAGAAGAAACAAAAAATAATTTCGTAACAAATTTTCATTTTCATTTTTTCAGATAGGCAGTTGTAGTATATAAATAACATTTGTAGTATATAATATAAGCATTTATGACTTTTATTCGAAATAAAAAATGTAAAATGTTAATGTAATACAATAATATTTCTACTATAAGTTTATTATTTAAGTCTAATAAGTTGAAATAAGTTTTTATACTGTATATATATATATATATATATATATATATATATATATATATATATATATATATATATATATATATATATATATATATATAGCATAGGACACAGTCTGTAACGAAATAGTCAGTCTTGTATCCTTTTTTATGATGTACGATACGAAAAAGAAATAGTAAGCCTCATGAAATTCTGAATACATTTTGTAACACAAGATAAAAATTAATGACGAAGCCTTTTTTCTTTTTTAGTTTAATTGCAGCATAATACTTCCTCTAAAATACAGGAACAGTTGGATAAAAGATAAAATAAATATAAGGACATTTTCATTTAGAATGGTAAAACATGAAGGCTTTATTTGAATTTCTTCCCCCTCAAACTTTTGTTTCAAGCGAAATTCCGTTTTTAATTAATTCGTTTTTCCTGTTCTGTATAATATGTTACGCACTAAAATAATTTTCCTACACTTTATATTTCAATAAAGTATGGACTCATTTTTCTTTCATTGTAATCTTTTCTATAAGAACTGTGGACAAACATAATTTAATATTATAATTTTTTTTGTGGTTTGGTACTAATAACGACATTATAAAAGATCCTTTCATTATCAATAAGTAGTTTGTATTTATTTGTCCTTTTTCATTCAATATTTCTATTATTTGTAAAAATATCCCCCACATCACATAGTCGTTAGCGTCTCTTTCTTCAATATTGTAGTCCTGGTTCGAATCCGGGATATGACACTTATGATCCGGGCAGTCCTCTCATATGTGGCACTGTTGTCTCACCTGTATATGATGCTTCCATCTTGAGTACCTAGTGAAATCGCGGTGTGGATGGGTCAGTTTCCCACTGGAGAAAATACCTTAGAAAAAAATTCTTTATTAAAAAAATACAATAGCTATTAATACAATATTACAAAATTATACCCCGATAGGCGTAGTGACGGGGGGCACGGGGGGGGGAACGTGTCCCTCCCCAACGTAACTTGAAATAAATTTAAATGTTAATAGAAGATTAGTTAAAATTGGAAAATTGTAGAAAATATTAAGAAAGTTGGTTTTTTCAGCATTTTCAAGCTGTGAAACTGATAATTCCGATTATGTCTTTAGCCTTAACATAGTTTTTAACAATGATATGGTCCATAACAAAAATTCGATGCTATAATTTTTTCTCATTTTATTTATATTATATTTATTTTTCTCATTGCATAACTTTTTAATACTGCTCAAAGATCATTTCTATTGTTATTCAATTTTTAATAAAAAATCATATTATTTCGTATTTTAAGGACCGCCAGGTAGTCAATGCGCGGAAGGGGGCCCTAAATAAATTCAATTCGTGCCCCCTCCCCCCCAAAAAAAAACAAAACAAAAAAGTTAGAAGCATGCTACGCCTATGCTCGTAAGGGATGTTATTGAAAATATATCTTGTTTCTGTTACCGGTGTAAATTAGATGTTTGAATTCTGACTACGCGTCAAAAAGATCTGGATTTCAGTTCTTCTTCGGTTACGTTCGTAACAGTGAGAAGTTGGTAACGACAATAATGGACAGTTGGGAATCGTAAGACATTATTTAACACAAACATTATAGCATCGTTAACTGATCAAATAAAATACACATCTAAAACAACATTCGGTATCGCTAGTCTCAAAATTAAAGTGAGAATTTGTATGGACTGTTATTAGTAGCAACATTGCTATTGTTGTTGTTGTTGTTGTTGTTGTTGCTGTTTCTAATGCCCCCTGGCAGGAGTTCATTCCAGACCAGGCCCATATAGGCTAGTGGGCAGATAGTTGCGGCTCCGGTTTATAACGGTACCACAAGGGTCAGAGTCTGATTAACCCAGGTGCCACCGTAATTTAGATCGAGCAACCCCAGGGGCGGCCCCCGGGGGAGCGACATTTCTTCACATCACCAGTAATGTCCACTCTTAAGGAATCCGAAACAAAGATTAAAAAAGATTAAAATTTGCTTTATTTTGAATCAAATACAAATATAATGACTGCCTATTC
Source organism: Dolomedes plantarius (assembly GCA_907164885.2). Lineage (NCBI taxonomy): Eukaryota > Metazoa > Arthropoda > Arachnida > Araneae > Dolomedidae > Dolomedes > Dolomedes plantarius. Next base: position 170,468,278 of record OU015495.1, on the reverse strand, counting down.
GTAAGCAACAGCCTTTAGCTGTAGTGTTTATGTGCACCCTGTTTCACTTGATGTCTCCGAAGGGAATATGCCGTGGAGTTCACCTCTTTTGATGGATATATCTAAAATTCCTTGCAAGGTACTTTATAAAATTTTATCCAGTCTTTCGCTGCTCCATTTTCTTCAAGAATTTATATTTAGGATTTCATATTTAGAGTAAAAATTCCGAGATTATTTTTATTGAATGTAAAATAAGTCTGAGAGAAAAAGGATATTTTTACCCCAAAACAATTAAAATTTGTATAAAGAAAAGTTTAATAAATTAGAAATACCTAAATTGCTTTTAGTATCTATTTATTTAAATATACAATATTTTTTTAATTTTTGAAAATGTTCTTTCCTATGCAGAAAAGCAAAAAAAAAAACTGGAAATAGATATGTTAGATCGCCAAATACACTAAAAACTCAAAATTCTTTATTTTTTTTTATTTTTCGATTTTTTATAACACATGTTCAATTTTTCAAATATATTTTTAAACATAATGATCTGTATACAGAGACACATTTTAGAGGAGAAATCATCATAGCATTCGTGTCAAAATAAAGGAAAATTTTGTGTTCTAGACCCCTGGGTTTGAATTCCAGTTCCTATACCTTACAAACATAAGGAAAACAACAGATAACATTTATTTTTTACTCACAGATACCAGCTAGCCTATAATAAACAACTGTAATTAAAATAAAATAATTAGTTAAAATACGCACGATGAAATTTGTTTCTTAAGACGTTGTCTAGGTAGGAAAATATCTTTATTATCTATGATATGTTAGGTGTAGAACGACATATCTCTTATAAACTTGTCATCCCTTACTATATAACTCCTTTCTCGTGAAAAATTGACGAAATTCGTAAAATATATGACCGTTATATGTATGCAATATACACACCTGTGTTAAACATATGAAATGTAGTTTGCCTTCAGGGGCAGATCAGTCATTTCTTATCCATTTGTAAAAATGTAAGAGAAGAATTTTTCAGTCGTTAAAAATATTTTATGTAATTAAGCATCCTTCAATGTCATGTGAAAATAAAGTTGCTAAAATTAAATTGTGAAGTTCTTTATAATTTAATTCAGAGAATGTATTATTTGTTTTGTTATCATTATGCTGTGCGTGTCTACCTTCTAAAGACACGATTATTTCAGGTATATTTTACCAGAAATTTTTTTATTGCTCTAACACATGCAGCTCATCGGTTATGCCTTACTGACGACCGATAACAAGGGCGTAACCTAGGTCCAAGGGGACCTTTGCGCTGGAGATATATGTTTTTCCTTTAAGCACCACCCTGCAAGTCGGGCTCTGTGGATTTTGTAGTCTTCTTGCGCTCTAAATTTTGAGCCTCTATTCGTGACAGACGATGGCTCATTTCGAAGTGAGCTGTATGCCTGCACTTTGTCATTCCCCAGTATAAATTAAGTGAAATTCCATAAGAATTTCTATTAAGAATTACTTTCCCTCCACAGTGCTCTTTGATTACGCCTTTATGATTGGCCGATGACAATGGCAAAATGTATGTTCTATGCTACCTGTACGATGGAGGTGCATATTTTCATTTAAACTCCGCCCATTTGGTAAGGTTTATGCATTTTCCTATCATCTTGCGCTCTACATTGTGTGCCAGAATTCGTAAATGATGATAGTTCTTTCCGAAGCGCGCTGAACTTAGTCAATTACAAGTAAAACTCTACAGAAATTCCGCACTTGGAATCCCTTTCCCTCCATCGTCCTTTTGCCTTGCTGAGGAACCCGTAACAAGTGAAAAACCCAGATCCAAAGCTACTCTTATCCGGACATGTTTATAAACGCAGTTCAGTTTTCTTATTTACATACAAATGTTTCAAACAAGTGTAAACAACAATTTCTTTTGTTCGAATAACCATTCTTCCAAAAATTAGAGGACAACATAGTTGCAGTGCTAAAAATAATGGTGTCAAAATTGTCCGTGATTCCAGTACCTCAGTAGAAAAAGTTACTTATCGCCCCTAGAAATTTAGGATGGTACTGAACAATTCTTCCTTCATGTGTCAATTTTGACATGTGTCGACAACACAGTTGCAGCTGCTAAAAAATGGTATCAAAATTTCCCTGTTTCCAGTATCTCCGTTAAAAAAGCTACTTATTGAACCTGAAATTTATTAAGATACTGAACAATTATTTCTTTATATGTCAGATTTGGCATGTGGTGACAACATAGTTGCAGTTGCTAAAAAGTTGTGTCAAAATTGTCACTGTTTCCAGTATCTCCGTAGAAAAGGTTACTTACTGCCATTATAAATTTAAGAAGATACTGAGCAATTCTTTCTTTATATATCAGATTTGACATGTGATGACAACATAGTTGCAGTTGCTAAAATGTGGTGTCAAAATTGTCCCTGTCTCCAGAATCTCCGTAGAAAACGTTTCTTACTGCCACTAGAAATTTAGAAATATACTGAACAATTCTTTCTTTAGGTGTCAATTTTGATCTAAAAGATGCTCTGTCACCGAAGTACCTCCTTATTGTTACAGCCCTGACTTCAATTAATGAAACTCCCGTGACGAAAATTTTGTTGCTTCAGAGCTTCCGTCGACTCTGTCTAACGAAAGCTCTGAAGTGCTTTCGTTAGCACCAGGGAGAGAATTCCATCCTTTGATCTGGGTTCACATACCCAGTACTTAAAGAATGTTTTACTGAGAACAACTCAAATTTTAACATTCAATCGATTTGGACGTAAGAAAACCATGGCTTTAATTATTTTAGTTTATTTACAGAGGATAAACACACTGGAAATCCCACGATAAAGTTCAACAGAAAATTAATTTATGAGATATGAATACATAGAAAGGCCATCAAGGCATACAATTTGAAACATTCTTATACTGAGGAAATTTAAGGCTCCACTTTTTAGTACAAAATCAACATAATCTATTAAATGTAAGAACAAAACCCAGCATATTCAGTAAAACAACAGTTTTGTTTTCGAATTAATATAATCAGAAACAAATATAAAAAATGTAATTTAATTTTAAAAAATGGGAAATGTTTGCACATTTTTTCTATTTTCGTTCAAACCTCTATAATATTGCATAGTTATTTATCCAAATAATTAGGCTTCTGCACTTAATAGCATTATCCCGCGGTAACATTTAGCTGTTAAAATTGGGTAATCACTGTTTAGTGATTTGTTTCCTTAATTTCCTTCTGAACGAAACATTAACAAAGTACCTCAAACCAATGTGTAATAAAATTTCATAAATTTATTAGTAAAGAGCGCCCTAAAACACTGCAGTGGTCCTGTTACTTTACTATCTCCCGAGCATAACTTAAAATAATCTAATTACATACACTTCTTGCGTTCACTTAACTTAATATCCCGAATAACGAATGAAAGAAATGTTAATGCATTCTTTGCTACAAAATTCAGTTAAATAAACAAGACAAATGCGCTTCGGATGGAATCAAATGTTCCTTAGGGATTTTTTTAAGATGCATGTTCGGAGAGGTTAAAAAAAACTCAAATAAATACGACATACATCTTGTTTGTATTCAAACAAAAACATACGTTCACTTGAATGAAATTCAATTAAGTCTCTCCGAGTACTGTATATTTGCATTTTTAGAAATAAATTATATTCAACTTTTTGATGACAAAGCACTTACAAATTTCCGCATTCATTTCTTGAGAATTTCAGCGAGTTTGATAACGTAGAGGAAATTTCGAAATATCATCATTTTTTACGTTATTTCTGTGTAGGTTGCTAACTCTAAAGTAAAACATCTAATTTCTAACTCAAAAAGTAAAGTCTGGGATTTTTTAAATTTATGTTTGGAATGGAATACAATAATTTATAATGTAAGATATGGGAAATAAATTATTAATGAGTTTGTAGGCGTACCTGAAAATTGTCAGTAGGGGTTTAGTTTTAAACTAATCAAAATCGAACTAGGGTGTATTTTACCGTATTTTGTAAATGTTTGGACAAGTGATTGTAAGTACTATTACGTCTGCGTTTTAGAATTGGGTAACTTTAATATCAGTTGAATAATCTATATATATAAAACAGTTCCGTAACTGACTCATTCACTGACTGACATACAACGCACAGACCAAACCGCCGCTGGACCTAAAGGGCTGAAATTTTGCATGGCGATTCTTCTTATAGTGTAGGGGTGCACTAAGAAAGATTTTTGAAAAATTCTTCTTAGATTTTTTAAAATTAAATTTTTAAGCTGTTTTAGTAACTTTTTTTAAGTTTGCATTTAAAATAATAATTTGAGGGTTATATAATTTATGTCACGAGAAAGATCATAAAAATTGCTTCAAAATGAGATCTTTTTCGAATCTTTACCTTCCTTTTCTGATTTTTCGTGAATATTGAAAAATAAATTTTTTAGAATTTAATTTATTAAATGCTGATCACATGATTTCTTTTTCTGGTACTTTAAATAAATTTATCGTCACATGCATAAAAACTAAATAGACAAAAATATATTTTTTTCTTGCTAATGCGGCAGACGATTGGACATTATTTTGTCTATAAAAATATCCCTTACGATTTTTTATAAATATGTTTTTTTTTACATCAATTGTAGATATTGATCGTCGTATTTATTATAGATAAATAAATAAATAAATAAATATATATATATATATATATATACATATATATATATTCATGTTTTTTGGCATTAATTGCATACATTGACCGTTGTATTTAATTTGAATGCACTCTGTAGAGAAGTGCGGGTTTTCAGCTAGTCTTGAAATAATATTCAAATGGAATCGAGTGCATCAACAAAGTTTTATGTCAAACAAAGGGGGAATTATCTGATATATATGAACTCATTTTAAAAATATTTTGAAGCATCTAATGTCACTCTCTAGAATTTTACGAGCTAAAACATTTTCTGAATGATGGGGATGATTCCAAAAGAACCATCTTTTAGAATCATCACCAGTTTTAAATCCCCTGTAAGTTGTGTTTCCTAATATATATATATATATATATATATATATATATATATATATTAGGAGGTTTTTTGGGAGGTTTTAGGAGGTTTTTGGTTTATATATATATATATATATATATATATTATCTCTGCAAAGTTTAGATTGGATCCTGACGGACAGCAGAAGCTCCATCCTGTATTTAAGGAATTGGCCGAAGATCGTGGATAGTACAGGTCAAGGTATTATTTCCAAATTGACAAGGCTTGGTCAGAGGAGTTATGTGTGTCTCCAATGTGTACCGTCTCATGTCGGTGTGCCTGGAAACGAGAACGCTGATGAGCTGGCTAGAAAGGGATGTGATTACCCTGACCCCAGTTCTTCCATCTTGTTGCCCCTTTGGAAATTCCTTCCCTTCGCAAAATTAGAATAAATTCATCTTGGCATACTCCCCCTGTTTACCACTGGTATGCCGCAAAGGGAGCATGCCTCTCTTTGCAGTGCAGGAGTTGTGGATCTCTCCAGTCGGTCATGGCGCAACTTAGAAGAGGACACCTCCGTAGTATGAAATTCATGGAGAGGGAGAAATCTTTTCTGTTTGTCCTTGCTCCCTTCTTGCTTATCCTGCTCATCTTTTAGAATGCATGGGCGTCTCCTTCAGACAGCTGTCGGTTGAGCAGGATATTGTTTGTGATGCTCTTTTGCGGCGGGTTCTCTTGGACTTGGTGGTTGTTTTCCTACACCAAGGGGATTGGAAACAAGAACAACAGTTTGAGTAGCACTAATCTTCAATGCAATTTCCTATATAAATAGACAAGAATGCGATGTCTAATGAATGAATATCATCGCGGCATGGATATCAATCAGAAATAGTTATATAGGCTTCTGTGTGTAACAGTGCATCCCTTTCATTCTTAACACTTCGCATTCAATGCAAGATCTTTAATTTGAAATAAATAAAATAACAATATTTGTTAGAACATGGAAGTTCTCTCTGCTAAACATTTAAAATATATTTGTTTTAAAGTATCATTTTTATGTTTTTAATATACTTTGTAGGGTTCGCGTGTTGCTCAGATGCAAATTTCTGGTAGCTGCGCAGTGCAGGCCAGTCGAAGTGAGTTCGGAGCAGGTGTCTGGTATATTTAAGTGACACCCGCTGAGTTGGCAGGAGGCCAAGGAGGGAGAGGAGATTTGTACGGTAGTACGTTACGCTATTAGTAGAGATACGAAAGAGTCGAGAAATGTTAGATTGAAGGTGATAGCGGTATTTAACTGATAGAGCACGTATTAGTATTTAGCCTAGGTGGCTGCACGATTTCCATAGTTATTTCAGAGCCCGATGGTTACGGGTATTGCTAGTGAACGTATATTCTGCCTGAAAGGGTTCATTACGACTTTAAAGTTCAGATTCTTAGTACCGCAAGTTGCGGCACTGTTGTGTTATTATTTGAAGCCCCAAGTCGGTGTATGTTAGTCTACCTCTACGTAGAAAATAAAGGAATTATTTATATTTATGCCTATTACTTTATAGTGTGCCTAGACCGTTAGAGGATTCATAGAGTACATAAGAAACAGAACCATGTAACTTATTGTTGTTAAAATGTAAATTGTGACATTTGTTTAATTCTTTTCTATCCAAATCACAATATCTCTACTCAATCTGTTCAGAAAATCAGTAGAGATCCAGAAAAGCGTTACTTTAGCAAAGCCTAGTTAACTGTAGGAAATATAGTTTGTATTAAAATACAGTTTTTTCTTTTTTTTTTTAAGGAATCGTAGCCACGCAGAGGTGCCAAGAAGAAGAAGAAAACATTACGAATACTAGGTAAGTAGATACTTCTTAATATTGAACACAGCAAAAACCAATACAAACCGTTATAATAACCATTATATAGAGTGTGGCCTTATATACTACGAGAACACAAACAGACGGTACGACAAAACAAATACACAAAGAGACGGGAAAATCCCAACAGCAGCGCAAAGAACCGGCAACCCGCCTCAAGACGAAGCCGTAGGAGGGGAAAGAAAATGAATCTGAAGTAAGTCTGAAATAACATAGCAAATAAATTTTTTACAATAGTAATCAGAAAAGATTTCAAGTTTAGGCCAGTTAGCAAAATCATTAGGTAAATTGTTTCTATAGACAGTAAACAAAGGACATGTGTAAATAAATTGTATATATATATATATATATATATATATATATATATATATATATATATATAATAAGAGTGTCTTTTTGAGAGTTGTTCCCCTTTTCTTAGTTAAGTTGCTGAAACAGAATTGGTCGCAACGCGATGCAAAAGGTACTGTTATACGATCACAGTCTAACGACCCAGCGGGGTTATTACATAAGTTCTCTATTGTTTTAATATGAATCGTTTTAAACAACAGTCAATAACTAACATCAAATTTTTAAAAATATTTCATAAAAATAATTAATTTCACGGCAACAGTATTATTTTCAGAGAAAACGCAATTCTTAAAGCTACCCCGCATTCAATTTTGAAAAGAATCCCTCGCAGTGCTTTTTATTAAATTCTGTAGTATATGGCATCGCGAAATTAAAACTATATTATTTCCGTACATAAAGAAATGCATAGAAAACTAAAGCACTAGAAATAGAAACTGTATAAAAATATATTGTAAATTTTGTTCTAATATTAAAGGTTTTTTCTTTCAATGATGTTTTCAAACCAGTTTAGTTTTTTTACCATTGAAATTTTTCTCCAACAAACGCATGTTTCTTTATGTATCTCTCTCTAGGATGAACCTGAGGAGAATAAAATTACTATTTTGAAAACGAAATGCATTCAACATTTTATTTGGTGTTTCTTTCAGGTTTTGGTTTGACTATTTTTTTTATATTCTACGAATAGCATTTTATATCTCTCTAGCAATCAGTAATACGAGACTAGTATATGATAGTTTAAAAAAGACAGGTATACATGGCAGTTATACATCATATCATACATATTATAGAGGACAGTTTAAAAAAAATCAACAACGAAGTACAAAAATCTTGAGAGGTAAAAGATTCAGAAGTACCATATCAAGTCAAAAGTAGAAAAGATCGTATTTACAGATATCAGTTTTTAGTACAGCGATCGCGTCTTAAATACTGCGCTAAGCGGTAACTAACCCTAGAGTGCATACCATAGTCCTCTGCTGTATTAATTGGTACCATCGTGCTTGTCCTGGCGGTGCTTTGAACTTTGAGGGTAAGAGATTTGCAGATTGTCACCTTCAGTTTCAACAGTTGCCTCTTGAAACATATTACCTACAATCGAGGACATAAGGTATTCCCGGTGTATTGCAGGTGCAATGTAGGGCAAGCTTCTTCAAGCCAACTCCTTGCCTGCATTGGATTGATCGTGGAGGATTTTGCTGATCCTCTGCAAGTTTTGGACTTGATGAGAGTACATGGACTTGGGAAACTTCACCAAACGGGGATTAAAAACAACAACGTGATTTTACAGATTTCGCTTAATAAAGTTTTCAGTTAGATTTTTCAAGATAAAAATGTACACCTTCCGATTCTTTTCACCTATGTACTGAATGTATTACAAGTTGTACCTAGACTTAATGCTGGGTTTGGTTCGGGCCGTCGCATTGCTTAAAGTGTGGATGCTCACATGCCGTCATTTCTTTTATAGTTCAGTAAGTAAAGAACTTCCCTTTACATTTGTACAAAATTCTAGCAACTGAACCAGAGAAGTACGCTGGATTACACACAATAAATTTATTTTTAGGTGTTATCCTATGAGATACATTGCATGAAAAACAAAAACATTCTAATTAATATTTTACTCTAATAATTTGGTGTTTTAATATTTTTATTCTAGTGTTATATATATATATATATATATATATATATATATATATATATATATATATTATAGGTTAAGAATAGTGTCTTAACCAAATATTCGCATCATTGTTCTCTCCTTGTGTAAAAGAAATGAGATTGAGGTTAAGAAATTGAAAAATGTTTCCAATAATGTACTAAATTAACTATGGGTGTTAATTTGATGCAATAATGGTAGAAGGCTTCATCAAAATAAATTATTTCTAACCAGGTTTCTTATTTTCACTGGGTTAACTAAGGGAATTGTTTAAATTTTACGCTTCTCAGCATCAACATATATAAATATACAACGTAATATCCACTTCTATATATTTTACTATATTTAACTCTTAGATATTTTACCCATAATACTGTTCAATATATATTTTACTGGATTCATAAGTATCGTTAATATATGAATTACCTTTATCATACTGTACTTTTGTCACACTTATTTATTTGATATAATACGTTTTAATTTCTTTTCGAAAAGCTAAATCATTCAATCAATTTTTTCATATAGCTTGCAAAGTTGTAACTTTATCTATTCAAAGACATTTACAATTGCTAAAATTTTTCACGCATCTAGACACTGGACTGTTTATATGAGTGTGCAAGATATTGGCTTATTGATCTTTAACAATGTTACTAAAGTCTTTGTTTACAAAGTGGTAATGTGTTTGCTTTGGTATGCATGCAAATGGGTGGAATTTTTCATTGTCATATGTGGATAAAAAGTATATTCCCATTATTTCTTTCGAAAATGTTATTTCTCAAAAGACTGCAAGTAACACGGGACTTGGAACTATAAATGTATTTCAAAGTTGAAACATACAAAAGGTAAATTGATGTTTGATTTATTATCTTCCTTTATTCCGGATGTAAATTTACAAAAATAAAGCAATTCCATTCAGTCGTGTTATATTTGAAGCTATATCTGCTTTCCAGTGCAATAATTTTTATAACATATTTTTTTACTAAATTTATTTTAACGAAATAATTTCCCACAGTGGAACTTTGCTATGTTTTATAACAAATAGTTTTATAGTTTAATATCCCCCAGTGTAATATAGAAGTTTAAAATATTAGTTGATATACAGTTATTGATATTATAAATAGCAATAAACTGTTATCTAAGAACTTATATTCTGAAGAATAGTTTTTATCATTCTTGCACTAGATCTTTACCTCTATGGAACCTTTCTGTTCGAAATAGGCTATTCAGAACTATTCTGAGTGGGATTAAATTCCAGGAAAAGAGGAAAACAGCAAATTTCTTACATCAAAATACAAAAGTTACTTTTCCTACAAGAATTTATCTACATTTACAATACTCAATAGTATTCCGTAACTGAATTCTTAACAATATTGCATAAAACATTCAAGGCGAATACCAGCCAGAAACTTGAAGTATTTTGTTTTGCTTCATTTTAGATTTTAAGAAGCTTACATTTACAATACATTTGTTTTCCTGTAGCTCTTTGTATATAATTTACTACAAAACTAGTCTTCAAACAATTTACTGCTCTCAGAGAACGACGTTCAATTTTCAGTAAAAATGTCGTTAAACACTTTACAAATCTGAGAGTATAATGTGCAATATTCATTGTACCAACACTGTAGGAGATAAACTTTACGTATTCAGTGAACGATAAAATGTAACACCATATCTGAATTTGCGATTAACAAGTACTGTAGTAAGGAATTAAAAATCCGAACTAAGCTGTCTGAAACTTAATTAACTTTTAAAATTTATGCTTCTAAGTGATTTAAAAAAGTAATAATGTTTATGCATGTGCGTGTGTAAGCAACTTAATACGTTTTCATTTAGAATGATTATAACGCAGAAGAATATTCCCGAAATTGAAATTTAAGTACGTTCATTAATTTTTTATGATTACGGCTGGGAGCTTAATTATGAAATTTCAATTACTTCCATTCAAAAAGAGAAATTGTCAAAGACAACGTAACTCTATATATAAAATAACATGTCACATTTTTTGCAAAATTTATTTCAAATTCAAAAGACAATCTTTAAACTTTTACAATAAAAAGTGTCATTTTATGGAAGGATCAGGTGTTAACTGTCTTTTTGCGTTTAAGATCAAACAAAAGAAGTTCAACTTAAAATTTCAGAACAGAAAAGCAAGATGTTTTGAAGAACAAAGTAAAATTCGTAGGATAAAACGTAGGACTCAAACTTTCGTTCTGTTATGATTCTAGATTAACTCCTTTTTTTGAAATATAAAAAAACATTTTTAAGATTATTATGATTATAAGATAGAAACATTTTGATATGCAAGACTTGTTACCACGTTTCTTTTTATATTTGGAAAGTTTTCGCATACTAGTTTAACTCCTTTGCAAATTTTCACTACACGCAATATCTTGTAATGAATTTATCATGATAGTTTTGTGGGCGAAGACTGTGAAAAGAAAAGGTAATATTTTAAAAATGATATTAACCTTTTGCTTTTGATTAAATAGAAAATTTACCACTACGAACTTGAACTCAAGGTATGTACTTCTTCACTTAATTTTTTATTAATATGAATTAGTTAAATTATATGTAAATAACTAAATGCGTTACTGATAGTTAAATCATAAGTTCAGAATTTTTTTCAAATGATTCAGTTAGTGTTATTTAAAGTATTCCATTCATAAGTAATAGTTAAAATTACATTTGTTTTACACCTATCTAATATCTTGAATAATTAATTTTAATGGCTTGAATAAAAAATGAATATATTTTATTCATTATTAATTATGTACATTACTGAATGAATTCTTAGCATTAAATTAAATTTCAGAGACATCTCTTTCCACTTCATAGCTTAAAATCGCAGTTTGTCCATAGTATATCTAACCTGCATAACCTAAAATTTTTTTTGGGTTATTTAAATTTTACAAAGCATTCAGGTCTTAATTTCGATTAAATTACATTTTTAAAAATGATGAATATTTTATTTCCAGGAAATAACTCTTAAGTATATATTAACTATAGATAATTTATGTGCCTTACAAATGAAAAGTTCCTCTTGTTTTGTTAAATTATTTTTTATAACTTTATTCATACCAATTATGGGTTATTTAAAAGAGACAGAAAAAGTATATTTTAATGTTTAAAGTAAAAAATTAACATATTTTATTAAGAAGGGAAAATAATGATGTAGTGAATAATTCCTTTTTTTCTGCCTTTTATACTATAAGAGAAAAAATTATAAATAAAATAATAAGTGGCATCTTTGGTGTTATTTATATTTTTAATTAAATTGAATCCAATTTTCAAAAAATGAACAGTTTAACTTTCTCTTACAATACGGAGCAGGGATAAACAGATATATTGTTTAACTTTTCTTTCTTTTATTTAGGTAAAGAAATGTTCACAATTTAAAGCTTATAAGTCTTCATTCTTTAAGTTCTGTGTATTTGCATTTTTAATCCACGAAAAACTATAATAAAAATGCAATTTAGACCATCGCACATAAAAATAACGAGATATTGCTTCATTAAAAAATTCAGTAAGTATCAATCCAAAAATCAAGCACTCTCTGGAATGTCTGTCAAATGAGGGGGAATGATAATAATTTACTTTTTTCCTATGATTTTCTTTGCCAACGGATCCGGATTCCGTAATCAGGCACTATCATATAAGACACTGGGATGGAAAATGCTGATGAAATTAATTCCACGCGATGATGAAGGTGATATTATTTTGCTAAAAATTACATAAAACAGATAAGATTGTAAACCAATTGAAAAACATTTAAATTTAAAGTCTATTTCAGTGATTACAAATCTACATAGAAAATAGTATATTCTGCCTAATTATTTTTTCTAGTAAATGTATAATACTCCATCGTAAAAAATTATATCATGCAAATGATAGAAATAGATCATTAACAGGGATCTCCCTGAGTTGTAGATGGCACCTTTAAATTCACTTGTGGATCTGCCAGTAGCTTAGAAGGTTAATTAACCTGAATAGAATGGTCTGTAAATTTCAAAGAACGACGCAATTCCCATGAATTATATTTTATTATTCGAATATCGAAGCAGCTGTCTGCCATCGCTGAGTTCCATCATAACTGGCCGATGCCACACCAAGGTTCAGTAATACAGATTACAAATAAAAGTTAGGGCCTGTTCACATAGGAGTCCGTTGCGTTGCGTTGCGTTAAGGAAAAGATGACGTTGAGACGAAAATAAACCAATCATAGGCGTTAAAAATTTCATTGCTAATCGTTTGGAGGTATATGATTGGTTTATTTTCGTCTCAACGTCATATTTTCCTTAACGTAACGCAACGGACTCCTATGTGAACAGGCCCTTACAAGTAAAGAAAACGATATTTGAATGACGTCACAAATCGTAAACAAGATGTTTCGAGTATTAGTACGCGTCATAGCCCAAACAACTTGCTTTTTATATATTTCTGCTTCCTATACTCTGCCGTACTGCTTTAATATATGAGTTTTGTAGATAAAAACTTTCTGCAATGTTTAATGAGCTTTATTTCCGCTGTGAAACTTATGGGCGTGTTCAGGACATCTTAACCCCCTCTTCTAAAGAAATCATAGATGAAGGAGGATCTTGGAGTTTTGGCTTGAGGAACTCACAAGCACTTTTAAGTACAACTAAATTCGTAAGTTGTACGGGAAGTGTCTCGAATATCGGACTTGCCGAACCACTGAATACCGTAATGGAAGAGATAGTTACTAGTAAGGTGTTGTAAAAGAATACCAAATGCTACTCCTTAATGTGATAAATTGTCGTTCTTACTTTAATGAGTTTAAAATAGAATGTTATATAATTCGTGTTTGAACATGCAGATGGCTGTTTCGTATATCAATCAGAAAAGCTAAATTGGCAATTAGCATAAAACTAAACAGTATAGTACATCTCTAGGTCTTAGAATATAAAATGTAATCGCCTCTGTGAACTTATGTAAAATACGAACATCATAAAACTGTGTAAAATAGATGCGATGATACGCAGAATTTTCCCAAAAAATTTAGCATTAATCTATCGGGAACATCAAACACATCAATATATCAGTAAATCGATTCGATTAAATTCTTTGTTCTCTCAATATCTATTACTGACGAAATTGACGATGAAACAAAGGAAAAAATAAAAATTAAGAGAAAATAATTATACCGCAGGTAGAAAGAGGAAATTAAAATATAAACATTTATATTACAATGCTATTCCCAGTAGCCAATAAGGATAATTCTTTGAAGAAGACAGAGGCATTTGAGTTACGTGGAAAAAAATTCAAGAAAATATAATTCAGATATAATGTTTGGTTTAGATAAATTCAGTTTCAAAAAATTTAATCTGGCCCTGAATACCAACAAATATTCCGTTATAAGCAATTAACACACCTTGAATATAATTTTCTGCATATGTCATAGACATTTATTTTCTCTTATCTTTTAAACGTTTTTTTATGTTTCATTTTAAGTTTAAAGCATTAAAATATAACATGAAAATTATATAGAGAATATTTATAGCAGTTTAACTTACAGAAGTTGGTAAAATGAAAGTACCATTAACTTATCACACTGGGACTTACGGATAACACAGTAGACATAGCTCAGACATACTGATTTTCTTCTTTTTTTTACATACTTATCTTTGGGATTGAAGGGTACAAGTTCCTGATAATAGCTGGAGAATTTAGTTAATTAGCTTCAGTGTAAAAGAAAGCAGATGTGAAACTACCTGTACGGTTACTTTCGTGATTTTGAAGTTAAAGTTTTGCAAAATTTACCAAAACTTGAAATGGAAGACAATTTCAACTGCAGAAAATATGCTAATATTAATGTAAGAATACAGCAGAATAAATGAATTAAAGAGCAAAAGAAAATTAAAGTCGTTTAGCTGCTGAATTATCAACTATACCATCAGCAGGGGAAATTAATTTTCAGAAAACATTCTCATTAACTTGGCTGAACATTTATTTTAAAAACGTAAGATATAGCTATCTTTCTGCATCTTCTGCAAGAATTTCATCAGGATTAGTAATTTTTTGTAAGGATTTTGAAAATTATGAGTAATACAACATTTATTCTTTATATTGAACAAAATATAATTAATTTTGAAAAAATCATGGTTTAGTTAAATGATATATCAGTGGCTAGTAAAAGAAGGTTTAATAATAATTGACGTTTTATAGAGATAATAAATTCTTCACAAAATATGTAGTATTTTTCTTAGAATGCATGTTCAATACAGGAGTGTTTGTTCAAAAACAAATCATGCAGCTACTACATCTGTCGAGTTTTTTGGCAAAATTATGGACTTAAGTTTAATATCATGAAATATAACGAGAGCAAAAGCTGTTCTGTTTTTCAGTATCCTGTTTACTAAAAATTTACATTACAAATTTTTGAATAGTTTTAAAAGTTTGCAGGAATTTTCCGCGAATATACTTAAAACTTTCTTAAATATAACAAATTCCTTAAACAGATTTTATACGTCTCTCGTAAATTACGTTTAAGTTTTGTTTATCTCTTACATTTTACGAAAACACAAAAAATAATTCTCAGATGATGTCATTTTTACTTATTGCTTGGTGCGATGTATAAATTAGGACAAGATTCTCGTCAGTTTGGCAATATTCAAGGTATTACAACGGAAAAGAGGTTTATAAGTAACGACCGCACAACAGAAGACGAAAAAAAAAATTTATTTAGTTTTTTTAGCGTCAGCGTCACCGCTTTGTTTTAATTCTTTTCACTTTTCTTGCTTTCTTTTGCGGTTAAATTTGTCTCTTGCTGGATGACACTCCTTTATCGGTTTTATGCAAATCAAGTATTGAATTCCGATGTTCTTTTCCCCCTGAGCTCTTGAAAAATCAGGCGTGATTTCTATTGATTGAACATGCTATTGATTTAAAATGAAATTTCTCTTTGTGGAAATAATTTAAGAATATTTTCACATAAGAAGTTAGTCTCTTGGGATGCTTACAAGTTTGCGAAAGGAAAGAATTAATATTTATTTCTAAAAAATTAAAATAAGTTATGACAAAGGCTCATCCGTTTATCCCCTGATTCACACTGTACGTTTTTTTTCAAGATTTTGATTTTAGGCGTGTTACAAAACAACGGATTTCCAAAAATAAAAACTGTTAAACCTGGTGTATTCTTGTGGAATGTGCCCTGTTCTGGGGAAAACGTCTAGAACTAGATGAGAAGGATTTAGTTAACATGGTTACTGATACAAACGATCGTGACAATCATTCTGATGGGGAAATTGAACCGGCTGCATTCACAGCTGAAGTAGTCCGTGCAGAACTTGAATTCGGGAGAAAATTAGGTAACGATAATGTTGACGATAATGTTAAAATGACTCTCTGGTTCCAGTGAGATATTAATCAGTGTTTAGCTCGATATGAAGAGGTCTAAATGGATATGACTAAAGTAGAAATACAACTGTTAGTTACGGAATTCTTTACCAAGTCTCCCGCAACTTAAAGAGTGATTAATTTCATCAACGAGCGAACAAGAATCGCCTCAAATACTATCGAGTGATGATCCAACTAACCAGAAAGAAATTAGTAATAATCTATGACAGTTATGATGGTAAGTAATTAATCTTTTGAACTACCATTTTTTATTAAATAACTGATTAAATTATGCGCAATAGGGATTTTTTCCGATTTATGCGGTTTTTAGAGCAAAAATGATTACTGGATATACGAATTCGAATTAACGATTTAAGATTTACCGAATGACTATTACAGAATAAGAAAAAAACAAAACTAGCTTACCTTTGCTCTCTCCCTCATTTTCGGCCAGAAACTAAAGACAGAGACCACCACCGCTAATTACCAAATAACAGAAAACTACGATTTAAAACGAATATTACTCATTACTAGAGATTTATTTTTACAACGAGTTCAGCTCTGTAGAGCCTATACGACTTCAGAAAGGCACAAAGTATCAAGCCAAAACAACGAATCACATCGTTTCAGTTTTATGTTTTTAAATAGAATAGAAGAATGTCTCTTTCATAGCAACAGAAGAAAAGCACGGTTTAGAGTTCTTTTTTTTTGATTTCCTATGGGGAAGTAGCGCCATCTATTGGCGATGTCGTCTCGCTCAAAGTCTTAATTTCCAATTACTATTTTGATTTACACAGTTTTTTGTGAAACGTATTTATCGTACAATCCAAAATGTTACGCCGACCCACCCGTAGGTATACGGCATAAATTAGCAGAAAAGGGAGTCGCTGCGCGCGATCTCACTAACACAAGAGTACTGCAGATTCAAGTTAATTTACGATCATAGTAAACTATTAGTACTAACTCCATATAGTGTTAACACAGTCACGGATCTCTGCCCCCTTAGCCTGTACAGAGTCCAGATTCCGGCCCGAGCACTTTGAGGTGAGGGCAACGGACGCCGAGAACAGTGCTACAAGACTCCCTCAGAGGTTACAACTCCCCCCGGAGAGTCGCGGTTGCTCAATACATTACCTGCACCCAGATTTGCACCCAGACTACAAAAACTTTGTTGCTCTGGGAAATAGTCACACCGCCCCAATGCCGAAGCAAGGTCGTATTTACCGTATAATTCGAAGATAGGTGTAATGTCATATTTTATTGACGCAAGGATTACCACATCTGAACATAAAAAAACACGTGAAATATAAACTCGTGAGTTTAATCCCTTGAACCATCAAGTTGCCTTCAAAATATGTCACTGAGAGATTTTCAATATAAATGTGACTAATAAAAAAAGTCTTCCGAATTCATTAAACAGAGTACACATTCGTCTCTATTATGACAGTAAAAGAATAAAATGAAAGAAAACAATATACAGTGTCAACTCGTTCTAGATAATACAGGATCTTATTCAATTTCTTTTCGATTTGTAAGTGAATTTACAATCCTTACGGTAATACTAATGCAACCTAATGAATAAAAATCTTGAATAATTTGCTTTAATTTAAATAAATGAAATAAAATACGCCTGTATTGAATGAACATATGGTTGTATTCTGAAGTATCATTTAAAATATCATGTCCTTGGCATATATGATGGATGACTTTACTACTATATTCAGTCTAATGTCTTTAATATGAAATTCAAATATCGTCTGAAAGCCATATAGCCTTCTGAAATTGTTTTATCTCTGAAGGGTGAGGATTATGTGAATCATAACCATACTAACATTATGAAATAACTTTCCTTATAATTGTTTACTTCAACTTGCATTTCAAAATAACCCCATAATATTTATGTTTATTTGTAGAGGACATAATATTCCGGTATCCTAGAGTAAGGATTATGTGAATCCAAATCCTGCTAATTTTATGAAATAACATTCCTTATAATTGATTATATCAACTTGCGTTTCAAAATAACCCCTAAATATTTAAGATTAGTTGTAGAGAATACAATCTTCCGGTATTCTAGAGTGAGGATTATGTGAATCAGAATCATGCTAATTTTATAAAATAACTTTCCTTATAATTGTTTATATCAACTTGCGTTTCAAAATAACCCCTAAATATTTAAGATTAGTTGTAGAGGATAGAATCTTCCGGTATACTAGATTTTTTTATTATCTTTAGTCATTAGTAGTATTATTTTCCTGCTAAAGCCAATATACCGGGTGGCCATAATTAAACTGACAGTGCTCACAGTGTTCTGTAGAGCGATCTATTTGCGAGAATGACGCCACATTTTGTAGGAAGATTAAACAAGACGGGGGACGAAGGATTCCGCGAAAAAATAAATTAGTTCCAAAAGTCACCACTAGGGGAATATTTGGCGCTGTGTAATAGAAAATAGAGTGTTAACAAATGCAAATCAATACGGAAATTGCCTTTTATTTTGCATTCTTATGAGGTTCAATGTGGCTGCAGTTGTTGTGGACCACATGCTGCATTCTGTGCACAGTATGCACAACAGTAGAAAGTAACATGTCTGCAGGAATCTCCCGTACAGTCCGTGATATGTTATCCTTCAACGTAGCCAGGTGCTGGACCACTCCTTGATAGACCTTGGACTTAAGGTAACCCCATAGCCAGAAGTCGCATGGGGTAAGATCAGGCGACCGAGGTGGCCATGCAGTTGGAAAGTAGCGGCTAATGACTCTTTCTGTTGTGAATTTCTGTCGTAGCAGCTGTTGCACCCGTACAGCAACGTGTGGAGGGGCTCCATCTTGCACGAAAATGATTTCCCCCAGGCATTGTCTTTGCTGAAGTGCCGGAATGACAAAGCTGCTCAACATGTGGCGATATTTCTCTCCGGTAACAGAACAGGTTTCCGGTCCTGTCGGGGTAATGTTCTCATAGAAGAATGGACCTACGATAAATTCCGCTGTGAACCCACACCAAACAGTTACCTTTGGTTAATGTAAGGGAATTTCTGTGACTTCATGTGGTGATTTGTCATCCCAAATTCGGCAGTTCTGGGTATTCACAGTTCCATGCAGGTAAAAGTGGACCTCGTCTCCCCATAAGATTTTCCACGGCCAAGCATCATCCACCTCCATTCTGGCAAGAAAGGTGAGAGCAAAAGTCAATCGCTTATCATGGTCGGGGTACAGTAACTCCTGTACACGGCTGATCTTGTACGGATAGAAGTTGATAATCTTTCGTAAGATTTTCCAGACAATCGCCGTGGCAACTGCTTCGACTGTATCCTGTGATACAGGTTTTCGTCCTCTGCCTGACTGAACCTTCAGAGAACCTGTTTTCTCAAACGTCGCAAGCATTGCTTTTAGCCCATTAACTGACACATGACCGTTACATTTACGCATTTTTTTTGTGCGTTCTACAAGCACGAAGAGCGGCTGACGCGTTGCACTGGTTGAGGTAAAAGAATTTGACCAGTAACGCACGCTCGACTAAAGAAGGAGACATTGCACATAAACTTTCAATCCGATTGATTCGAAACGTAACACATTGCCTTTTAAAACCCAAGCAGCTGGCACTGTGCCAATGGATGTAACGTGAAATTTGAATAAATAACTTCTTCTTCTGCTCAGCGTACGTGATATTGCAAATCACGAGACTTTATCGGTGTTTATGTAGATTTTACGCTTTTTTAAAAGTGTTGCCATATTGCACTTGAACTAAATAAGAAAATGTGCATAATAAAAGGTAATTTTATTCCGTATTAATTTGCATTTGTTAACACTCTGTTTTCTATTTCACAGCGCCAAATATTCCCCTAGCGGTGACTTTTGGAACTAATTTATTTTTTCGCGGAATCCTTCGTCCCCCGTCTTGTTTAATCTTCCTACAAAATGTGGCGTCATTCTCGCAAATAGATCGCGCTACAGAACACTGTGAGCACTGTCAGTTTAATTATGGCCACCCGGTACCTGCTATTAAAAAATACATTAAAATATATCATTAGTAGATTTAACTGGTATACATTTTTTGTTAATATTGTTTTCCTCCGTAATTTTGTTTGTGTTTAGATGAAATTCTTCAGTGCCATCGAACAGTCAGGGAGAAACCATTTCGCGGAAAATTCATTTTTAGAACTCTTTAAATTTGATAAGGCTAGTCTTTTCATGATTCTTCTAAAATTCTTTCATGATATATATATATATATATATATATATATATATATATATATATATATATATATATATATATATATATATATATATATATATATATATATATAGTGTGTGTGTGTGTGTGTGTGTGTGTGTGTTCGTTCGCAAACACTCAAGGAAATAGGAAAGCTACCCACAATGTATGGTGGTTTCTGTAACAAAGTATTGTTTTCCTCCGTAATTTTGTTCGTGTTTAGATGAAATTCTTCAGTGCCATCGAACAGTGAGAAAGAAACCATTTCGCAGAAAATTCATTTTTAGAACTCGTTAAATTCGATAAGGCTAGTCTTTTCATGATTCTTTTAAAATTCTTTCATTATATATATATATATATATATATATATATAGTGTGTGTGTGTGTGTGTGTGTGTGAGTTATGTTCGCAAACACTCAAGGAAATAGGAAAGCTACCCACAATGCATGGTGGTTTCTCTAACAAAGTATCAACGCGTGTTTCCCGTTCAAATGTGTCTAAATTATGGATGTTCTTGTGCTGCTCCTCATAGAGAAATATGTTAATTCATTTATATACTGTTTCCTTAATAATGTAGCTAACAGTATCAGAGGTGGATTCGGGAATTTGTTCTCTGCACATGTGCAAGCTGCATAAGAATGATAAAACAAAGAGTCAAGAATAAGAACAAGAAATCAATGAATTCGGAGATTTTGTTCTCTACACGTGCTTACTACATAAGAATGATAAAACCAGAAATCTAGTGTTTTAGTTTATAATGCACTTATAGCTGTATGAGAAATTATCACATATCCTGAAATAGGGTGTGCAATATAGAGATTTATTTCTCTCCCCTACAGTTTAATTCCCTATATTTCAAGTTGCCCATCAGCTGAAATGTAGTCTGAAAATTTAATATTCTTTTAAATTTAAAAATTGGTATAGCTAAAATTTTACATTTTATTTGTTTACAGAAATCTGAAACGAAGTACATTTCTTTTAAACCTCTCACTGTTGTAGAATTATACAAAATTCTTGTATATTTTTCTCTGTTGTAATTCTAATCAATGCTTTTATGTAAGAAAGCTCAATATTTGTTCAATTATTGAATTGTTAGGGCTGTTTTAATAAGCTGAGTCCTTTCTTTTTATATTACATGGATTTTTATTATATCTGCCAAAATGTCATTTAAAATAAAGAAATTGTGTTGTTACTTCTTGATGATTTAATTTACATACATTCAAAACAGATGAAGTTAATTCTTTCGATGTTGCTTACGAGTGGGACGAGATGCATGTCCTCTGTTTTCCTGAAATGAAATAACATAATAAAAAACGGGAAAGTACGTCAATATTTCTTTTCAAATTTATAATTTATTTCAAACGAGGTTGTTAAAATTCTGTATATACTCATTGACTTTTTTTCATTTTAATATTTGATTTTTGAGAAATATCCTGTATTTTTTGTTAAAGAACGCAGTCTGTACTTATTTTAATGCATTAGTTAAGATAGTTAGAAATTATTTATTTTACAAACATTTTTTAATGTTATAAGTAAATTGTATATATGCCCACGCTCGTAAAATTTACTGATACACTTTTTGTGCTGTATATATGCATGAGTCTCACAGTTCTTTACTGGAAAACAGTAGCAAATAAAGAGATTAAATTCGCGTGCCTGTACTACCATTTAAAATTTCTATTTTTTTGTAAATGAAAAAAAAATAATATGAATCTGTAATGAGAATAAATAGTAAAACTTCCCTAGAGTATCACGGCATTTCTGATTATGCACTGATTGTTGTCAACACAAACACCAAGATGTCAAAATTATCTTCTGAATATTTTTTTCAGTTTTAATATTTAATTTTTGAGAATCAGAATCTTCATCTTTTGTGAAAGTACCCATTTGTTATTCACATTAATGGATTTTTAAGATAATTAGAAGTTTTGCATTTTGCAAATATTCTTCAAAACTATAAGTAAGGTGTATATTCAGATTTCAACATCCCCGTTCGTGTACAATTTACAGGTATAATTTTTGTACTATATATGGACATGAATATTGATGTTCTTTATTGGAAAACAGTAAATATTGTAATCAAATTAATGTGTTTGTATTAGCCTTTGAAATTTCACATTATTCGTAAAAGGAAAAAAAAAACAATGTGAATCTGCAATAAGATTATATTCTAAAACTTCAACGGAGTACCACAACACATCTGATGACGTAAAAATCGATGTCAACGGAAACACGATAATGTCAAAACTATCTTTTCCTGAATTTTTTTAAAATTTTAATGTTTTATTCTTGGATATATTCTTTATCTTTTGTTAGAGAACTCATATCATACTTATATCAATACATAATTTAAAATAATTAGGTGATAAGTATTTTGGAAATATTCTTTAATATTATAAGTAAATTTTATGTTCAAACTTTCACATCCTAGTGCGCGCAGAACTTAACGATGCACTCTTTGTGCTGCATATAAACATAAGCATTAATGTTCGTTTTGGGAAAACAGCATTAAATTCGGAAATTCATTTAATGTGACTGTACTGCTATATAAAATGTCATATTATTAGTAAAGTGAAAAACAACTCTGTGAATCTGAAAAAGAATAAATTGTAAAAGTTACTAGAGTATCGCAATGATTGATGTCAATGGAAACCCCAAGATGTCACAAATATATTTTGCTGAATTTATGATTTGAAGTTCTTGTTATGATAAATGTTGTCATAACCAAGATACAATATCAACCGATTCTCACCAAAAACCTTCAAAGTGTCAGTATTTGAAAATAAAAATTAAAAGAAAAAAACTGTAGCTCATAGGTTATTTGTACCTCACTATATATGACCCGAATAGATGAATATTCGTTTTATCGTATTATTTTTCTTAATTTAGTTCTACGTAAAGTACTTACATTCGAGTTGAAAAAAAATTCTTGGTTTGTGAGTTCATCTGTTAGAAGGACTGCTAGAAAGAAAATGTTCCTATGAGAACTAAAACTTAAAGCCCGCAGAAACCTTCTGGTTAGCCTCCCGGAATCCGTACTGATGATACACGAGTCAAGTCTCGATAAGCACCACTTAATACTGTCGTGTCTACGCCAGATATGGGCACGATAAATCAGTAAGCTGGAAAGTCCATCCGGGAGATTTTCAGGCTGGGAAGTAGAGTACGAGACCCAATGACCCCCCCCCCCCCCTGAGGATGTTCGGTCGAAATTTTGGTGACAGCATATTCACAGGTAAGGATTCAGCACTGAAAGGGCTTAGTTGCTATGCCCGGACCCGTATGGGGTAATTGGAAGCACTGAAATTACAAAATCCTAAGCATCAGTATATTAATAGCAGTTTAAATTATGTGTCTATTTATAACACTAAAATAGTTTGCAAAAATCAAACTGCTGCGGAGAAATTTCATAAAATTTATTTTTATTTGGCCGTTTTACTATTTTCTTTTCAGAAACGTAAGATAATATACAAAGTAAAATGTAAACAATAGAAATAAACAAAATTAAAATTCAAGCATAGACTGCTAAATCACTATAACATAAAACTTATCCTGCAAAGAAAACATTTTCAATAGAGGATAGCGCAGAAGCTTCATATCCCCATAATGAAAAAACAAATAAATAATCCAACAGAGATAGATAAAAATAATACTAAAATAGACAAAAAATAAACAGAAATCAAGCACTCTGGGCATCCACGCACCAACGGCAAGATTCTGTATAAGTGCCGGAACTGAAAAAATATTATAATAAATTTTATAGATAAATTTTACAGATTTTATAGATTTTATATTTCTATAAAATTTATTATAATATTTTTTACTCACAACTTTACAGAATAAAAAACATATGTAACAACGCTGGGGATTTTTTGGAGGCATGTAGCATTTTCGAGGAAAACTTAAGAAAAAACGATTTCCCTAAAAATTTCGGCAATTTAAAAGTTTTAAAAAAATGGCATTTAGACTCAGGAATTTTTAAAGATGTTTAGAATAGTATTTGTGGTTTCGTTTTGTTAAGTTGTAATGGGGGTGGAGCTATAGTAATGTTACAATGACGTAACCTTTAGGATAGAATTGGCTGCTGTTTCGCCATAACCGTCACTTACGGAATTGGGGTGTGTAAGCATCGTTTACTTTGCATTAGGATTTCTGTGTGCTTGCATGTAAGGTGCGTTGAGCCCATACTGTAAGTTGTGTTTGTCTTTTCATTTTCTTCTTGACTAATTGCTTCTTTGGGGGACTCGGGGCCTTGGGATGTCTTTTGGGCTTACCTGCATCCTATTCAGAAAGTTCCCCTTGAGGTAACTGACATGGTTAGGCTCCCTGATGACGAGACCTGTCGGTTACCTCTGTTGTTTTATGGTTCAGTTCCGGCACTTATACAGAATCTTGCCGTTGGTGCGTGGATGCCCAGAGTGCTTGATTTCTGTTTGTTTTTTGTCTATTTTAGTATTATTTTTATCTATCTCTGTTGGATTATTTATATGTAAGATAATATACGTAATACAAATACCACATCTTATGTCTACTTGATAAAGTAAGCAAGTAAGAAATCATACAAATCATTTTCTTAGATAATAATGAATCCAATTCTCATCATATATATTGTAAAATATCTTGCAATTTAAATGCATATATTTATAATTTCAGAAAAATATCTTCGATATAATTTAGAAAATTCCAAAACACCTTAATTTAAAAAATTTTATTAGAAATTGAGATGTAATTTAATTTATACTTTAAAAGATAGTCAAATTTCTTCTATGAAATGAGCCTTTCTTATTAGTAAAGAATTATTTATCTTACGGTAATCTAAAATCCTATTTTTATCTGTTGCAAATTTATCAGAATTAGTGACGGCAATCCAGATAGTTGAAAACATGTTATTGATATTATTCCGCGAAAGCGAGTACAGTTTTAAGCAAATGAATGACATACGTATGTAAATACATGTAAGTCAAATCGCTTTGAAATTATTTCATGAATTTATATCCAACTTTAACCCGTCCAGATAGACAAACACAGTTTTGTAATGTAAGATTCGCGTGAGAAGTCATAGTTCAACATGTGATTAGATCCTAATGAAATTTTCATTTATTCGATGGCTAAGTATATACCATTCCGGAATAATTCGCAAAATTTATTAACAAAAATTCTTTGAATAAAAATAGAAAATCAATATATAGAATTCTTTGTAAACATCATTTTTGACATTTAATGTATTTAATCCAATTTATTGATTAAATCTCGAGGATGTACAGGCTATTCATGCTGTTGAAAAGAATTTCATTTATATTTGCTTATCTGTGCTGCTTTTTTTTTTGTTTGTTTCGCTTCAGTATTGATTGCCAATAAACCTTAATAAACACGAAGAAAACGGTTAAGAAAACATGTTTTAAAACGTTTTCCAATGAGATAACAATTGTTGTACGTGGGATGCATTTTGAGTACAATGAGCCCTCTGTTTATTTCAATTATGACCCGTTTATTTCAAGCATCAAGAAGTTTTTTTCGCCGTTGATTCATCCTCTAAAGGACATCCAAGTAATTAGTTTACTCAATTTATTTCTGAAATGTTCTTCACAATTTATTATTTTTTTTTTTTCGCATGGAATTACAAACGAATGTATTTTGAAGAGGCTGATTTGGCTGATCCGGGAAGACCTGATTTGGTAATTTTAAAAATTATGTGTGTGTGTACTTATATCTAGTGTAGCAATGATGATTTTTTTCTTGCGAAAATAAATGTTTTCCCATTTATTACAAAAAACAATCTATATATTGTCCTGTATAGAGATTCTATGCTCACTTCTACCCAGACTTGGGTGTATATAATTTGAAGTGGCACTCTATATGAATTTGAAGCAAACACAGTTTATACATGAAACAATGTTTATTGAATTCGTTGCACATATAATTGGCTTTTACAGCAATAAGCATGCGTACTACTTGTACGGAATGTATAAACACAGCTTTCAAGAACAATATATTTTTATACTCACGAACAGTAAGTCAAACCAGCAGTACTGTCATGTAAACTTCTGGCCCGCTAAGCACTAGCGCAGGATAACACCTTTTCAACCTTAACAACCTCCCCTTTTCATTAATGACGCTGCGTGGTATTTATACTAAGCGCGTATGCCGAAATTAGCATATCTAATGCAGCTTCTTTAATTCACTCAAAAGTTCGATTCTTGTGAATCGAATCTTGTGTATACCTTACACCTGTACATTGTGTGTAATCTTTCGTCACAACTCAAACCGTAACGGATGGTTTTGTTTGGAGCACTGAGGTCATTTTATTTTGGCTACAAGAGGACTTATTAGGCCGGGACCTACAGCTTAAATCCGATTTCGAACGGCTACAAACATACATGTCAACAGTGGGACTCAACCCACAGATTTTGGTACAGAATGCCAGAACCCTACCCAGTCGGCAATCGTCCGGGTCAAACCGCAAAAGATAATCGTAAAGCAAAATACGACTAGTTAAATACGACTTGAAAATATGTTATTTCCAAGTCGTATTTTAGTTTACTTCTAATGAAATATCACAGCAGCATTACTTATATGCTCTTAATAAAGACTTTATTTCTATGCTGCACAATAAAAATTCAATAACAATGATATTCATTATTGTTGAAAATTTCGACTATTATAAATCTTGAAGCTTCTGGAATACTTATTCATTTTAAAGTTAATGCCGAGAATATAATATCAAAAGACCTTACTTCTTTATCACCTAAAATTACAGTATGGATGCTACAAAAATACAAATGTATTACTATTACGAATTTCAAGCACTTTAAATATGTATAGTTAAAGCACTCTGCTTCTGTTACCAGTTACATGTCCTATATATAACTCTGATACATTCCAGAAATTATTTTTCAGTTAGCATATTTTCTAATGTTACAGCCTAAAGAAGATGATAAGCAAGACTATTTTCTACAATTCTTAACTTCGTCAAATTACTAATGTATATACAAATATATATATAAATATATATATATATATATATATATATATATATATATATATATATATATATATATATATATATATATATATATATATATATATATATATATATATATATATATATATATATATATATATATATATATATATATATATATATATATATATATATATATATATATATATATATATATATATATATACTAATTTATAAGTTTTAAATTATTCTAGTTTATTTCAATAATTAGATTAGAATAAGATCTTAATGTCTTTTAACACCACATTGGAGAGATTATTTGTAAATTCAAATGCAGTAAAATGTTAATCAAAAACCTTTTTAAAACTTCCTGTCTGGAATAACTATTAAATAAGATGGCCAAGTAAAATATCATAAATGTAAAAGATACTCGATATTAGAATGCAAGTCATAACAAAAGGCTGCAAATGATTAGAATATAAAGGATTTTAAGTATTTGTGTTGTACGTAAACTTATAAATTAAAGTAATTTTAATTACATCTGGACCATGGTATGTCTTGCATAAAATGATTAAATGCAATCATTTTTTTTAGTTGTAATTAATTAATGCACTTTACTTAAAAAAATTTTGTTCTTTAAGAATTTTTTGTGGTAGAGAGGAGATTTTTTATCGTAATTTATTTTGAAATAATTATTGTATTATTATAAAACAACCTTTGTATTTTTCATATAATCACGTTATCCAGGTATTTCACTGAAATCAGATACCACTCAAGTAATTTAGAAATATGTAAAAGGTTTTACACCTATAAACTGGTTCTTCTTTGCTAACACTGTCGAACAAGGTGCCACAGCCACACACAAATGCTGCATTCTACAAGAAAACGGTTTGATCTCATAATCGTCGAACAGAATTGAAACCGAGATAAAAAATGATATATGTAACCAAATTAAAATTCTTACCCCAGTCAAAATAGACCCGATTTTGACGAACATTGAAGATCATAAATTATGAACAAAAACATCTTTACATTTTTTATGAGTCTAACACAAAGATAATTGACTTTGAAGATAGCGAACAATCACGCGTAGGACACGGATGCACGGGTAATCCCCATCGCGATGGGGGGATGACCCGCGTATGTGCCCCAAAAGTCTTGCACACTCACGTTTGTCAAACCTCTGCATATCAAAGCTCGAGATAAAGTTGCAGCAATATCCAATCCATTGTTATCAGGTTGTATTGTGGGTTTTGGGGGATTCTATCTTTTAATGTCATACTTAGGCTGCATTGGGTACATAATGGCTGGAAGTGGGTAAAAATAGATACTATATTTGAAGTATGCAACTACGTCAGTAGAAAAAACGTTTCCTGGCCATGCATACGCTAGAAAAATCCTAGCTTATTTATTTATCCAAACAGCTTTAGCAAAAATAAATTTTGACGCCATGGATATATCTGATTTCAAAAGCAATAATCTCCATGAGTTGTTTAGAGATTTTGCTACTGAACCACTATCACTAGAAACCATATACGGACATACTCATATACGAGACATCGAGATTAAAATGAGAAACTTGAATGAATTAAGACTTTGAAGCAGTTGAAAGAGAATGGCCCAACTGCATCGCTCTGGGTTCAATACTTTGAAATGGTAAAGCCTATGAAAGCTTGATCACCGTCAATTGTGCGGTGAAAGTAAACGGTTTCAATACATTAGTAAAATCGTTGTTGCTTTACCAGAGGATATTTATTGTTAAACAAAACAACGAAGAAACGAGTAGCATTTTATTTAGAATATGAGTATGCTCCTTTTACATTTGCTCTGTTTAATGAAGCTGGCATGCGAGAGACCACGACATTGGCTAGGTACGACGTTTTTGAAGTTCCAAACAAAGACCTTAACCTCCTAAACTGCGCCAACATTGTGGATAGTGGTTTTCCCCTACACCGTGTCAAATGCTGAACACAATTAACTTTTTCGGATGTTGCACAAATTAAGTTAACCATATAAAAAAAGATGGGACCAGCTGTATAGTCGTTTTTAATGGCTAATCCAACACCAATTACAGTACAAAAAAATGGAAGAAAATCTACGGTCTATTGTGATAAAATCTATAGACATAAGTTTTGATGGAAACATGAGAGTTACTGTTCAACAATAATAGTTCCTTTCAAATGAAAACAACAATAGCAAACTGATCAGCATGCTATCATCTGATCTGAAAACAGTGGGATTCGATTTCAACAATGTAATGACGAAGCCGACATTCTCATTGTAAATACTGCAATTAATGAAGCATGTTCTGATAACAACATCGTTGTAATCATCGGTGAAGATGTTGACCACCTGGTTCTATTAACAGCTCTCACTCCTACAGAAAAGACATTTTCCTTGTCAAAACATGCAAAAGGAAAGCAAAGAAAAAAATACATTTGTCAAATAAAATACAATCATCGGGACATACCAAAGTATCATTTTTCTCCATGCGTTCAGTGGATGCGATACTACTTCTGCAGCATTCAACAAAGGAAAGAAACTTTGTGTAAAAATGTTCCAAAGTAAAGATCTTCCTCAACTGAAGAGACAGCCATGCCACATTCCTTTCGGTTATATCACCAAGTGCAAAAGTGGTTTGGGAATGAGTAGAATCCTGAAGTGTGGACTGGAAATGTCAAAAGAAAACCCTCGTGTCCATCACAACTATGGATGCAGTGGCTCCCGTTTCAGTTTTAAGGATGGTGTTTTACAACTGTAAGACTGACTGGGGAGAACGATGCGTGTGTCGGAAAGCAAGCATCAACTGCACAACGGCCTACAATAACTGCAATGGTGTATGTCACAACGACATACTTCATTGCAGTTATTGCACTGTAGATCATAAGGATCCAATACAAGGAATTGATGAATGTGGTGGTGCTAGCTGACCCATAGAAGATCTTTTCAAGACTGACGACGCGAACAATCCCGTACCGAAAAAACCACGACAAGCATAAAGTAGGTAAGCTTAAAAAATTATTTCCAATGAAAATATGGTAGTGAATAAATCCAAGTTTATTACATTCGTTCATAAAATTAAAAATGATCAATTATCTACCTACCAAAAAACATTAGTCTATTTTCTTGTGTTTAAAGATTGTCCAAATGAGGGAGAGGAGAGAATTCAAAGGAAAGCGCCTGCACCGAGACTTGGACGCTACATTCATAATCAACCCGCATTTAATAGTCAATATTTTGGTTCGTTTTGGGGTTACGACAAAAAGTATTTAATATTTTTTGTACACAATGTAATATTCTTTAATTTTTGTATAAAACTTATTTTACATAAAGTTAATATTTCCCAAGTTATTTTCAAAAACACAAAAAGGCCTTCAAAATCTTTAAACAGGTCATTGAGATTACTGCTTTAGAAATCAGATGTCCAAGGCGTCACAAATTATTTTTGCTAAAGCTGTTTATTTTTGCTAAAGCTGTAAATAAATGAGCTAGGATTGTTCTAGCGTATGCATGGCCAAGCAACATTTTTTCTACTGTCGTAGTTACGTACATCAAAGTTAGTATTTATTTTTACCCACCTCCAACCATTATGTACCCAATGCAGCCTAAGTATCTCTCTATTCTAAAACACAAGTAACTGGCGCCGCCGCCGCTGTCAAAAGCTTGTCACGCAATCTCCTCCGAAACCGCTAGGGGTATGGGGTCGAGGCCGATACCAATAGATGTAGAAAAAGGCGGGGAAGAAAGTAAGACATGTCTCATCTTCGTCGGACTTTAAGTTTTTTTTTTATTTTATGTTCTGTGGAAAAATACTGACTTTTTCATGTTCAGATTACGATAACTCGCCAAAAATTAATCGTAGAATTTTGATCTTTTTACAATCTAAGACTACAGACATTTCTCCTTCAAACAAGACCTCATTTGTTTAAAAATAATTTAAAACAGACTAATATTTTCATCAAAATATTAAACCCTTTTTTTCGAGAAATATCGTCACATATGTGGATGTAATATCAATGCTCCTCGAGTTTTTATCTTACAAAGAAAATACTTACATCATCTGGAAGATGAGAGCTTTCTCATCCATATAAACCTCATTTCAAGTCTCTATCTTAAACTTTCGATTTTTAAATGAATTTTATAGCTGAAACAGTGATTCCTCTTCGCAGTGATTCCCCTTCAACAGTAAATGGATGGAAGCTGTTGCATTGCCCGAGAATCACCCCTATGTATCTCGCTATTAGCAACTTATTCCTTCAACATGCTGTGCCATGATTGGCGCTGTGCTTGAGCGCGCTCCTCGTATACGACAGTCCCCGGTTCGAACCCGGTGGACACTCATTTTTCTAAATACTTGAATTTTATTCTTTTAATTCTTATTATATTTTTTATTTTACTTATCTGAATAGGGCTTAATTTTTATATTTTTATTTTACTGCTGAGCACATATTTTCTGATGTACATATCTTGCTACTGGAGGTAAAGTCCTAAGACCATGGCGCTCCAACAAACTCAATATACCTTGATCTTGACCCTAACAGAGGAGCGAGCGTAGCGAGCCTAGGGGCGAAGCCCCTAGTGACATAAACAGATAGAATCCACCAAACCCCACAATACAACCTGATAACAATGGATTGGGTGTTTCTGCAACTTTATCTCAAGCTTTGATATGCAGATGTTTGACAAACGTGAGTGTGCAAGACTTTTGGGGCACATACGCGGGTCATCCCCCCATCGCGATGGGGATTACCCGCGCATCCGTGTCCTACGCGTGATTGTTCGCTATCTTCAAAGTCAATTATCTTTGTGTTAGACTCATAAAAAATGTAAAGATGTTTTTGTTCATAATTTATGATCTTCAATGTTTGTATTCAATTTCTTTTACATAAAATCAATATTTCTGAAGTTGCTTGCAAAAAACCCAAAAAGTCTACACATTTTCCAAGATGGCGGTGAAAGCTCGAGTCTGATCAGTGGAGACTTTTAGTATGTTCTACAGTATGCCCAAACAAACATCTCCACCAATTTTCAAAACTTTCATATTTTTTTTTAGCCATAAAACCTATTTTGACTGGGCTATCTGTGAATATTTGACATCATACTTACAAATATAATGCTAATCTGTGAATAGGGCAGTAATTAACATCTTCCATGCCGGTTTCAACAAGCAAATTATTGTGTGCATTTTAAAGTCCGAAAATACTAATATTAAAATAAATTACAACACAGAAGATTAAAGTAAACTGTAACCTCGAGTTATCATAAACGCATGCCATTTATTTAAATTTTTTTTTTAATAAATGAGATGCTTTTATATTATATAAATAGAAATAACTATTTAAAAATTGATATTTCTCTTTATGGAATAGAGTATACGAATCTGTAGATTAAATTTAATTTTTACCGTTGTAAACGAACCAATACCCTTACGTCTTGAAAAAGATTTTAAGTATTAAAAGTCAAGATAAAAATTTGAATATTTCCAAACCTGATTTAGTTTATTAAAAGTTAATATATTTTAAAACTGTGTTTAAAAGAGGAAAAAATTTAAAAGATAATTTGTCACTGATGAACTAAGATTGTTGTAGGATCAACATAAATCGAAAAGCGAGTTTTGCTTTTGGAAATCAAATTATATTTTCTTTGATACCATTAAAAAGGCTAATCTGGTCGATTAACTGCAGACTGCAATACCTTTTTATTATCTGTTATGCAATCTTTACTCGTAACTACGTGTAAAACTTGTCTGTTATACTGTGTGGTAAGAAATCTCAAAGGCACAGGTTTTTTTTCCGTTCTTCCTTACTTTGTGAGTAACTGAGGTAGTTAATCATTTTGCTGCAAGCCAATATAGTTTAAATATATATTTTAAAACCTTGTAAAATTGTATTCACATAATGTGTATATTTAAAAAAAAGTTACATCCGTACATAGTCTAATTAAGGAAGCAGTTATTTGGCCTCATCTTCAAATTGAAAGCCATCAACGGAGAATGCATCATTAATCACCAAGGAAATTTATCTAATACTTTTTTTACGGTTAAATTTTACTTTAAGATACTACCGTATTTTATGAAGTCATAAATACTACCGTGCCAGTCAATTATTTTAATTAAAAAGCCACATGTTTCATGCAGAAATGATTAAATTTTTTATATTTATTATACGTAATTTTAAGATATTTTTATATCTTAAGAAACGCTTACCTAAAGTTTTCAAGCAGTGATCGATTTTTATATTATTTTGTAGTAAATTTATTTCTCTTATGTACTGCCTTCTTTATCCATTTTAATAGGCAAAAAACATAAATAAATAAAGTTAAAATGTATCCAATTCAAATGCATAAACATGCCAGAGACGCATGTTTTTCGACCGTTCTTCACCCACCGCGCAGGGGTTAACATACTCTTTTAATTAAAAATTTATACAGTCATGAAGAAATCTCTAATCATGTTTATTTAGAAATCAAATCACGTTACCTGCAGTCCGTTGACATATATATTGAACGTGCAGTTTAATGTGTTTAAGGTAAAATGTGGTGAAACACTCCATTCATCTCCAATTAAAAAAGCAACTACTTACAAAAATAGGCTACAACTCTAAAATCTAATTACGTTTTAAAATTTAAAAAAAAATCAATTTTCTACAACTCAGCACAAATAACTTCCATGTCTAATCTATTTTTTTCTTATTTATAACTTAATAAGATTATCAATTATTCAATTAAGTTCAAGATGAATGCAAAGCAGAATAAACAGAGGAGAAAATGAGTATTTAATAATACATTAAGGTATTTTGAACGAAAAAAAAAGAAAACTTTAAAATACGTATCATATTATTAAAGGCGTATTTTGTAGTCCACACAGAAAATTGAAAGATGGGCATTATTAAAATGAAGCATTCAGTATTCAAGTCATTGAAGCTTAACTCAAAACTAAACTTAGGTCATTTGTGTACGATTCTAAACACGTTTCGAAATTTTTCTTTCCTATATACTTTTTTTTCTCACAGAGTCTTTGTTAGCTTAAATGGTATTAAAAGAGCTTACGTTTTTTCTGAGTTTTTTTTTTCGCCTTTACGGTTTAATTTTCTGTAAAAGTCGTAAATATGAAGTTTTTAGCGTCACTTTCAGATATTTCTAAAACTGTCATAGATAATGATTTAAAAAAAAGTTAAACGGTGTTATTTGGGGCAAAAAATTACATTGGCTGTGTTTTCTATTATTGAATATTATGAACATTCATGACATGGGAAATTTAATAATTATCTTTTTTTATCTTTCTATACGTGAAACTATACTGGGAAAGTGATGATGTTATAAAATTATGTATATATATATATACGATATGTTACTTAAAATATTTATGACATAAATATGTTTTATAGAATCTTTTAGGGTGTTGCATAGCACAACCAATATTTTTAAAAAAATTACATCAAAATAAATAGAAATTCATAAAATATGTAGAAGTGAATATTATAGGAACATATATTAGGATACCTTTAACTTCCCGCTTATATGTACTATAAATTAATGGCGATAGCTATGGAAAGATAGTTTTACTGACATTTTTGAGAGGTAATAAGACCATTTATTTAGGGTTTCTCGATTGTTATTGAGCTGTTACGACCGAAATAGAATGTGATGACACAGTTTCTCCTCAAATGTTTTTTTTATAATTTTTACAGTGACAGTGATTATAGATTTCTTTTTCTGCTGTTGCTTTCAGCTTGAATGGTAGAAATCAATAAGGTTTTCTCTGTGAGGGAATAATACAATATGGAATGCAATAGTAGGAGGTTCTTATATGGAATATGATGATTGCTTTTTCATACTCTCCGAGGCCACTTGAATAACATATAAAACTTACTCCTTCGTATTATTATCTATTCACATATATATTACTCAGTATTTGTATCATTATTAATGCTTTTTCCTTAATCCCACATCGGGATGGTCTGACAACACCAGCTTGTTTAGATAACTAATTTGAGTCTTAATTTTTCATTTTTCCCGATTAACATTTTTTTCAACCCCTCGCCCCCAAATGCCGGCCTTGGGAGTGTTCAGTTAAAAATGAGGTGTCATCATAAGGGGGGGGGAGGTCACCTATACAGTGCCACCATTAAAAGCAACCAACGATCCTTGCGGTCCAAGTGTGTTCGTCTTCACTGGCATGCGCCCCGCATAGGCAAACAACAACAACACCATTTTCTTCCGTTTTCAAAAGTAAATTTAATATATCATTAATATAGCTTTAATTGTCACTTTTATAATCCTCAGAATCTTCTACTTCATTACATCCATATAAATACAACCATTTATTCCGATATGACCTTGTTCGCAATAATGTAAAAATGTTTGCCCTCAAGTCCCTTCTTATTATTTATCAAATCCCTTCATTTTATAGTGTTTTATGCATTTTTAAGACACCTGTTTAACTCGTTATTTTATTCTTTATATATATTCGTTAATGTGAATCCTTATGAAAGGGGTTGAACAGAAAAAATTAAATCAACGATATGCATTTCATAGTTAGTAGAAGAAATAAGGCGAGTGCTCTTCATTTCACGATATGTGGTGCTAAATGAATTCCTTTCTGGAATGTCTGCGATACCGCAAACATTCCAGGAAGAATTTAATAGCAGTAGATTTAAACCGAATTAAATAGAAGAGTATGGTCCTTGAAACATATATTGGAAAATTCATAGCCACGTAGTTTTGCATTTGAAAGTTATGATAAATCTTCCTCTTTGTCTGGTTTTTAGGAGTTTGAACCTATGAAATTCTAAGTTTATTAAACCCAGAAATATAGCCTTTAAACAAGTGCATAATATTATATATTTGACGTATTAAGCTCTTTTGTATTTCGCCAGCCTTACAGATAATTGAGGAAAGTTTTTTTGTGTAGATTTTTTAAATACGTGTTTAAAAATAAAGAGTAGCTCCTTTGGAGTTCTTGGAGGGCAGCGTATTTTTTATAATGCTTTATATTTCACCATATTTCTTCACTCTGAGGCCTATCTTTTTCACACTAGAGAACATCCTTCGACTGCATACTCTGAAAAAATCATCTGTTGGGTCACCTGTAAATATAGTGATGAAGAAATAATTTTAAAAACACTAGGGATTTATAAACAAATGTATATATTGATGTACATACGTTATCTAAATTACAGACCTAGTGAAAATAACTAATAACTATTTCTAGGAAGAAGTCATATACATTTTTCATTTATTAAATTTAATTTTTTAAAGCTTTATGATTAGTTTAAAACACTCGTCGTCCAAGGGTATTTTATATATAACGAATAAAATATTCTCATTTAAAGGATGGTTTAGAGCGTAATCGGTTCTCAACGTTGTTCCACATATTTTCAGCATATTCATAGTTTTATTCTCACCTTCTACATTTAAGAGGACATAGAACCTTTAAATCTTAAAAAAAAAATCGATTTTCAATATTATTTTTGAAAATTTATTTGGTTTGCTAGGAACATTTACAAACAAACGGCGTCAAAATAGGACCAAAATTGAGTCTACAGTATTAAAAAACGTTAATGTCAGCAATTATGTGTCCTTAAAACGAAATATAAACACACTATGATTACTGTAGCGGTGCCCCTCGGGATTGTACGGCAAAAGGCCGAAATAGAAGATGTGAGATAGTAGTTAGCTGGAAAGATGAAAATAATTGGAGATGGTATAATATATATGAAGAAAATTAGGGGATGTGAGATGCAGAGAAATATAATTTTGAAAAGAGTAACAGAAGAAGACAACAGGGAGGCAGGGAAAAATAATTGGAGTTGCATTTATAGTAGTAATAAAATGACCCCCCATACAGGGAGGTTAGCGTGGAAAAGTGAGAAGCTGAAATGGAATTTATAGATACTGTGGTAGGTTTTCTTTGGGTGGGGTCGTGATTGGTTATAGTGGTAGGCAATGATATCATTACTCTGAATTCTAAACAATACATTAATTTATTAACACAATACAAATATTAGTATACATTCAATTATATTATTATTAATTATGAACCTAAAGACATACTCATTATATCAATGTATTATTTGGCTGCACTATTTCATTTATTTAAATTGATTTCATTTCAGTACGCAATATATATATTATACCTTAACTTCCTCCTATAATATAAGACTCGGGTATCTAATGACATTTGGCACTAGTTAATAAAAGGTTACCTCCATTTTTGCAGACTGCAGAAGGGGACTTTGGCTGGCATATTCATGTGCATCTATTGGGGTCTCTATTCGGACTCGCTCAATAACCTAGGAATAGGCAGACTTTAATGGCCGGATCAGTTCACCATCCTTTGCTTGTGGGGGTTAGGCACTCCGTCTTGGTTACGAGTCTCAACTATAATCATCTCATCGGTAGCTTGCAGGGGTCAGGCAATCTATCTCCGCTCCGAGGCTCCTCTATGCTAGCTTGCGGGGTTCAGGCAATCTATCTCGGCTCCGATGCTCCTCTATGCTAGCTTGCGGGGTTCAGGCAAATCTATCTCGGCTCCGATGCTCCTTGAGGCTCCTTTCATCGTTGGGTTGCCGGCTTACAGCGATGCCCTAAGTCGGGGCGCAATCTCCCATATATTCTCTTTTGCCTTCTCGCTTACGAGGCTACAACTCTCTATTTTTGGGGGCCAAGTCTCAGAGTCACCATGCATATGATTATATTTTATCTTCTCACTCTCTCTATTTTTTATTATCTTCTCAACGCCCCGCCTTTTACATTTTCATTCGTCTCTCATGTTCAACCTTTTTTTTATACTTCCACTTTGATTCGTTACCTTGGTCCTCCTCTAATCATTTCTTTAACCATTCATAGTAAGGGGCGTTTTATATTCGAACAATCCCGTCTTCGACTCATTCCTATTTTTCTAGGAAACGTGTTTTCCCAGAACATCTCCTATGTGTGGGGTCCTCTTCTCTTTGTCAACAATTCCCTTTTCATCTCGATGTCTCCTCTATCTGTAACCCCCTCGCTGTTTCGACTCTTAATTGTTGCCTTTCAATTTCTTCTCTTCATCCGGTTCTTTGTCTGATCAAGTGCCATTCCAATTTTCTCATAGCACCGCCGACTCGCCGCTTCAATTGGGTTGTCTGCCCTTTTTGAACTCCTAACATATCGTATCCCCACGACATTCTTCTCGTATCGTCTGGCGTCATTTTACTATTCCATTTTCCGTCCCGTTTGTTAATTGGTTTTTCTGCACCTTTTCTATTTTCTTTTTTTTATATGTCGTACCCCACGACAGATACGTCCAATGGTCGAAAAAGAAGATAAGTGCAAACCTATCTTCAGTATCTTCAGATACCAAGTATCAGAAGAGGTGTCGTGTAAATGAAATTAAGGGAGGGAACCAATGGAAGGTTGATGGAGGAGGATCAGGAAATGGAAGCAAGAAAATATATACGGAAGGAAAAGAAGAGATAGATATATTGAGGATTATACCTCTCCGATAACTATAGACATGTTCGTTTGATATTTTAATCAAAAAATTGAACAGTTTGGATGCGGATGTTAGTTCCCGCCGATTGGCCGGTAGTAGAATAGAAAAGTATCCAGTGAAACCCTAAGTGGTGATGACAGAAGTATACCTTAAGAGATGAACAGCGATTGTGCCCCAATAAATTAGCGGTGTATGACAGAAACCGCCATAGCTACGCAATCAGCCCCTGCCGACGGATCGATGCCAGCCCGAGCGATCGTCTGTGCAAAGATGATGATGAGACACACAGCGGAACGCAGCACCTCATCGAATATGAGGAGTGAAGACTACTGAAACGGAATAGATGACATGCAAGAGGCATGGCCTGTCATCGTCGATCAAACTGCACTGCCGACCGAGATCCCTCAGCTCGAACCGATGTCCATTACTGTGATGAGAGTATCTCTCCTGCAACCATATCAACAAACCGTAGGTTCCAGAGCATACTCCAAAAAAAAGAGGGAGGTAACGACTTTTGTTATCTAATCTACCTGGCTGATGCTAACATCGCACAATTTTAAATCAAGTAATTCGAGGAGGTTAATTCGCGCATATGATATATAGTGTACAGTTTACTGCGTACGGAGGAAAGGTGAAATTCGTCTAGTAAGATTAATGATAAATTGATTGTATGAATTTTGTGTTTTCATACTTATGAAGGGTTAATAATATTATGCAACTTACTGATAAGGTTGAATATGATAATTTAATGAACGAAGTGTTGTATGTACATAAATGATATTTTTTTAACAATGGAATATTGATAGTTATACAAATGATATGCTTAATGGTGAATGATAAATGGTAAAATTGGTGTATTTATGTATTATTTAGTAATTTTCATGAAGGTAGTTATTTTTAAATATAACAAGTGTATATCTATGTGTTTTTGGTTATTAATAAACCAAACCATTTATTATTTGAATGAGAGTAATGGTGTCATTGTTAAATAATTCTAAAAAGCAAAACCATTATACCACACCACCATCTACCACAATTCTATAGTTCGGGTCTGATTGAGATCCACATCCGAAGAGGTTTTAATGGTTGTGGATTTTGCTAAGCTCCATGTTATTATATTTTAACTACACAAGGATGTGAGCAACTCAGCGCAACTATCATTTGCACCATGTTTTATTTACGATAGTGTATTGATAGTGTGTTCTTGCGGTTTGCTGAGTGCTCTCTTCTTTTTAGAAGGCAATTACTTTTATCATTGATTTGTGCTCATTATTCACCTTGTCCGGCTTCTTTTGTTTCAGCTTGTAGTTAATGAAAGCAGTACTGGATCAGAGGTTATAAGCAGTATTTATTTCATGGTCTCCATTGTGACTATCCAATAATCTCCGTTACTCAATGCATGAGGTCAGTCAAATTTAATAGATATTACGTTACACGTGCAGCGTATTTGATGAAAGTTCCTTTGCGTTATGCGAGAGATTCTTAAAACAATATAATGGAAAATACTCCAAGAATTCATTGTTTTATAACGTAATAAATTCTTTGAATTTATATGGTATCTGGAAAAATATGCAGTAGAATATTATTTTGGCACTACTTGAAATGTAATGTAAAAATAATGGAAATGTTTTCATAGAATTTATAAATTTTAATCTATTTTTCAATAAAACAAAGCCCATCCGCGTCTATTTATTTCCATCACTCCTCCTTTCCTTCAATTTGTTTTCCATAATAACTATCGCAAAAATTCAGGTGCATTGTAAGTAAAATTTTTCATTCAGGGTGATATCGGAAATGTTGCTACTTTTGAAGAAGAAAACTATAATTTGAATTTCGCTTTGAAGCACCTGATTTAAAAAAATTAATTAGCAATTTATACGCTTTATATCTTATGGCCCTAACAGGCAATTGAAAATTCACGAAATCCAAAATAAGTATGATTTTACAGTGTCTTGTCCAAACGTAAACAGTAACTATCACCATTGCTTCATCAGGTTCTAGCAGTATTCTCTGTATTGGAATGGTTCACGGTGTACGTTGATCTTCATTTAGGATAGCCCCGTTTTAACCAAATAGATTACATTTCCTTTGATTTGGAACCAAATCTTCAACCTGAACCCCTGAACGCAATTTTAGTCAGTTGACAAAGTATTTTATTAATTCCTAGTCTGCAATATATTTTGATTCTGGTATTGTAGCCAGTGAAGGAATTTTTTTAAATTCGTGATTTAAAGGTAAATATTTTAAAAGTTGCTCTATCAAATATTCCGCACCTCCCCTTTTGCGAGCGTTTGAGTTACAACAGAAAAATCGTGCATATATTTAAACATCCCAACCTCAACACTTCATTTTGCTTCATCATGCTTCATTTTGCTTAGTTCTTTTGTGTGGCTAGTTTGCCACACGAAAGAACATAAGACAATAAATACACTTTACATCAAAAGCATGCTATAAAAGTTTAAAATGAAGGCCATATTTGAATAGTGGACCAACTCCACTTTTACCTGGTCATATAAATCATTTCTATCTTGTTTTAAAACTGGTACACCTCGAGCTTATTTCTGCTGCCTACAGAGGTCACCACAAATCTGACTTCTGCAGTGATCATTCAGCACACATTACACTTTAAGGCACTGTATCTCAAAAAGAACAAAAATGGAGTTGCCCTAGTAATCAAATCAGGCATTCAAATAAGGAAATGGATAATACTGGCCAAAGCACCCACACGTGCAAAACCCATAACACGTGAGAAACAAGTAAGAACTCTTACAATGCGGGATGTATAATGCGTACAAAACTTAAACAGAAATATATCTATTTATGTTTGAAAAAACGATAATATACAGTTCGACTGCAACACATTACGGTAAACAATATATACAAACATTATCAATTTTAATAAAGTAGGTGCTACTAAAAATCTCAAAAGATTCCTATTTAACTATTGGTGGAAAATCAGTCAGCAATTACAAACGCGAATATTGAGGGAAGATTTTATTTATATATAGTTATCCTCGTGAATTATAATTACGCACAT
Source organism: Dolomedes plantarius (assembly GCA_907164885.2). Lineage (NCBI taxonomy): Eukaryota > Metazoa > Arthropoda > Arachnida > Araneae > Dolomedidae > Dolomedes > Dolomedes plantarius. Next base: position 170,426,421 of record OU015495.1, on the reverse strand, counting down.
AACAAGTTAAAACACTCACATTGTCGTGTTGCTACATCCAGTTTTTAGTTTATTGGGCGCGTATCGTAAATTATTTTTGTTAGTACAATTTATATATATATATCTATTTTTTTTAGAAATTATTTGGGTGCGTTGTGTTTTATTATTTATTTTGTTGAATACAACCCAAAGCCCTGAATGTCGAATTTAGCAAACGAACAAATATCAATAAACTATTCTCAATTTTAGATGACGTAATTTAACATCAACAACTTTCAATTTAGACAAACTAATATATTTTAATATAACATAACTTAGTTTATTTACATACTTAATATTTACAAGTATAAAAAAGAATCTTTCATTTCTCAAAATTAATGCACAATATTTTTATCTCTCACAAAATGTATTTTACTATGCTTTGCAAAGGTTAGTTAGCGTCCCGAGCACAAAACAAATAAACCTATCTATTAGTTCAACACTAAAACACTTTCTCACTAAAAACCTTACGAAAAATCTAATTTACCTAGTTCAAATTGGAACTGAACGAATCAAATTGAGATTTAAAATTCACCCCAAATGCTTTTCATCAACCCAGTTTGCTATTTTGGTCTTCTCGCCTCACCGAGGGTTCGGGGTCACACTGCTCCACTGAGCAGGGGGCTGTCTCCACATCTTTCTAGATGATATATCAATCTCTTCACGTCGTGGAACGGGGCGCTGGGCTCTCCTCGTCGTGTATCTCCTCGATTTCGTTCGCGATGGGGACGCTTCTCGGTAGTTGGCACGGAAGCTGGGTCTCTTCGTCTCTGCTGCAATTCGAGTGCGGACCTCTCTATTTTACGTAGTCAACGCAATCGTTCTCTATGAGTTTATCGTATATGAAATCTGGGTAGTTCTCCTCTACTACCCACACAGTAGCCGAAACGGGTTAAGGTGGAACCCTCAGGTCCACTTAAAGTATCACTTTTTAAGTAGTGCTGGAGATGGGGACCTTCCGCTTCCCCGATCAAGAAAATCTCTCTCCTTCTCTTCCAATCTCTTCTTCTCTATATATTTTTTATCCCCTTTCACACCCATGACCCCACCTTCTCATAAACTTCAATCAGCCATTCCGGACACCGTAAACTTTTCATTCTTTATTCTCCCTTCACACTTTCTCATTGGTTTCTGAACTTCCTCACTCCCTCACTGCCTGCCCTTTTTGGACCACCCAAGATTTGCACGTGGCCACCGTCCAAACTGTATACCATAAATTCAACATAAAAGGCCTTTGTAACATAATGTCACCTTTCGGCTCCGTCATCTAATCTGTGTCTCCATATCAGACCGTCCCATCTTCAAAGCTCATAAAGCTGTCTCGCACGGGCTACGTCCTAAATAACTCTATCCTATAATTACTGTCGGCGTTATGTTTGATTCCGGCTTTTATCACAAACATGCAATAAAGCTAGCTTTTTATTTAAACGCGCTTTAGTACACACATCTCTCGCGAATCATTAAATATGAATTGAGAACTAACCACAAGATATTTTGCATGAGAAATTCACGAGATTTTAATGTAGAGTTACGGTGAAGAAGGCTATAATATGATGAATATAGGATGGGCTGGCTTTCGAACCTCGATTCTGATATAAAATCCTGGCAAGAGGTATAACACTTCGTCCATAAAAATGTTGTCTTGCTTTTATACATTTTCCTCACTGAATGCTCATCTATAATTATAGTTACAGGTCCAGTATTATATGCTACAGCATATCTTCATACCACATGTGTATTATCTGCAATTTTACATTTTTAATGCAATTTCAATTACCATTTCAATTACAATAACATTTACCACTACATTATGGATACATTGCAATTTTGAATTACGATTTACATTGTATACTCACAAATTACATTCAAGGTAAAATTTCAATACAATTACCTTACTCTTACAATTTTACATTTAAGATGCAATTTCAAACATAATTACACTTACTATTGCATTAAACAATTACATTACATACATAATACAATTGTATTACAAACGATTAACGAACAGGTTTACTGGTAAACATTTTTATAATAATTATTTCTTCTAAAGTAATTAAAACATTCTTTTTTGTGATTAATTTCAAGCATTATTTTGCTCATATGCCTCTAATGCACTTACTATTACATTTAACAATTACACTACACACATCTTACAATTTACAATTACATTTTATGTTATATATTAAAAGATATTACGATTTTTTCTTTTATATTAAAGATGTGATAAATGAGACTTAATGGCCCTAAGGCTAGTAAGTCTCATTTTAATCTCATTTTAATCTCATTTTAATCTCATTTCAAAAACATTCCTGTTCCAGAGGGAAGTTCTGCTGGTAAAGAAATAACTTTCGTAGCCTGGCGTTACAATTATAAATGGCTCGATGTAGCCTTGTGGTAGCTCGCTGGCTATCGATGCTGAGGTTGTTCGTATCGAATCCCGACACCCGCCATTAAATGCCTCCCTGTCTAGGTTGGATATGGGCACGTTAAATATCCGAGGTCCAGAAAGTTCCTCTATGAGATCATAGAGAGAGTACGATCTCCCCAGATATCGCCCCTGGGGGTGCTCCGTCAAATTTGAGGTGGCAACTAGCTAAGACGGACTCTGTCCCTCGATGTGCTATGTATACCGGAGCCGCACACTTCAGTCCGAAGACTATATGGACCTGGTCTAGAACTTCCAGCCAGGGAACATTAGAAACAACAACAATAACTACAATTTTAAATTCCAAGCAAATACAGCTTAAGAATCTAGACTCATATTTATATATCAAACGTCAAAACTTTTCATTTCAAAAGTGTTTTCTGTATCATTTATCTAAAAAATGCCTAAATGTCCATAGGTTATTCGAATACGAGAAATATTTAGAAAAGCATTTTTTTTAATGTTTTTTCCATCCCGTGAAATTTTTAAAGCTATCTAACCAAAGCAGTCATGTCAGAAATGAAAAGAACATCATACTTTATTGAGATTCCCTCAAACCACATATCAAAATTTTACCCACAAGCTACGAGTCCAACTAGAGATCTCGGTTATCATATTCTAAGCACGTTTCTTTCCATTTATAGATTATACATTTTCTTGCCAACAGTCTCCGAAATAATTCATCGTAATTTCTTGTAAGTTTTCTTTCTGTTCCTAAAATCTTGCGATATAAATGTTCTTAAATATTTGGATTGAATAAGGATTTATAAATCGCTGCTGCTACAGCTTTTTTTTCTAGGAGTAAAAAATAATATTTCACACCATTTCTTACAGCGATGAACGGCTATTTATATTGAGTAGTAGAGAAAATATTGATATGTTATGCTGGAAATATTGATATATCTTCAGTTTGAAAACATTTTATTTACTAGATACTTGCATCTGATGTATTGGATATTATTAGGTGTTACTTGATTTACTAGATGCTTTTATTTAAACGCATTTCAGTAAAATCTTACTCAGGCTCCGTTTAAAGAAGATAAAATATTTAATTCAGGCTATTTGGAATAAAGTATGTGCATTTATATTACGTAAGCTTTTATATAAAATCTCTAGATCAAGATTACTAGAATGTTTTAAAGTATTAGAGGAGGATGCATAGAGTAAATATCTCACTTCTACCCAGACTTGGGTGTATATAATTTGAAGTGGCACTCTAAATGAATTTGAAACAAACACAGTTTATACATGAAACAATGTTTATTGAATTCGTTGCACATATAGAATTTGCTTTTACAGCAATAAGCATACGCACTACTTGTACGGAATATATATATTAACATTCAATAGAAATACACATTGCCAATACTCACAAACCAGCAGAGAGTCAAACCAGTAGTACTGCCACGTAAACTTTGGGCCTGCTAAACACTAGCGCCGGTTAACACCTGGAGCTGCCTAACTCGTAGCTCCCTCTCGCTTATCTATCAACTTTAACAACCTTTCTTCAACCTTAACAACCCTTTTTTTTTAATGACGCTGCATGGTATTTATACTAAGCGCGTATGCCGATATTAGCATATCTCAAGCAGCTTTTTTAATTCATTCACTCAAAAGTTCGATTCTTGTGAATCGAATCTTGTGTATACCTTACAGATGTCAATCATTGAATGAAATTCCTTGTGTTATCGAGTGTCATGATAGCTAATGTTCTGTACGAATAGGGAAGAGCTTTGTTGCGATTTAGTTAAACAGAAGAGGTATATTATCTACAGATATCCTTATTGCGTCGGCAGTATTCGAGGATATGGTTTAGTTTTGATATTTTATAAGTAGCTTTAGATGCTGTTTTCTGATTGGAATATGTTGATTAGGGGGTGATTTCTTACATCGAAGGCAAAATTATTTTTCTTTGTTTTCATTATTATTTTTTATTAAAATTTTGTATTTTATCAAGTTTCGAACTCCGAAATTTTTGTTTCGAAACCTTAAAACCTCTTTCATGAGGAGGTAATGCGGCAACATTCTGTTTCCAATAAACGAAAATATGCCTTGTTTTAGACCGCCTTGCTTTGAACGGAGAGGTGAGATGTTTAGCGCCTGCCCCCACATGAAATCAGGTTGTGAATTTTAGGTGTGAAGGAACGGATGCTATTGTATATTGCTGACGCCAATAACGGCCGACAGTTACCCAAATTTTGGGCTTTCTCCAAGTGACTTGGCCAATGCTAATAGTGCCCAGACATTTCGCGGATTGACCAGACTTCGGACATTGGCCATAACATATACATAACATTGAGACCTCGAGAGCCAAGCTGCCGAGATTCATGAAGTTGATAGCATACAGCATCAATTCAAATAATAGTAAACATTGCTACACAACATTGAAAAATCATTACAGGAATTGAATTCCCAGTTTATGACTAACCAGTTCTTACATGCAATGAAACTATCTCAACTAAGTTGATGTTTTTGATTATATATATGTACTTGCTTTTTGATATCTTAAATTATTTCCAAAGTAACTCTTTTATAATTGTAATTTCCCCCTAATCTTTTTCGCGTGATCTTCGTTTTGTCTTCTCAGATAAACCTTGATTTTTGACAGAATAATACTGGTAGTTACAATAAAAGAAACACTTTATAAACATTAATTGTATTATTTATTATTTTTAAGACCTTATCTCTCAAATGTTTCGCTTTAATAGATTTATATGAATAATAAAATATCCTCTTAGAAGGAGTAATGAGGACATTATTTTTTTATGTTAATCCGGCAGTAGTCGCGCGTTGGTCGATTCCCCGTCATTTTTCAATTGTTCCCATGTAACCGCCCTCCCATTAAACTTGTATTGATTAGATTCTTTGGAACTGAACTTATGTATTATTCCTACCCACGGGTGATATATCAAGATCTTTTCCCGGTTTTCTTGGAAGTTATTGCTTTTGAAAGATGAAATCGGTTGTTTCGACCGCGGCGCGACTACTGAGTCGGCAGGGTTTTGCACCTGACGGCATACTGTTATCAAGCGCATTGTGTTGTCCCATATCTGGCACAGGACGGAACGTTACAATGGATGACTGGTTTACATCTGTCCCTTTAGCTAAGACACTTGTAAAGGAGCATAATTTGATAATGGTAGGAAGATTAAGGAAAAATAAAAAGGAGATCCCACAAACTTCAAAGCATTTTGGCCTGTGGGTTTGGATTTCAGAGAGGTGTGACTCTTGTTTCTTATGTTGCCCAAAACAATTCTGCTTTTTTATTGATTTTTACAATGTATAATGATAATTCTACTGATAACCCAGAAAAAAAAGAAACCGGGAATAAATAATTTCTCTAAAGAGACAAAAAAGGAGGTGTGGACGTTGTAGATGAAATAAAAGCCTCATATTCCGTTTTATGGAAAAGTAATAGATGGCCACTTACTATAATTTTCTCTCTTATGAACATTGCTGGCATAAACTACCAAATTATATTTCAACGAAATGTGGGAGATAAGATAGCCCGTAGTTATCTTTTGAAGAAACATGCACTTGAATTACTGAAGGAGCACATAAATCAAAGAAAGAAAATATCAACTTTACCCAATCCTTTAAAAATAAAAATTGATTAATTTTGTGGAGAACTCCCCAAAATAGCTCTATAATCCCCCAAAGAAGAACGATGTATATATTTCACAACAAAACAAAATAGGTAAATGAAGCAAACATGTCGGAAATTTTACTTATATATATGCAAAGAAAGTAAATTTAACATGTGTGAAATGCAAAAAAGAAAAACAATATTAAGTCTTAACTTTTAAGCAATATATTATTGATTTACTTTAAATTTATAAATATACAAAACGGTATCGTCAGTATCATCTGTTAGATAATGAAAATTCTGTTAATATCCATTCAAAACTATTTTTGTATCTATATTTTCCCCGCATTGCTAAAGGCGGGGGAATGACCGACACGCGACTATTAACGTTCTGAAAAGAGACACGACTACTCTAGAGTTCATATAAAAATACGATACTTATGTTTCTGCGTTAAATTTTTGTTTTGAATTCAAATCAATCAACACATTTTTAAGTAAAAAATACTTTTAATAGGTTGAACAGGTTGTTAACAAATTCCTTATAATATTTTTGAAAGTTTAAATTTTTCCAAAATATTTAAAAAATACAAAAGTTGTTTACATTGATCGACATCTCCTATATCAAGGTGAGATATTTCATTTTCTAATGAAATTTCTGTCTTTTGTTCATATTCTCGCTTCCCGTTTTATACAATCTTCTCATTTACGCGTCTTTCATCATGGTGACATCTTTTGAAAAGAAATAATTAAAAGGGGAACGAGATTAGTCGGTCTCTATTTCCGTATAAGTTTACTTCCATCTTTCCTCCAAATTGGATTGGTCATTTGGAAGCAATAAAGTCATCGACAATCGATTGAGAACAATACTTGTTTGAAACGACAACGTTCGTACAAAAGAAAAATAACTGAAACAGTTTACAAAGAAAAGTAGCTACAGGCATTAGGTTTAAAATTTTAGTGTCCTATAATGAATCACATGTTAGAAAAAATACGCTGAAGGTTAGTTTTAACGGTCATGCCTTCACCCTTTAGTTACTGAAATGGAGAGCTTGTATAATCTATATATATATAAAACATTTCCGTAGCTGATTGACTGACCGATAGATAACACACAGACCAAACCGCTGGACCTAAAGGGCTAAAATTTTGCATGGCAATTCTTCTTATAGTGTAGGGGTGAACTAAGAAAGATTTAAAAAAAATTCTTCTTAGATTTTTTTAATTAAATTTTTAAGCTGTTTTTGTAATATTCTTTAAAGTTTGCATTTAAAATAATACTCTGAGGGTTATAAATTTTATATCACAATAAAGAGCATAAAAATGCCTTTAAAATGAAATCTTTTTTGAATCTTTACCTTCATTTTCTGATTTTTGGTGAATTTTTAAAGATTAATTCTTAGAACTTAATTTATTAAATGATGATAACGTGGTATCTTTTCTTTTTGTGATACTTTAAACTAATTTTGCGTCACGTACATAACAACGAAATAAATTGACAATTTCTTTTTTTATTCCTAATGCGGTAGACGATTTGGACATTATCCAAAAATATATTAAAATACAGTAAAAGAAATGTTCCTCAAACTGTACTATATTAACTGTACTATATTCTTTTGTATATTCTATTAGATTTAATTTAAATATTTTCTTCTATTTTGTCTATAAAAATATCCGTTACAATTTTTTATAAATATAATTTTTCGTTTTTTTTTTGGCATTAACTGCATACATTGACCATTGTATTTAATTTGACTGAATTCCGTAGCGAAGCATGGGAATTAGGCTAATTAAACATAAAAGGGAACTAGACCTTACTATACTGATAAAATTCAGGTTATAAGGAAAAAGTAATTTCCCCTTTCACGGTGGAATATTTTAAAAACGATCCATTTTAATGAAAATTGTGTTTCTGAGACCCAGTTGCCTCTTCCAACAGTTTGATATTTATTGCCTAAAAGAATAAATACCAAAGGAAGGTATTTTATATCGAATTTAATTATCGGCATTACTTTAATTTCAGTCTAAATAGTAGTCTGAAGCAAAAATCCGACAGACTAGTCTGTCTGTGAAATAATCTGAGAGTTCCCCTACCTGAAATATAAGTAATTCGCCCTAACCACCAAGATAAATAATCTACAACACACTTTAAAAAGAAGAGTGCTTCTTTAATATCAAAATATTCTTATGTAAAGAACAGCAAGTCATGATTATGGTATACCCAAACAAACGAATTCAACTTTCTTTAAATGTGAGCAAAAATAGAAATTTTATTTAAGATATTTATAATACTATTTCTAATTTACTCATACATATTATTTGCAAATTACAAATTTTTGATTTGGTGGAACTTTCTAGTTCTATTTAAAGCAAGTAAGTTGAAAGGAATAAAGCATTTAAAATACAATACGTTTATATTAAACAATGTAAAACAGAGAAACTTCATGTATGTTCGCTTTTTAATTTTTTGTTAGTTTGATTTGTTTATTTTATTTTTACAGAGAAACATCATTTTACTTATTCCTTGTAAATCAAATTGGAGATTGATTTTTTAAACAAACTGGAAAAACTCAGTATTAAGAGAATTTTACATTTTGTCACTTCTCTACAGGGTTCTCAAGACCATATAGACATTAAGGCTGCTATGTACTAAGAAAAAAAATCTTTTTCCCCTTTTCCTTTTCTTGCAGACTCGTGTGGTGGGAGGAGTCCAGTTCCCATTTGTATACGTTCGAGAATTCCACCCCCCTAAGGATTGACATTTTGAGGGATTGTAATGGCTCTCTGTCTATACGTGGGTTAAGCACTGCCCCCAAATTTTTTATTTAAAATATATTTTTGTCAACTATTTACAGGTACATAAATGCTGATAAAATCCGACAGACTGGTCTGTCTGTGAAATAATCTGAGAGTTCCCAATATCAAATAAAATTGATATTGTCAGATAGCCTGAACTTTTCTGTAAAGCACTACAGGATTCATTTTATAAATTTCATCCACCGAAGGAATTTATGAGCGTTTAAATCACACAATACCAGATTTTTCCCCGAATAATTTAAATTTAAAAATATTAATTGCATTTTAAAAAAAATTAAAAATGTACACAAATGTAAAGTTTCTTTCTCTATGAAGGAGTACAATTAAAAAAAAAATATTTGAATCCAAGTCGGCAATCTGTGGACAAATTTTCTCCATAGGTTAACATTGGGGTGGGCGAATTCAATGAGGTTAGTACACAGCAGCCTTAACGCTTACGCTACCGGACTGGGCCTGCTCACATAGGAGTCCAGTAGCGTAAGCGTTAAAGTATTGAAATACATTTAACCAATGACAAACTTCCAAACGATTAGCAACGAAATTTTTAACGCCTATGATAGGTTTATTTCTGTCTCAGCGCCATCTTTTCTTTTACGCTTTAGCTAACGGACTGCAATGTGAACAGAACCTAATTCGCGGCCTGTGTCTCAGGGTTTTAATAGTATTGCAAGCCGATCGTTGCGCATGCATTGGGGTTCAACTAATACACAAGATGGATATCAGACTTTGCCAGTATGTCGTATCTAGAGTGGCAAGTGGTATGAAATCACAAATTTCTGAGGTTAGAAGTTTAATTCGTGTATTGAGATACCCGTGGTTTATAACCGGAAAACATTTATCGGGATTTTATTGTGTAAAGAACGTGATTGATGTGTAAGACTTGGGTCCATTATATATCCAAGGTGTATGTCGAACCGTGCTGACATCTCAATTTTTGTATGACCGTGATTGACAACTGCGATGACACGTTTAATGATTATTCTAAACGTCCGCCCCCGAGATTTTATTTTCAGAACACACTCAGCGTACGCCCTGAGACCTACGGAGTTTTTCTTTACATTGCATTTATAGCACTCATTTCAGCTTTTCGGTGACCATAACAGCAATGTTAGACGTTAAAGGTACGGATGATTATCTGTCTTTAGACACGCACGGGTAAACTGAATCCCAGGGATTTATTTTCAGAAAATATTTATGACTGCGAATGTCTTTTGGCCCACCTTAGAAATCAGACGGATGTCCAATCATGTCGATATCGACAAAATCTTAGATAAAGTTTGAAAACAATGTTTGGTGTCTTAAGAAAATAGGTTTTCTCCAAATTTTCTCCATAGGTTAACATTGAAGTGAGAGAATCCAATGTGGTTAGTGCATAGCAGCCTCAAGAACCAAGCTTTCGCATAAAACACGCTCGACGCACTAACCTACGAGGGTCCCAAATTCTGATATACGTACACTGAAGCCTATCACACCTGTTGGTTTCAGAGAATTATAAGAATCTCTCTTGGGGGGGAGGTGGTGTTCATTTATATTTAAAAAAATTGCAATACTATGCTTTTCGCCTGAAAGAAATTGAATTTATATATTTTATTTTATTAGGACATCTCGAATGGAGTTCAAAAATAAATTATTACTTTTTTCTTTTATAACAATAAATTATTACTTTTTTCTTTTATTACTTTTTTCTTTTATTAAATTCAATAGTTTGAATGCATAAATAACAAGTTAACTTCAATAGTTTGAGTGCATAAATATAATTATGTAAGGTATACATAAGATTCGATTCACAAGAATCGAACTTTTGAGTGAATGAATTAAAGAAGCTGCTTGAGATATGCTAATTTCGGCACACGCACTTGGTATAAATACCAAGCAGCTTGATTAATACAGAGGTGGAAGAAAAGGTTGTTAAAAGTTCATAGATAAGCGAGAGGGAGCTACGAGGAAAGCAGATCCAGGTGCTATCCTGCGCTAGTGCTTAGGGGGGCCCAAAGTTTACGTGGCAGTACTGCTGGTTTGACTCTCTGCTGGTTTGTGAGTATTTGCAAAAAGTATTGCTATTGAATGTTAATATATATTCCGTACAAGTAGTACGTATGCTTATTGCTGTAAAAGCAAATTCTATATGTGCAACGAATTCAATAAACATTGTTTCATGTATAAACTGTGTTTGTATCAAATTCATTTAGAGTGCCACTTCAAATTATATACACCCAAGTCTGCGTAGAAGTGAGCTAAAACTCTATAATTACTTTGAATTTCTAAGACAATAAAAGTTGGATCCATCATAACCATTTGTAACTCTTGGAATATTTCACTACGTAATTTATCTATATATATAAAACAGTTCTGTAACTGACTGACTGACTGACTGACTGATTGACTGACAGACATAAAATGCACAGACCAAACCGCTGGACCTAAAGGGCTGAAATTTTGCATGGCAATTTTTCTTATAGTGTAGGGGTGCACTAAGAGAGATTTTTGAAAAATTCTTCTTAGATTTTTTTAAATTAAATTTTTAAGCTGTTTTTGAAACATTCTTTAAATTTTGCATTTGAAATAATAGACGTAGGGTTATAAAATTGATATCACAAGAAAGATCTTGAAAATTCCTTTCAAATAAAATTTTTTTCGAATCTTTACTTCCATTTTTGGGGAAATTTTAAAGATTAATTTTTAGAATTTAATTCATTAAATGCTGATCACGTGGTTTCTTTTCTATTAGGGATGCATTAAATTAATATATCGTCACGTGTATCACAATGAAATAAATTGAATTTTTTTTCTTTCTAATGCGGCAGACGATTACACATTATCAAAAAAATATTAAAATACAGTAAAATAAATGCTCCTCAAACTGTACTATATTAACTGTACTATATTCTTTAGTATGTTCTATAGGATTTAATTTCAATATTTCATTCTACATTCTTTAGGCTATAAAAATATCCGTTACGATTTATATATATATATATATATATATATATATATATTTACAGTGGAATCTCGATTGATCGTTTTCGGAATCATCGTTTTCCCGTATGTGTCGTTTATTTTACCCAGTCCCGATGATTATATTGCTTTGTTGTGTTCCCGCATCTACCATTTTTCAGCATTTATTGTTCAGTTCTGTCGGTCCCTTGAAAAACGATAGATCGAGATTCCACTGTACATGTATTTGGCATTAATTGCATACATTGACTGTTGTATTTTATTTGAATTATACTCCGTAGCGAAGTACGGGTTTGAGCTAGTTTTACATATAAAACTACCTTATTAATTTGAAATGTAGATTATTTAAAAGACTTACTTGAGGAATTATTAATTTTTGTGTGTATTAGGTCTCAGACAGTTCGAAGGAGTACAATTTAAACAATGTTTTGAAACATTTAACCTAATCGCGATTGAATTTTTTTCATATTTTTTTAGTCCGCTAGATATTTCAGACTTAGGATTTGAAAAAAATAGTGTTATAACAACAACGCAGCCATAAATTCTCGTGTTATATCATTTTTTATTTACTTAAAGTGCAGCAGGCTTGTGCAAGAATTAAAGATTGTATCTTTTGATTTCTGGATAGGTAACGCGCATTGCACCTTTTACCGGTGCCAAGATTTAAAAAATAAATAACAATAAACGTGCCCTTTTACTAAACAGGCACTGATATATTCGAAATCCATTCGAAACACTTAACTTAGTCGAGCTAAAGACCACGCTGCTATACATACCTCTTTAAATTAATTTACTTTCAGTTTTGAATGCAGATAGCTGTCCTTAACACTGAATTCAAAAACTTTAACTGCTCTTTCAGATATGCAAACTATAACTCCACCCTGGTGATGCAATAACAAGTTATAAACAAGCTAGAAATGAAGATGTTGTAATATATTTACAGTAAATCAGTTTTCAGATGAAAATTGTTGCAAAATTTCTTTAATAAAAATATTTATAAAATGTGAACCATGTTTTTAGTTCTTATAATGTGTGAGGTATTGTTAATATATCGCTAAATCTAGTTTCTTATTCTGGGGGCCATGCTGGTCCTGCAAAACCTCTGACAAATTGGCGAAATGCAATATTTGCCTGAAGTCCCTCAAAACTTCTGGCAATACCACGAATTTATCTGGACATTTGAAGGCAAAACATGGCGATATTTACAACGAGAATTTTGAGTCATCAATGTAGCCCAAGGCACAAGCAACCAAGTTTTTGTCATTTGTGTCAGCCCAATCAGAGAGTAAAATTAAATCACCCCCCTCCCCACACGACTAACCGAAGTAACATTAATGTTAGAGATTACTAAACCAGTTTTAAAAAATGGATGTACTAAAACATCGATGTTTAAAAACATCGATGGTTTTCGGGCGATGTTTTATTAGTATCGATGTTTTAATATTGAATATCGATGTTTCAAAACATCGATGTTTTGTTATCGATGTCGCATCCCTATAATAACCAGCCCTATAGTGACGAGCAAAACTGCGGTGAATTATAGGCGAATGTCTTCGCTACAAGTGCCTCCGCATTGGAAAAAAAAATGTTTCTTATTCTTTAGAGCCCAGTAGTTATGGAGTGTTTAAGACCTCTCTGTATTTAACAATTTGTATCCCATTTAATGGATGAATCGTGAGTTACATGCAAATTGATATTGTGTGATTAATTTAAAAATATTAAAACTTTCAACTAAAAGTATTACGTGTACTAGAGTGAAATAAGTTAAAGAATTTTAAGTTATCCTTGAATGAGACGAATACATACACAAACTTTTAATATTAAAGTCAATACTGAGAATTATTATACTCATGGTATTGAATTACCGTCACACAATGATCCAAAGTTTTGTGGAACTTTCCAATTGTTTTAATTATTTAAGCATAAGTTATTTTAAGATTTATTAATTAGTTAAGCATCATTAATTTAAGTATTTGGCAATTATTTTAACAATGCTGCATAATTTATGCAGTAATGCAAATATCAAGAAAATATTGTTCATTTATCAACTTCACACAAAATGTCTGCGGTGAAACCTTTTATATTACCACAAATCGCATTAAAACTTGTTTTCTCTAAAATTAGTCTAATTGCAGTTGTTTTCATTCATAAAAAAATAATAATGCTAGAACTGAAAAAAAATGAAACCTCCTATCACTATCAAGACTTGAGTTTAAATGTATAGCTGTCGTGCTAAAGTCTCTGTATTAAAAACTTTTTTTTTCAAATTTTAGCGAACATGTTTTCATTTCTCTTAGAGTTCATTACTTTTAAAGATTTCATGTTTTTATACTATCCCAATGATTACCGTTGACTGACAGCTAAAGCATATTGTATGTATTATAGTTTTTAAGACTATGGGAATATAATAAGAGCTAATAAATAAACAACAAACAATATACATAAACCTGCCAAATACGTGAAGTTTAAAACAAAAATATACATTTCCACTTTACAGGCAATCTTGGTCCAAGGCAACCTTAAAGCTAGAGATGTATACTTTCGCTTTAGTCGATAACCGTTTCATCAACAGCAAAAATTGGGATACTGCTCACATTTATTTCTACACAGGATAGCTTTAATTGTGAAATATTCAACATATTATTTTTTTTCCTTTTAATTAAAAGGATTTTTGAGAGAAAATGAAACATGGGCTATTATTTTAACCACTTTATAAAGTTATCTTATTAAATTATAATTTTAAAATTATCTACAATTATATAAAATTATATATATTACACTATACTGAGATTAATTTTTTTTAAATATCTTGAAAGTTACGGATTTTTTTTTCTAAAAATTCTTTTTTAAGTTTTGGGATCAATTAGTCTCTACAATGGAGAATTATAATGACTTTTTTTCCATAAGGCTTTAAAAAAAAGTTTTTCCACCATCTTTTAAAAGTCGGTATTTCCCATTGGGCACAATTGCAGGCACTGTGAAATGTTTTTCGTCACCACAGCCCTTTAAATAATTCTACCACAGTCACACAATCCTTAATTCCATTCACATAAAGATTTATTTTTAATATTTCACGATTTATTTTAACGCTTATTTTATTCACATTTAAAAAAAAATATTTATAGTATGATAAGTTTCAAACCTTTAGCACTTATTTCTACGCCCTTCACATAAATGTTAAAGAAAAAATGTTTAGAGAAAGAACTTATTCTGAACTATCTTTCGATACCGCAATTTAAACTCAAGTCTTGATTACAAGTGAAAAAAAGTCACGTGAAAATTTAAGGAAACAGTGATTCAATATTCCCGCGGTATTAAATAAAGCAATTAAGATATTATTACAACTTAGATATTATTAAATATTTTATGCCATTATATTAGGACTAAAGACATGAGTTTATTTTTTATTTGTAAATAGTGCATCGAGACCAAGCATTTTAGATAGTAAAGTATACTTAATAATTGTGTAGCAACATGGTTTAGAACAGTGATGCTCAAACTTATTTCGACCGCGACCGCCTTTCTTTCAATAAAGAAATCACTTGACCCAATGAAAATTTTTTGGTAGTCGACAATTAAAAAAAAATTTGGATAATGCTAGAAAAAAAATAGGAAAAAGAAGTAAACAAATGTTGACAAGCTATTTTATTGAATTTTGCTGTGTATTGTAAAAATGTGTGACATCGTATTTAACAATACAGAGGCAGTTCACACATTTTTTAGACGATGTATATTGTATTCACAAAACTAAATTACATAAAATTCTTGTGTTTTAAATGTTCTATTTGACATCCCTTATTCTGAACTATCTTTCGACACCGCAATTTCCAAGATAATAATGCCTTTTGAAGTGTCAGAACAGGTATTCTATCCCATTCCTCCTGAACAGCTTTCCAGAGTCTGTAAGGGTTTTGGGACGACGTTTGGATAATGCAGATTTTAAAAGTCCGAAATCACAAAAATCCATAGGTGATACATCGGGATATTTAGTAGGGATATCAGAGAAGGGTATGGCATTGATACCAGTTTTTTGTTCCATTTCTTTTAGGAAATTTACAGTGGATTTTGATGTGTGACTGCTAGCTTTGTCTTGAAGGAGTCTCACAGATTGATGGCACTGTGGGTAAAGCGATGGTATTTCATTCAGAAAAAATGGCGATAAAATATGTTCCTGATAGTATTTGGAGTTAATCTTGACATTTTTTTCCACTCTCTTTATTTTTAACTTGCCATTATAAGAAAAACCAGCAACAATCATGAATCCCTTAGAAAAACTTTCTTTCGATTCCTTGAACCATGTACTTAAATTTTTTTCTCCCCTTTTATGATAATAAATGGCTCTTTTTTGTTGCAATCATTTAAATACACCCATGATTCATCTATTGTGACAATTGTTTTCCATTTTTCTATTTATAAGTGTTTCTCATATAGAATTCTGCAGCTTGTCCTGCGTTCAGCGATATGATTTGGAAGAAGACGATGCACATTGCGTTTTTTCGCTTTCTTAAGATTTAAATCAACGTTTATCATTTTGTTTACAGTGGACACCGAGCATTTTAATGATTTTGCAACTGTCCTTTGACTAGGAGGATTTTCTTTTAACATTAAACAACGTACCTTTGCAATAGTCGAAGATGTCCGTTTTTTCCTTGGATACTTGTTTGGAATTTTTGTCCCACTTGAGGCTCCAATTTGACGTTTTTTCCTTTCTTGTTGACGATATTACCTATCGACGTTTTAGATATCACAAAACCATGACTCTCACATCGTTTTTGGATAACGGAGTATGCATATTTCTCTTCGGAAAGAGCATAAATGTAGCCTTCGAACCACGGCTTTGTTAAAAACGCCATATTGAATAAAAATAAAACTTTCAAGCGGCAGACGATAATTTTGACTTTTAAAAACATAGTACAATTGCAATTATTTCTTTTGCAGCAAACGATTTTTTATTACCGCTTACCAAAATCGTCTAAAAAATGTGCGAGCAGCCTCTGTATCATTTCCAAACGTTGCATCGAGACATAATAAATATTGCATCATAACAATAATTGCTTCGAGGTGAAACCCTTTATATAGTCAAATATACTTAATAAATGTGTAGCAATATGGTTTAGAACAGTGGTGCTCAAACTTTTTTCGATCGTGACCCACTTTCTTTCAATAAAAAAAAAATCACTCGGCCCAATGAAAATTTTTTGGTAGTAGACAATTTTTTTTAAGAAATTAGGAAAATGGTAGCAAAAAACTAGGAAAATATATGGAAACAAATGTTGACAAGCTATTTTACTGACTTTTTGCTGAGTATTATAAGAACGTGTGACACCTTATTTAACAATATCATATCCAAACATTGCATGGGTACATAACAAATATTCCATCGAGATGAAATATTTTAGATAGTCAAATATACTTAATAAGTTTGTAGCAACATGGTTTAGAACAGTGGTCACAAACTTTTTTCGAACGCTTTCTTTCAACAACAAAAAAATCACTCGACACAATGAAAATTTTTTGGTAGTAGAGAATGTTTTTTTAAAAATTAGTATAATGCTAGAAAAAGAAATGGGAAAACGAAGTAAACAAATGTTGATAAACTATTTTATTGACTTTTGTTGTGTATTGCAAGAACATGTGACACCTTATTTAACAATATCATATCCTTTAACATATAAAATATATTTTTTTATAAAACATTTTATTTATATTTTATACAACTATATTTTAACATATAAAATATATCTATGCAAAAAATTTAGAATATGTAATTATAGATAACTTAAAGTATATTTTTAATTAAATAAATCAATTGATATAAATTTACTGCAAATTCTCCGTGACACCCTCGCATTTTTTGGAAACCCCTCTGAGGGTCGCGATCCACAGTTTGTGTACCGCTGGTTAAAAAGGTTGCAGTCAAACGTTAAAAAGATTGAATAGGCTTTTGAAGTGCGCTGAAACAATTATGACATAAGGAAAGGACTTAGTACTCATATACGTAAATTGAGTAAAAGTTTTAAATATTCCTCATAAAATAGATGGTTTAAACTCTGATATATGTTTTATCTAAGTTTAAACATAAAATTCTGTATTTTGATTCTAAGCTTAAACATAAAATCCCGCACTATGACTCAAATTCAAAATTCATATCCTTACTCTGATTCCATTGGGTAAGTAAGTATGTAATGTGTAAGAAGTTTCATTATGGGATGTGTTCTCCATGTATTTTCCCCCTAATCTCGGAAAGTAAGTTTCCAGACCTGCAGATTTTAAACCGATGAAAAATTCATCTGATATTGAGCTCTGGCTCTAAACAAGATTTTTATTATAGACACTAAATGCTGAACACGTTTTCAAAGTATTTCCTCAGCGTACCCGCTCTGGCTTCCATTAAAATCGAGCGTGTTGTTATATATTTTATTAAACATTTATGTATGCTATATAAAAAAAATGTTGTATGCTTTAAAATCATGCATGACACGCATATGCGGATAATGTACTGTTTTAATGTACTGTTATTTAGTTTCATTAAACAATCGTACGATACGTCATTGATAAATCGTTACTGCTATACGATATATATCAGGAAGTAAATATAGTTCATCTACCACAGATTATATTTAAGTCCTTCTGCAAAGTTTAATTAATTTATTTATTCGGTTTCGAATTCTAGTTGAGAAGGAATTATGGATTCATTATAACATCCTATAATTTCATAATTCTTGCTCTCTTTATAAATTATATTACCACACTTATATGAGATGCAATGACGTTTGTACCATATATATATATATATATATATATATATATATATATATATATATATATATATATATATATATATATATATATATACCAGTATAGTCAATAAGTTCGGGGTCCACCCTCCCCCCTCATGCCCGGTGTGTGGGGGAACCGAAATAACGATGTGGTTTGCAATCCAGGTTATCTGCGGACGCGTGAGACGTCACATGACGGTTTGCACAACTGCTAAGGCACGCAGCTCACCATTTGGCTGCAGACTGTCAGCCTATCATGTCGATGTAGCAAAATGTCCTTTTTGGAGCAACGTTCCAACATTAAATTCTGCTACAAATTAGGAAAAACCACTGATGAAACGTTACGGGTACTGCAAAAAGCGTATCGAGATGAATCTATGTGCAGATCAAAAGTTTTCAAATGGTACAGCTTGTTTAAAAATGGGAGAGACGCTGTTGCAAATGATCTGCGAAGTGGGTGGCCAGTGACCCCACAAACGGAGGCGAACATCCAACGGGTAGGGACAGTGGTTGTTTGGTTGGTTGAAGTTTATTGGCGCAAGGTCCAGAAAGGACAAGCTGCGCCAAACACAAGGTAACATCATCAACAAATGACATGTATAGGTTCTTCGTCGTCTCCGGGAGACAATCCGTGGTAAACGTCCACACGTTTGGAAATCCAACATGTGGGTACTGTTGCATGACAATATCCCAGCGCACCGATCGCTGATGGTGCAACAAGACCTTGCTAAACACGGCACCACAGTTCTGCCACATCCCCCGTATTCCCCAGACCTCGCTCCTTGCGATTTCTACCTGTTCCCGAAACTGAAAGATCGCATCAAGGGCAAGCGGTTTGCAAATACCGAAGAAGTGATGGCAAGAGCGACAACCGCTTTAAGACAGCTCTCAAGCAACGGTTTCCAGAACTGTTTCCAGAAGCTATATCAACGCTAGCAGAAGTGCATAGTTGCGGAATGACCTTATTTTGAAGGTGATTGTATTCAGAAGACTTTGTAAGTGTATTCGTTGTTGTAATAAATAAAGTCCCCGAATTTATTGACTGTACGAGTATATATATATATATATATATATATATATATATACACAGGTGGTTATCAAAATAATGGAAACACCAATCAATATTAGTGGTGTTTCTGAATGTGCTTCGTATTCCTTAAAAAACAAGTCTGGACATCGGATTTTTTTATATAATATAGTTTATGTATTTTTCTACTGTAAGGTAGCCGTAATGGAGCTAAGGGCAACGTGCTTTTGGGATGAATAGCGCAAATTATCAAGCAGACTTTGCAGACCTTGCAAAAAGGACAAATTGCTGGAGCGCGTTTAAATTTGAGTATCTGTTACTGTAACCCCCAGGCTAATCGGTGTTTTTCGAGCTATGGTAGCGAAAGTCATGATAGCATACAGAGTGCACAGAAAAACGTCCTTTACCAAACAGAATAGCGGACGAAAGGGAGAGCTGAGTGAAAGAGATGGACGAGGAGGTATTGAAGCTTAAACATCTGAAACCAAAATGACTGAAGAGCTCAATCTGCCTCTTCATGTTCCGGTATCAACCATTAGAGGTACAAGGGAACCTCACAAAGAATTTTCGGAAGAGTAGCTATTCCGAAGACACTTGTAATAAATGCCAATACAAGATATAACCCAAACTGGTGCCACGAGCGCAAATCCTGGTCGAGTAATAGGTCGAAAAACGGCATTTGGTGCGACGAATCATTGTTCACATTGTTCCTCGCAACAGGACGTGCGTATGTCTGGCGAACCCCTACACAAGCGCAAGATTCTGGCTGTCTGATCTCAACTGTAAATCATGGAGGTAGATCTATCAGGGTTTGGTATGACTTCTCATGGTTTTCTTCAGGCCCTTTTCTAACCCTAAAAGGAAGATTGAATGGGAAGGACTATGTCGAAATTTTAACTCACTACTCCCTCCTATGTTGAAGAAATTGTTTCTTGCAAGAGATGGCGTTTTTGCAAGAAACGCCGTATAGGACGAAGTGATATTCGTCCTAAACATACAGCTAAATCTATCAAGTCTTGGTTTGAAGAACATGAAAAAGAAGCCAAATATCTTATCTTGCCCTGTACAACCCCCCCCCCCCCCACTATAAATGATCCAAACACTGTGATCTTTATAAGCGGATAGATCCAGGTATCGATATCTATTACAGCATCTCTACAGAAACTTTCATGATTTTTCCCTGAAGAATGGTAATATATATTTTAACGACTTTTTATGACTTGTATAATCCAATTGCAAGGCGAATCCAGTTGTATTACTTGACAAAGGTGATCCTGCGGAGTATTAATAAAGGTTGTCATGATGTTTTTTAGTGCTTCCATTATTTTGATAACCACCTGCACATGCATATAATGATATAGTTAAAAAAAAAGATAAACTTTTTAAATGTTATTCAGAACTTTTGATATTTAGTTTAATCTTCGAACGTCAGTAAATATTGTATTCTCTCCCAGTGATAAAAAGCTAAATGAAAGTTCTAACTAGTTATATCCGAAATGATTTAAAGTCAATAGTGGAAATTCATTACTTTTGTTAATGAACAGGATTATCAGCAGATTTTTTCTTACTTCAGTATAAATAGCCGAGTATTATTCAGGTGTTGTGACATGCAGAGTGTTCCGTCCTGTAGTAGCAGCCCGCGTTCATAGATGTCAGCACTGATCCAGTAATTTCTTATTTTGTAACGGTGTGTGTAAACATGTACTGTTGTTGTTGACAAAAACATTCTTATGTACGTGATGCGAGCAGGGCTTCTGCTTGCTTATTACCTTTTGATGTATTTCCCTTAAGTGAAAGGTTTGGAGGATGTCTGGGAAGTGAAGCAATTCTTCCTTTATGTAAGTCAATTCATGATTCAATTCTTTATGCTACTTAGGTTTTTCATTTTCCCAGCGTTGACCCATCCCTTATATTCAATTGTATTGTATTAATTCAAGTGTATTCTATTAAATGTGCAAGTATTGTAATTATTTTGTTTTAAGTCAAAATAAATCTTTTAAAATAATTTACAGTCCACTAAATCTATAAATCTCACACAGAGCTTAATGGAAGATTTTCTATGTGCTTCCCGGTAATTATTCCATGGCATCTTTGAGGCACTCTGACAAGCTTCTAATAGGTCACTTCTGTCATGGACTGATATCGCCACAGTCCAAAATTTATATCGAAGAAAGAAAGAATAGAAATGAGTTGAATATTGGTTACAAAAGTAACATGAATAATAGAACAATTATCAAATAATTTTGCAATTTTTGATCTCTGAATAAATTACATTACTGCACATTTCATATAAAATGATATTTGAAACATTTATAAAGGCATTTGAAAGCAATTTTAAAGAAAAATAAGCAAAAATATCACAAGGTGAGTGTATGTGTGCTTGAAGACAATTTTGTTTTGAAAATATAGTTTCAAGGCATTTTTCATTTTTTGTCCAATAGTCTAGTTAAATATTGATGTTATGACGTCGAGAACACGCGTATAGTATTCCATTTTTCCTGTGTTCTTCTTTGTAGTTATTTTTATGCTATGTATTACAGTCCCGGGTTTTTAACGACACATCTAATTCACAGGCTATCACAGCAGTCCAAAATCAAATGTAATGCGGAAAAACTAAAAAGTGAAGGGCAAAGCTATATTAGTTCATAGTTGGAATGAATAAGCATATTTGCTCATTAAGCAATTAGGGTTAGTAGCATTTTAGATAAAAAAAATTAGGTTTCTTTCCCGTGCTTCAGCTGTGATACTATTCAAACATTTAATTTCTACTCGTAACAAGCAAGTTAATTATCTGGTTTTTAGTTATATCCAAAGACTTATTTATTCATGAAGAATATACACCGGAAGGCAAATGTTTTCTCAGGAAAATATTCAGAAGGTTAATTTCTCATAAATTTTACCCCCCTTTCAGACTTTCCGTAAACGTTATAATATTTTGAATGATATTAAACTAGGGTTGACAAATTTGGCGCATAATATTTGGATCATATGTCCCCATTTATTGTTTTTAAAATAATCTCAACACGAGAAATTTTGTTCATACAGATCAAAGCTCACTGAATAAAAACTTTTTTATTGGCTTTAAACCTAAGCACAGGAAATGTATTAATCCTAAAAGAGACTTATATTTCTGAATATATGAAAAGCAAAACTTATTTATTGATATTTTCTATGAATTTTTCCCATTTTTATTCTCTTTTAATCTCAATTGACACCTCGGCTCACCCGCTTTCGCGTATCAGCCAATGGACGCTGAAGACCAGCCGCTACGTAGCAATACCTGAATACGCAGACGAAGGTAATTTCCCAGGTTCGGTGCTTTCCATTGCTGTGGGGATTGCTGAGGATGCCGGACAAACAGTACAGATCTGTCATCCACACAAGACACCCCAAGCCCCCTTTTTTCTCTGAAAAAAGAATGAAAAGATTTCTATGAAAAGATTTTAGTGACTGAAATAAAAATTATTTACAAGTAAAATTTTATATACGAGGCTGAATTAAAAGTGAATATCACGTAACATATTAAAAATACATCATGCACAAAATATTCTCTACTTCTTACAAAATTATTTTCTTTCGGTATACAAAAGAATCTACCGAAGAGAAAATCCTTGTTCGGGGAAACAGGGTAAACTGCCTTTAAGGAAGAACTGTTTCCCAGCATATGCATGGCATTGTTGTTCGATCACGACGAAAAATCTAATCACTTCATTTAGTTTTTTTCCTAAACCAAGGAGCAATTAAATTGTTCCCCATATAAAGAAAACGATAATATTGACTGACAACAGTGTGGAAACTGTAGAAAACAGCACTTTGGGGGACAACACCTTGCCTTAAAATTTGGGGGGAAATCACCAGAAAGTACACCTCCTTATATATATATATATATATATATATATATATATATGTATATATATATATATATATATATATATATATATATATATATATATATATATATATATATATATATATATATATATATTAACTGAATGACCATGCTTCGCTACGGAGTAATATTTTAGGATAATTACAATGAAAATATAATGAAATTACTTTTTAAAAGGTTTCCTTATAAAATAATTCTTTGTTTCTTCATTGGGCAGGACTAATTCTACTAGGCTCGTCTGCGAAAGTACACGTGAGCAAACTACGTAAAACTGATCCAGCTGTTTGGTATGTGTTATCTGTCATTCAGTCGGTCACGGAACTGCTTTATATATATATATATATATATATATATATATATATATATATATATATATATATATATATATATATATATATGTATATATATGTATATATATGTATATATATATATATATATATATATATATATATATATATATATATATATCTTATATATAAAAGGCAAAGTCTGTGTGTGTGTGACCGAGTTTTTGTCTGCTCGCGGCACGGCGCAAAGACGGCAGGTCGGACAGTCTTGAGATCCGACACGAAGATGCCCCCCGAGGTCTCATTATGCACCTCGAAGCCCTTTTTTCGATTTTTTAATTAGATTTTCCGTAATTAAATATTTAGTCGCGATTTGGAGCTCCCGGACGAGTAAAAGCTCCGTAAATCCTAACGTATCCGTCCAAGAATTTTTTTTTCGGACGAGCCTATACGGGAAAGATGACACTATACGGAAATCACAATTAAAATTGTCTGTCTTAATTTATCGATTAATTGTGATTTTTTTTCGATCGCCTGTACGCATCCGTTTTTCAAGAAAAAAACGCGATTTTGGCCGCGACCCTTTTTTTCAAATTGTCGAATCTATACGTAAATGTCGTTACATTTTTACGAAATGTTTATCTCAGAGACCCTAGACATCACAGATTCGAAATCCAGAACCAAAATTAATTTACAAATTGTAGTTATTTTTTAATAATTTATTTTATGATTCGGAAACTCTTGCGAGAAATCTCATTTTGGAGAATTCGTTCTTCATTTCCGGACGAAGGTAAAACGGGGGAAAACAGGTTTTCGACGTCAAGCACTTGATGTGTTGGGGCGTTTGTTTTCTATGAGGGATTGGGTCGTTAAAGGAAATCGATTACTATTGCAGTGATAATCGATTAAAAAATCGCATTTAGTAATGCCGTAATTTTTTTGTCCAACACTTAGTTAATATCATATAATTTGTGGTGTGTTTGTGGAAAACGTTTTTCGTCTCGCTGACTGTTGTGGAATGTTTTAAGTAATCCTATGTCAAAAATTTTGCCAAAATGTGCCAGAAAGGATTAAATTTATATGGGTAAAATAATGTATCGTGGTGAGGAAAAGGATGACAGCGACGCCCATTAACAAAGGGTTAAGGCTACTAAAAAATTGGTAATTACATTACCCGAGCAACGCCGGGACGGGTACAGCTAGTATATATATATATATATATATATATATATATATATGTATATATATATGTGTGTATGCATATATATATATATATATATATATATATATATATATATATATATATATGTGTGTGTGTGTGTGTATATATATATATATATATATATATATATATATATATATATACATAGATACATACATTGATAGATAGATAGATTCTGTCTAAAGAACAGTTTTGTGTCCTAACACCGTGGAATATTTATAAATTAGTTCAAAGAAAATGTTCTACATGAAGTGCCTATACTAAAATAGAATAAAATGGACTGAATACCTTTGTCTGGAAAATTGTATACTCAGTACTTTTTTTACAATTGACAAACAGGTTTGGTTTTTAGAAGATATGAACATTCAGCTTCACTTGTATATCGGTATTGATCTTAGTTCAATTTAAAAAAATAACTTCATTAAATTATCTCCTAAGTCGTTCCTTCTCCTCGAGTATTTTGGAAAAGGAGAATGAATGCTCATCATTAGTCCCACTTGAGTAATGAATAGTAAAGGTTTTTTTTACTTAGTTATTTCTTCAAAATTCCTAAATAAAATTGAAAATTTAAAAATCCATGTTCTAAGAACAATTTATATATTATGCTAGTATGTCAAATTACTCCAGAAATGGGATGAATATTTGATGTTCCTTTTTCTACTTGAAAAAGACTTTATATTTTTTTGTTTAATCCCCAAGTAGATTTTAAATTTAATAGTCTCACATTCTCGCTTTCACATATGTTTTTCTTATATGTCATTTCTATTTATTGATAACAAACAGTACTTGGCAATTCATTTATATAGTACTTGATATTAAATAATTCTTGTGTTATGTAACTGTTAACCATCATCAACATCTATCTATTTAAGTTGCTAAGCCGACATTTTGGGCAGTCCGTGAGAGAAAACTACTGCATCAATTTACTTCATTTTGGTCTTAAAAGAAGCATTGCGGTCTGTAGACTTGTCAAATTTAGTTTTGTAACCGCAATTTCTATTAACTAGCGATAATTTACAATTAAAAATTGATTTCTGTGCACGCACAGTGGCATGTTTAAATATGGCCTTAGAAACTCACTCTTTCTGCGCATGATCAGTGACATGTTTTAATGATAAACACGTTTATTCTGAGGAGTCTCTAGATCTCTCTCTGCTATTTTTATTTTTATGATAATTAGGCTTGTAAAAAATAAGATTAAACCTGATGGACATTTGCTATTTCGTGTTGTTTAATTAGCGATAATTTACAATTTAAAAAATTGCTTTCTGTGCATGCCCAGTGACATTTTAAAATCTGGCTTTAGATACTCACTAAGCCAGAGGCCGCTTAAACATAATAATTTGTTTCTGCGTCTTATTATGATTTTCATAATTTAGCAATGATGTGTTGAGTATAATTTGTGTATTAGTACATTTATTTACTATCTAGACGTCATGGTTTGACAGGTAAAAACTAGTTCTTATAATATTCCATGTAACCGGCTTAAACGACGCAAGTTTTTTTTTTTTTTTTTTTTTTGTTAATTTAAGGGGAAAAAGGACTTTCAACCACTTTTTATTTCTTTTTTAAAATTTTCACTACTTTATATACAAAATGAGAAAAATTACTATTATTTTCTAGTACATTGAAGAATTCACAACTAAGCATTTTGTGGAAGAATAAGGCCTGTTTTTCAAAAAATTCTTCAAAAATGATAGAATTTTTCAAAATGCTCCAAGCGAATTCATTTTCTTCCGATTTCTCCAAAATTTCTCAGGCTCGTCAATGGAAGTGTTTGCCATAAAACTGAGCATTCCTCTTTGAAATCACAAATATTTTTTCAAATTTATAGATTAAAAACATGCAAAATCATAAAAAATAACAGGCAGATTAAAATATATATACATTTATGACTTTAGATTCATACAAAAAAAACTCAGTGCATAATTATGTTTATACATATATGGTAATCTTATATTAAAAAAATTAAGGTTTTTAAATGACATGGAATGCACATGGAGCAATTTGTAAAAGGATAGTATTTTTGAAAAAATTTTGAGAAGCAGACATTATTCTGCCAAAAATTCTTATTTTGAATGCTAAGGGTATTCAGTGTTGTAAAAAAAAGAGTATTCATTATTCTCATTCTGTATCTAGAGTTAAAAATTGAAAATTTTAAAATTCAAGATTGAAGGTCCCTTGTTACCTTCAGCCCATTATATTTTAATTATGGATGACATACATAAACATTTATTCATTCAACCTTCTACTATTTTTATGCATCTCATAATGTTTTTTTCAAATGAATTTCATTTTTAATATATTTATATATAAATTTTCTTTCCTTACGTTGCGAAAAATTAATAAAAACGTAATAGTTTCGTAAATCTCCTCTCTGTAAACTTTCGGTGTATAGGAACCCGATAAACAGAATTGCAGCATTAAAAACACCGCAATACCGAGTTTATAACTTTTTTGGAAAATCCCCTAGTCAGATGTGTGTGAAATTTGCAGATTTCCAATCCAGGACACGTATCCTTCTGTTTCTAAATCACGACTATTATATCCTAGAGGCTACGAAATATCTCGCAAGTTTTCCTCCGTATTTTTTTACACCAGTGATCAATGGCTGACTTTCCAATGAATTTCGGTGTTTTTCTCCCTGCGAAAGCAATTTACAAATATTCGCTTGGATAAAAATTGGCTTATTTTGAGAAATAACAGTTTTACGCGATCATCAATTTTTAGATTTTGGTTGGATGAGTTAAAAGAAAAATGTATAAAAAAAGTTTGTATTTGATCTCTGGGAGAGAAAACAAGGAAAAGAAGTTTTTCTTCTAAAGCATGAATTTAATGTACCGCCTCAAGTTTTTGAGGTTATTTTTGCTGTTGAATGTAAAATGAAGGATTGGATAATTTGTAATTCCATATGGAGGGAAAATATGTAATTATGTGATGAATAAAATGATGGAAGGCAACTTCTGAAATCCACTTTTCAGCGTAAACATGACAGATGCTTTCAAACTAACTGTTACAGCCTTTTTTTCATATTAGATGAGATTATGTCTAGAGGCGAATAGTAGATGATGATTCGTTGATAGATGCAAAGATTTTCTAATGCTATCAGCTAAGAAGGAAGGACAGTCCAAAATTAGTTATCATGTTTAGGTTCTTGATATTCCCCCCCCCCCAAACTATCCTGTTCTATATTAGTATTAGTTGCGTATTTGAAAATTATTGTCAAGTCCATCGTTGCCAATAACCTGATTATATGTTGAAAAATATGTGGTGTAAAAAGAGAAGTTTAGAAAAAAACATATTTTTAAGATTATCTTGAAACTTTGACGGGGAAATTCAATATTTATACACTAAAAAATCTCACTGTTTAATAAATTACTTGGCCCAAATTGCTATCTTCATAACTTAAGTATTGTTTGAAAAATATAGATGGAAGTATTCCTTGAATACAGTTCGTAACAGAAGAAAACAGTTTGCATTAATTATATCACAACAGAGCTCACGCTAGGATTTTTAATTAGACGAGTGTAATTTATAATGTCTGCCCTTGGTAACATGCCTTTAAAATAGAATTAAAGGTGAAATGCTTTTAAACTCTCACAAATCATTGCATTAAACTTAGATGCAATTTAAATTTAACAATTTGGGGAATACAGTGAAATGCATTCATCGATTTCTTACGTGTAATACTAGATAATTCAGTCAACTTATCAGTTATCCCTTCCCACCAATATATACGTGCTAACATTATCATTCACTAAATGTTTGCCAAATGAAACAGTATAAGTTAGATTTCCCCCGAGTACTCATTTTATAAATCCATTAATACATGAAATATTAGCAGTATATTTATGCATTACAATGAGTTAAGTTTTAATAATACTAAGTTTCTAGTATTTCAAATACAGCATTTACAGATTTGATTGAAATTCATTATTCTCAGGAAGTTATATTCAAGATAAATTCCCAGTAACGAAATTTCAATGGTCACGCACACACACACTCGTGTGCGCACGCAGGAGAGTGGAAGAAAGAGAGATCGATAGAACTATAGATATCTATCTTTCTAAAAGAATGATAAAAATTCTCATAGAGAGTTGTGTTCAATGATCATAATACCTTCGAACCAGCCATAATGATATATGGCCGGTTTCATGACACTGACTAATGACTTACTGGGAAATGCCGCACAAAGGCGCTGATTTCTGCTCCAAAGGCGTTGATTGTCTAGTTGGTGTTTGATTCAGAAGACTTATTGAAGTCTAAACGAACAGAGTATCATTCTTTCAGCCACAAATTTTGTGTTCAAAACAGGATTTCGAAGTTGAAACTATTACAATCATACTTTACAATCAAACACTATCTTGCAGCCTACTTAGATTTGTTGTTATATGACAAATTTTACAGGAGATTTACGGACCAATTTGATTTTAGTGACACAGCTCTTGGACAGTGAAGACACATTTACGCTACCTAGTTCACTGTTTGCTCTTGTGAATCAATTCTGGAAATGAAAACAACCTCCTGTGTTCTATATTCTGTATCAAGGGTAAAAAACAGACATGGATGATTAAAAGAAACTTGGAATGAACTAGCTATAGCTGTCCTGTTACTTAATTTATAGGAATGGGATGTTTGGGATATTCATCAACAACCACAGTGCACCACTTTTATGAAAATACATTAGAAGGAAAATCACGTTTCAGCCAATAAATAGTTTCTGAGTTATGTTTTAAAGATTTCATTGATATAAATTTCATAATCTCGTCAAATAAAAATTGCCTACTTAAACAGTAATAACAATAAAATATACAGTATATGTGTAAATGTACAATTCTTACAAAATAGAGTCCAAAAGCAATCTTTAAAATAGCTTGAACTGCACGTGATAGGATTATCTTTAAGATACTATTGATATAAACTATTTTTGATATTATAATGGAACAGAAGCACTATTTCCATGGAATTCTGTGAAATTGAACCTTATATATATATATATATATATATATATATATATATATATATATATATATATATATACCGGGTGGCCATAATTAAACTGACAGTGCTCACAGTGTTCTGTAGCGCGATCTATTTGCGAGAATGACGCCACATTTTGTAGGAAGATTAAACAAGACGGGGGACGAAGGATTCCGTGAAAAAATAAATTAGTTCCAAAAGTCACCGCTAGGGGAATATTTGGCGCTGTGAAATAGAAAACAGAGTGTTAACAAATGCAAATTAATACGGAATAAAATTACCTTTTATTATGCACATTTTCTTATTTAGTTCAAGTGCAATATGGCAACACTTTTAAAAAAGCGTAAAATCTACATAAACACCTATAAAGTGTCGTGATTTGCAATATCACGTACGCTGAGCAGAAGAAGAAGTTCTTTATTCAAATTTCACGTTACATCCATTGCCACAGTGCCAGCTGCATGGGTTTTAAAAGGCAATGTGTTACGTTTCGATTCAATCGGATTGAAAGTTTATGTGCAATGTCTTCTTCTTTAGTCGAGCGTGCGTTACTGGTCAAATTCTTTTACCTCAACCAGTGCAACACGTCAGCCGCTCTTCGTGCTTTTAGAACGCACAAAAAATGCGTAAAGGTAACGGTCCTGTGTCAGTTAATGGGCTAAAAGCAATGGTTGCGACGTTTGAGAAAACAGGTTCTCTGAAGGTTCAGTCAGGCAGAGGACGAAAACCTGTACCACAGGATACAATCGAAGCAGTTGCCACGGCGATTGTCGACAGAGGACCAGACAATATTGCTGTACAAGAGTTACTGTACCCCGACCATGATAAGCGATTGACTTTTGCTCTCACCTTTCTTGCCAGAATGGAGGTGGATGATGCTTGGCCGTGGAAAATCTTATGGGCAGACGAGGCCCATTTTTACCTGCATGGAACTGTGAATACCCAGAACTGCCGAATTTGGGATGACAAATCACCACATGCAGTCACAGAAATTCCCTTACATTCACCAAAGGTAACTGATTGGTGTGTGTTCACAGCGAGAAATGGGTTCGAGTCGTGGGTTCGAAATCCTGTTTTGAACACAAAATTTGTGGCTGAAAGAATGATACTCTGTTCGTTTAGACTTCAATAAGTCTTCTGAATCAAACACCAACTAGACAATCAACGCCTTTGGAGCAGAAATCAGCGCCTTTGTGCGGCATTTCCCAGTAAGTCATTAGTCAGTTTCATGAAACCGGCCATATATCATTATGGCTGGTTCGAAGGTATTATGATCATTGAACACAACTCTCTATAAAATTTTTATAATTCTTTTAGAAAGATAGATATCTATAGTTCTATCGATCTCTAATCGAAATGTAATTTTATTCCGTATTAATTTGCATTTGTTAACACTCTATTTTCTATTACACAGCGCCAAATATTCCCCTAGCGGTGACTTTTGGAAATAATTTATTTTTTCGCGGAATCCTTCGTTCCCCGTCTTGTTTAATCTTCCTACAAAATGTGACGTCATCCTCGCAAATAGATCGCGCTACAGAACACTGTGAGCACTGTCAGTTTAATTATGATCACCAGGTATATATATATATATATATATATATATATATATATATATATATATATATATATACAGTGTTGGAAAGTGATTCATCAAAACATGGTTTTTAACAAAAATTTCTTTAATATTCATTAAAAATGAATGAAATTGTTTACATAATACATGCTATGTATAACAAATGATTCACAAAAATATAATTTCATATATTATAATAAACAAAAACATAAGGTCAAAAATTAGATTTTCGTAACATGGAAATTGATTTATGAAATATCGCATTCATTGACTATTCTGAAGTAATATGACAAAAATTTGCATAAAACAAAGTAACGTGTTACGTGCAGTAGACATCAAAAGCGTTATATATTAGAAGAAATACGTTTCAGTCATACTTTTCACGATAGGTAAACGAAAGATCTTGTCTGAGGATGAAAGAGCCAAAAACGATGCATATCTAGAACGTGGAAAATCTGTTCCAGAAATTAGTAAATTAATTAAAAGATAAGTTGGTGTGATATATAACTATAGAAAAGATACAACAAATTATGAAAAAAAATTTTACCATAAAAGGTAATCCACGTTTAACTAAGATGGAGAAAAGGGGGATTCTTCAACTTGCATCAAAAACCGGCCACAGTTCAAAGCAGATTTGTGTAGATCTATCTCTTCCTTTTCCTTCTAGAAGAGTTAGGCAAATTTTACATGTTTTATGGAGCTTGCGATGGTCGATCCAAAGTCACTTCTGCGTCACAAGCTGATGAGTTTGCAGTACTTAGAGAAGTACATGGCAATGGGTGACAATTGGACGAAAGTAATTTTCTCCAATGAAAATAAATTTAATTTGGTTGGCCCCGATGGTCTGAGGTATTATTGGAGGGATCTCCGAAAAGAACCGATATCTACATTCAGAAGAAATTTAGGTGGCCGAAGTTTGATGACTTGGGCAGAGATTGCTTATGATGGCAGAAGTGAAATTGTATTTTTAAATGGTCGCCCGAATTTATCTGATGACAGATTAGTTTTAGAAAATTCCCTTCTTCCATTTGCAACGCAGTATTATAGTTTGGATTGCAACTTCATGCCAGATAATGCAAGCATTCACACTTCAAATACGATGAAAGATTGGTTTGACGAACAGAATATTGTTATTTTAGATCATTCACCTAATAGTCCTGATTTGAACTCCATCGAAAACGTTTGGGGACAGTTTGTTCGAATGGTTTACGGAGATGGGATGCAGTACGCATCACGTCTAGAATTGAAAGCTTCAATCTGTCAAAACTGGAAACTAATTGATCAGAAGTACATTCAAAATCTTATTTTATCAATGCAATCTGGAATAAAACAAACTTTGTTGAGGAAAGGCGGCTTTACTAACTATTGCTCTCAATGAAATGTGATATTTCATAAGTCAATTTCCATGTTTGTATGTTACGAAAATCTAATTTTTGACCTTATGCTTTTATTTATTATTATGTATGAAATTTTATTCTTGTAAATAATTTTTTATGAATAGCATGTATAATGTATGAAATTTCTATAATTTTTAATGAATATTAAAGAAGTTTCTGTTGAAAAACCTTGTTTTCATAAATCAATTTCCAGCACTGTATATATATATATATATATATATATATATATATATATATATATATATATATATATATATATATATATATATATATATATATATATATATATATATATATATATATATATATATATATATATACATATACATATATAGGGTGGTTTTTTTTTAAACTGACACAATTCAGAGCCACCTGTAGCTCCATCAAACAACTGAAATGGCACCAAACTTGTTACAGAGACTAATGGTGACATGGGAAGTAGGATTCTGTAAAACTAAAACTAGTTCCTAAAGTCGCCGATAGGGAAAGATATGACGCTGTTGTTGTCGGCGCACCCGAGAATTTGCACAGAACGTAAGTAAAACATCAAAATGAAAATTCCCGACTATGTAGTCGAGGGAAGTGCGAGTATTTCGGGCTATAAAAATAAGGGGTTGAATACCGAAAAAGTTGTAATAACCAGACAAATGAATAACAAAAAAATTTCGCTACAAGACCACTTTATGCAACAAATTCACTTCTCCCTCCTTCATAGTGACCATCATCCTGTTGGAGGACACATTGCATCCTGAACACTAAGTTCTCAAAGACCGAGCGTAACATGTCACCAGGAAATGACTATCCGGGATATTTTGTCCTTTAGGGCTGCCAAGTTAGAGACTCTACCAAGATACACCTTGGACTTTAAATAACCCCACAGAAAGAAGTCACATGGGTTAGGTACGGGGAGCGAGGTGGCCATGCAAGTGGAAAAAAGCAACTGATGACCCTTTGTTCTGTAAATCGATGGCGCATTTTGGAGCCCAAAATATTGGCGCTGCTGTCGACTACATAGTCATGAATTTGCATTTGATGTTTTACTTGCATTTTATGCAAATTCTCCGGTGCGCCGACAACAACAGCGTTATATCTTCTCCTATCGGTGTCTTTTGGAACTATTTTTTTTCGTGGAAACGCTTCCCCATGTCGTCCTTAGTCCGTCTATCAATTTTGGTGGAATTCCAGCTGATAGATCGCGCCACAGGTGGCTCTGAATAGTGTCAGTTAAAAAAAAATCGCCCTGTATATAAATTTAACTAATTCGGAGGCACTTGTAGCGAAGACATTCGCCTATAATTCCCCGCAGTTTTGCTGGCCATTTTATTATGGGGCCACCATAAAGGCAGACCAGCATTACCCCCTATGAACTTTATATAACTAAAATATAGAAAAACTTGCCGCGTCGTCGGTTTTTCCACATCCAAACGCCCACTTCAGTTTTCAAAATTTCTAAAAAAAAAATTAAATGATTTGTTTTCCATGAAACAACAAAAAAAAATTAATTGCTTTGCATCAAAAACTTTTTATCAGTAAAAGAATAATTTTGTGTTATTTCGAATATTTTTTTGTTTCCCAGAAAATTATGCGTTTGTAGTATTGTAATTGAGTGTCCCAAAGAACTAATATAAATAGTCTCTCGTGTATTGTGATAGAGTATGTTATAACTAGAAATACTTTTGATTATTAGCTAAAAATTAAACCCACTTTAAAATGTATTTAAATGTGCTGAAAATGTAAACGATAGCTTTCATTTATATTTGCTGTTTTTGTACGTGAAATAATTCTTTTTTAAAGTCATTTTATGGTTATGAATTTTTTTGTATATTTTAATTTCGATATCCCATATTAATCCGATGTTTTTAATTGCTGATATATATGCGATGTAATTATCACGAGAAATATGATACCAATTATGTTTTTCATTATTTTATCAAATAGTTTATAATTCAATTGTTT
This sequence comes from Dolomedes plantarius, assembly GCA_907164885.2. Classification (NCBI taxonomy): domain Eukaryota; kingdom Metazoa; phylum Arthropoda; class Arachnida; order Araneae; family Dolomedidae; genus Dolomedes; species Dolomedes plantarius. Next base: position 170,391,510 of record OU015495.1, on the reverse strand, counting down.
TGATAATATTTAAAACAAATGTAAGGTATACATAAGATTCGATTCACAAGAACCGAACTTTTGAGTGAAGGAATTAAAGAAGCTGCTTGAGATATGCTAATTTCGGCATACGCGCTTGGTATAAATACCAAGCAGCTTGATTAAGTAAAAAAGGTTGTTTAAGTTGATAGATAAGCGAGAGGGAGCTACGAGGTAAGCAGCTCCAGCTGCTATCCTGCGCTAGTGCTTAGGGGGCCCAAAGTTTACGTGGCAGAACTGCTGGTTTGACTCTCTAGTTTGTGAGTATTGCAAAGTGTATTTTTATTGAATGCTAATATATATATTCCGTACAAGTAGTACATATGCTTATTGCCGTAAAAGCAAAATCTATATGTGCAACGAATTCAATAAACATTGTTTCATGTATAAACTGTGTTTGTATCAAATTCGTGTAGAGTGCCACTTCAAATTATATACACCCAAGTGCGGGTAGAAGTGAGCTATATTGTACACAAAGTGACAGAAATTTGCAGTTTGAACGTATTAGTAGAAATAAAATTTAAATTGTTTTAAATTCCGAATATTTTCCCATACTATCTACATTTTGTCACAATATTTAAATATATATATATATATATATATTACGAAACAGGAAAATATTAACCTCTCACGTAAAATGTCTGTTGTATAATTATAAGAAATATTATCTCTAAAATACTGGAATTGGATATCGATCGACTGGATGACATTAATATCGAGGGATGGATGGGGTCACTAATCAATCAACTCAACTTTTATAAAATGAATGTCTAGTCCATGATTTTCGAGAGAGAATTTTAAGGTGGATGGGACAGGAAATTGTATTTTACTTATTTACACAAACTTGTTGATATTTTTCTCACCAAATTTTCTTCTTATTAAGATCAATATAGGTATAAAAATACTTGAAGAATTTGAAGTATAAAAATTTAAATTCAAAATTTAATGTAGTTTAAATTTTGATACATTTGAGGAACTAGTCACACAATTTAAGTTTTTTTTAACCTTTCCTTCACAGAAAATGCTTTTAAGCAATTTGTATTTAGGATTTATGAAAATATTATCATTTCTTATACATTTCTTAAGAGCAAAAAAAAGGATATATATATATATATATATATATATATATATATATATCGTTTTTAAGAAAAGTATCGTCATGATTTTTACATTAAATAACAAATTCTGGAGGTAGTTCAAGGAGAATGGATTTTAAAAAATGGCCGTACAAAACTTCATTGCAATACGTTTCATAAAAACTCAAAAATATCTATTTAAAGTTGCTAAACTATTACAAACATCAGTAAGATGTTTAACATGCAAAGCACTGTACGGATATGTACTACGTTGTAAAATCGTTTCATCTGCCAATGCAATCATCATAGAAAGAGGCGGATTCCAGTAGTTGGATCTAAAATCCCTAAATTCTTACACCCAGCTTTTGTTTAGGAATTTTGCATCTCCGTCCCTTGAGTGCAAGAAAGTTAAGCTAACTGAGCTAAACATATTTACGTCGTCTCTGAACATCCTGATTCTCTACAACTCGCCGAATGCCTCTGGTATTACTTTATACTGTTGGACTGCAATAACATTTCGCAGTTACGCTAAGTGAAGTAAAATGAGTGGGAAGATATCCTGGAGTTAATATAGGGTTGAAAAGGAAATAGATCCAATGCTCACACTAACAAGAACTTGGAATATTTATTTAAATTTAGGTACTTAAAAAAATTCAAAATAATATGTACGGTTTATCAACATATGAATAAATCAAAGTAATTTAAAAAATGCTAGGACACATTCAAATATGAAAGAATTATCCGTTTACAATACTTTACAAACTTACGCTTCAGCCATGGAGCCATTTTTGCCCTTTGTTTTGATTCCCTGACAACCCACTGGATTCTTTTGTTAATGCCGTTATTATCTTCAAACTCTCTAAATTTTACAATGCAAATCATAGAGCCTATTAGTTCTTTCCTCTCTCAGTTGGATAGGCTGAACATTGTTTTTCATTATTTCAATTCCTATATAATACCACTAATGCGGTGAATTTCCCACCATCATACTGACTAACTATGAGTACTGAGTCGTCTTTGCAAAAATCCCTCTTATAAGGTTTGTTTCATACAATTTTATTAATTTGATAATCAGCCATAATTTTTGGAATCTATCCTCTATTAACAACTATTTAGTCCATTAACAACTGGAAAGTTTTGAAACTTTGTTTTCAGTGACAATTATTTTTTGAGAAATGAAAGAATTTTACTCTAAAGAACCTGACCATGACATCTACTGTATGTATTAGCAAGTCAGTATCCCATTACCTCATTAACATATTCATTAATGGGGACAAAACGTTGCCAACCACTAAAATTTTACAAAACATATTTATCAATTTTTTGAAGAAATTATTAATGAAGCTTAGATTTTACATATGATTGTTTGTACAGCCAAGAATTTTCTCTTATTACTCTATTGTTAGTGTTAATAAAGGATGGTAAATACAATATGACCGTAGAAATAGTCTCAGAAATTTGATTAAAATTTAAAAACATTTGTACCATTGCGTCATCATATGACTAATATTTAACAGTTTAACTTTCACGTTAATACGAGTCCTTTTATAATCGTTCCAATAAAATTATGTATGAAGAATACTTGGCAATTTTCTTACAGTACAGATGATCAACGTTTTACAACCTTTTAATTTGGTTACTTTACGATATTTTTAAATTATTTTGCCTTTTATAAGATCCTCTTGGATGAATTTTTTCCATGTGAAAATTTAACGATCATAATTTCCATGCTGTGCCTTCAGTATAACATTGCAGCCTGAAATAAATAAATAAATAACATTAACACACACACACACACAAATATATATATATATATATATATATATATATATATGTATGTATGTATGTATGTATGTACATATATATATATATATATATATATATATATATATATATATATATATATATATATATATATATATATATATATATATATATATATATATATATATATATGTATGTATATATATATATATATATATATATATATATATATATATATATATATATATATATATATATATATACATATATATATATATATATATATATATATATATATGTACTATACTAGCTGAGTGGCAACCCGATGTGTTGCTTTTTCGATTTAAAATGAAATGGTTTTATTTCTTAAAGATTAAAAACTGTTTAATGACTTCTAAAAATATATTAGAATTTTTTAAAAATTCAATAATTTTTAAAAATTCTCTTTTTCAAATTTTGGTATTTGGCTTTTAAAATAATTATTTCAAATTTCTGTTTTCAAATTTTGCTTTTTAAACAAAACAGTTCATTGAATTAGAAAAAATTCTAAAGGTTTTAACTTCTCATTTCCTATAACTAAAATTATTTCTGGATTTCAATTATTAAATAACTCGTTCTCAGACTCTTTCTCAACTAATAATTTTTCCTTTTGGCAACTGAGCAGAATTTCTTTTGAAGTGTAGAGTTGCTGGGTCTATTGACTTTAACTCCTGTCGCAAGATGCTTATTATCAATGTATATGTGCTCAATAGAAAAAAAATATTAAGTTAAATTAAGTTTAAAGTTACCAGTTACATTAATATAAAAATTAAGTTTAAAACCTTCAAAAAGTAGAAGGGTAAGATAAATTTAAAAATTAGAAATATAGTAAGATTAAATAAATTAAGATTAAAATGAAGAACTAAAAAAATTTAAAGAAAATAAGTTGAAATTAATTAGAAAGTTACGGAAAAAATGGCCCTCAGCAAACAAGATCGAAAGTTTGCATAATAAAAGAAAAAATAATTATAAGATAAAAAGAACTTTTTATATACCATGTTTTTAAATTTTCTGTTGAATCATATAAACTTGGCAATTGTATGAATTAATAAATACTTTTTTAAAATTTTTGATGAGTTATCCCATCAACTTGAGAGAAAATTAAGTTAATTGGAAGTTAACTTGCATTTGACTTTTCATTCCCGTTCCAGCCGATAGATGACTGCACTAGTCTACAAAACAAAATTAACTAAAAATAAATAAAAATTCCTTTAATTCTGCTTAATATATATATATATATATATATATATATATATATATATATATATATATATATATATATATATATATATATATATATTAAAAAAAGTATTAAAAAATGCATTGTCATCGTGTTCTGAGCTATTCTAAAAGTTTCAAATGTCTAGGTAGTCGGGAAGTTAGTTAAAAATCGATTGCAAGATTTGTAAGGGACAAACACACAAACAAACACGAAAGCAAATTAATAAAAACATGGTAAAAAAAAGGCCCTGTTCATATATATATATGTGTGTGTGTGTGTGTGTGTGTTATAGTTGAACATTTTAATCAGCGAGGAGTTATATTTTCTCTGATAACTCTCTTCTATGACTTTAAAATTTTGTACCATATGCGCCTCTATCAAAAAGTCACAGTTTACAAGGTTTATTCAATGGTTTACAAGAAAATCTTTTGACACTAATTGCAAATAAAATCGCTACTATGCTTCTTAACCTTAAATCAAAATATTTTTTTAAGGGAGCGGGGATGGAAAATGCCTGTTTATCCTTTTTCTGTATATTCACCCATTTAAACGCCTATATGAAAATGTCTGAAAATGAAGTTTCGTGGAGAATATGTCTGCGTAACAAAAACCACATGACTATACCTCTAAAAAATAAATGTAGTTTCATGAAATTATTGACAAGGTATAAAACTTTTCTGGGACCTCTGAAATTAACTTTATCATGAATGAAAATCAATTTTGTCTGTTTAGAATATTAAAGAAAATCGTGTTTTATGAGCTTCTCCGAACACCTGCCACTCAAAATTTTAATATTAACGCCTGTATCATTTTTGAGATCTGATTATATACGTTGAAAAAGCCGGCACAACACTAATTAGATGAACACAATGTCTAATTTATTATATACAACGCATATTCGAAGTTGACAGAGATGTGGTTCTTATAGAATACGAAATAAACGCTGAAAACTTGAATAAAGGGGTTCAAAAAATGTTTTCCCAATTCTTTTCCCTACTGTAGTAAGATATTTACATTAAAGTGGAATATTTATTTTTTTATAACGGATTTTTTTTGTTTATTTGTGGTTAGTGATTTGGAGCAATGCCGGACGCAATGAGGGACCAAAATCATTGCGTCTATCATTGCGCATTAGAAATCGCAAAGTAATTTCTATTCGATGTTGATACGCTCCTAGGAAGGTGTTGTATAAGGTTTATGGTGGGTAAAAGCGCTAGTAACTTCAGTAGAGCATTCTGGAAATGAAGATGACTATGGTTCATCAGCGGTGTGTTGTAAACTCCAACAAAGAATGTTTGATTGTTAGACAGGGTCCAAAACATGACAGTTTTATCTTCTATTCAGTGTAATTAGAACATTCGTTCTACTTATTTATCTCTATACAAAAGCTTTTTACCATTCTTTTTAGTCGTTTCCTGTGCATAATATTTTTTCATGTAAAAATAACATTCTAATTAAGATAAATTATACATCGCAGTATGATTAGAAATATTTCTATTTTTCTTATTTTCACTTTTGTAATTAATGTTTAAATCTAAATACTTCGAAAGAATAATGAAAATTAGTTTTTCCTCAAAATTAAAAAATAATAATAATAACTATGGTTGCATTTTAATGAATGTTGCAAAGAATTTGTATCCGAAAATATTTTTTGGTGTATGTGTGATTCTCCTCGACAGAAATTATTTTTCCCAGTTAAACACAAATAATTTTCAATGAAAAGAGTAATTATGAAGTAGGTAAAGAAAAGATAATCCATTGAGAAACTTTCCGTACACTTTTAATAATTTTATCTGAAAGTGTTAGGGATTAACCTGCGTAGTCCATCGTGCAGAGGAATAGGCAAAATCTGTAGCTACGTAACTTTTAATAAAATATTAAGGTAAAATTGGCTAAGAAAGCTGAACATCCCCGTTTCTCGTCTAATTTCGTATGTTATATAGCGATTTTAGGGTATGGTTTTATTTTTCTATTCACACACGCTTCCCATGTAGAACTTATAGTAACTGTAGCTCAGTATAATAAAGATTTAAAAATGTAAAGGGAATAGAAGCTTTATATTTTTCTTTGAATTGTAGGGCAGCTGATAGACCATATACTGCATTGAATTATTTTAACCCTCGGCACAGCATGAAGATGTACATAGAACTTCTTCTGAAGATAAATATTTGTCTGTCGGCTAAAGATATACAAAATAGCTTTGTGGATTAAAATTATAATGAATTAAATCATTGCAAATGCTTTAGAATATTAAAATAAAGGTGAAGAGCACAAAGACATTTAATTTCTCTCCTCAATTTATCCTGCATGCATTTCATTTCGTCTCTACCCGTCATCTCGTCGATGCTTTCACATAATTCTTCCTCCCTGGAGGAAGTTTAACGAGTAACAGAGCAGAGATAGATTAAATACCTCTTGTATTTCCTCTTTAGTCCCCAAACAATACTTCTCTTAATTTATGTCCGTGAAAGCGGCTTTTTTTGCATTAAAGCCGAGGAAGTTTTCGACACTTCATCATTGGCTAATTTGCTTCTGTAGGTCAGAGTTGTTTTTTCCGGGGGGGGGGGGGTTGCATATATGCACTTGATATCTAGGAAGTATACAGAACTTTTTTCAGGGGTTTTCTTTGAATTTAGTGAACGGGGAAAACAGTGCCAGAATCGGTATAGGGTGTCCGTTAAGCAAGGGTTTAAAATACGTTGACGCTAATGCGTTTCTGCCACATAGTTTTCATTATCGAATACAGAGGAAGTAACAGTTGAGCATATACATATTTTAAAGTAAATCAAATGCCTCAAATGTAGTGCTCAAATATGTTAATTATCATAAGTCGATAATATTTTGCTCTAGGGTAAAATTTACTATAGGTATGTTTAACCTTTTGTGTAAATGAAATGTTTTACACTACAATCAGGCAATGTCTAAATTTTTTCTAAATATTATAATTTGTGTAATCATAATACAACGTGCAAAGAAATATTCAAAACATTTCCTACATATGGATATAAAGAGAATAAATCTGCAGTCCATATGCCAGTACGATATGCAGGTATTTTATTTAAAAATTAAAATGTATTTAATGAATTAATTAGGTTATCTTCAATTGCCTAGACTAAAATGCTCTGGCAAAATAAAACAGTTTTGTTTCACTCACATCTTGTATTTCAATTTATTTTTTATTCCTTTTCAAGATATTTTACACCCACAAGAAATTCCACCATGCATATGTTACTCTTTTTGTGTAGGTCACAAAAGAATAAGTCATTCTGGGTGTTAGACAATTAGGAAAAGGAAACATGACGGAGCAATTTTAAACCAACATAAGCTCTGCAGATTGAAAACCCAGTGATAAATTTTCTGACTCAAATGCAATTGAAATATATTCAGAGCCTTTTATATTGGTCCCAGAGTCACTGAATGTAAAAAATGTATGATTCTTTGATTTTGATTAAGTTTTCTGTTCTTGAGATAAGTTTATTCTTATACTGAAACTAGAAACAAAATGGGTATTTTAAATGTGTTATTTGAAATTGATATAAATCTGAATTTTTAAAGTACATTTCCGGCACAAGTTCGATACATTCAAAGTACAGTTTTTTCACGTGAAATTTATGTGCATGTAGCAAATTACTCGAAGAGTTTAATCCTCGACGTTATTACCCTAAACTAATGTCATTATACAAGACTATAGTCACAAAGTGATTGTACTTCCTGAAGCAAAATCCCAAGGGTATATATATATATATATATATATATATATTATAGAGTATCTATACTCACTTCTACCCAGACTTGGGTGTATATAATTTGAAGTGGCACTCTATTTGAATTTGAAGCAAACACAGTTTATACATGAAACAATGTTTATTGAATTCGTTGCACATATAATTGGCTTTTACAGCAATAAGCATGCGTACTACTTGTACGCAATGTATAAACACAGCTTTCAAGAACAATATATTTTTATACTCACGAACAGTAAGTCAAACCAGCAGTACTGCCATGTAAACTTCTGGCCCGCTAAGCACTAGCGCAGGATAACACTTTTTCAACCTTAACAACCTCCCCCTCTCATTAATGACGCTGCGTGGTATTTATACTAAGCGCGTATGCCGAAATTAGCATATCTAAAGCAGCTTCTTTAATTCACTCAAAAGTTCGATTCTTGTGAATCGAATCTTGTGTATATCTTGCACTGGCCTCCCTCGAAAAAAAAAATTAGGTAACTGAGGTCTGAACGGCTTCAGTTAACTAATTGAAAACGCGTGTTGGTCTGACTTTTTACATAATGGGTGGCAAAGTCAAAAAACCTTCCACACGTTGTGTGGAGGAAAAACGCCACTACCATTTTACAAAACTAAACCCAAAGGTTCCAGGTGACACCATCAAACAGTGGATTTGCAGAGTTGCGGATACTGGGCGGGCCAACTGCGCCCTAAAAAACTTATTTTAATTTAAAGTGACAACACAATTGCACAGCATGACATTTCTTGACTGTTTGTATCTGCTCTTCCCCAATCATAATGCACATGTGTTATGATCTGTGAAGTTAGTACATTAGTGGTTAATTGGTATATTGTGCAGTATGTATTTTTTTCCTAGTCACTACATGTCCCCTTCAAAAATTTATAAAACAACAGTATGCCGTTTTTTTTCAGTGGCTCACTCCTTCCCCACAAAATGTTTACACAGTATATACAATGGGGAACTTCAAACCAATTTGGTTCGGTTTTATTAAAGGGTGGGAGTTAGAATAAGAGAATTGATACAAGACTTGTTCCTCATGAATGCAGCAACTTCCTTGCACCAGTCTGTCCAATCCGTGGAACCTCTCTTGATGGTCGCAGTCCTAGTAAAGGGGTTCGTTGACCGTGTGGGCATCCTTCGTGCAGCAGGTAGTAGGTCCTGAGGCGCTGGTCCGGCTTGACGATGGACAGGAGGTCTCTTGGGAGGAGGCCAACCTTGCTGGGCGGCAGAAATCTTCCGTTTCCTGTACTTATGCAAAGGAACTTTAAAATTGTCATTCTTCCTTTTGATAACCTTGTGTACCTTATCAGCGACGCATTCCTCCTTTGATGGAGTTTTTGTAGTGCACACTTTACCTTTCTTCGTACTTTTGCTTGTATCGGTATTAAATTTTAATGCAGATTCTATTTTTTCAACAACCTGACTCTGGTTTTCGTATTTGTGCTTATACGACTTCTTGTTTACCGCCTTAAGTACTACAGTATTAGCAGTTTTAATGCTGGAACCTGAAGGCGCTTTTTCACGTTTTTTATCCCCCTTAACTTTAGTTTTATCCTCTTTTGATGAAAAAGTCTCAGTGAAACTTGCGACATCAGAATCATTATCATTTAAATTCTTTAATACTGCTTCAGTTTTAGGAAGATTAAGCTTTTCGTACTGGTGCGTTTTAATGCAACCTGCGTCTATAACTTCCGAAGCATCAGCTAAACTACTTACAGTATAACTCTGTGTCAACTTTTTATCCTGACTCTCAGTATGGTTTTCATGTATTTTATTTAAAACCATATTATCAACCTGGCCTACACAATCCTCATTCGGAAACTTGAAATAATATCATCATTACCTAGCGAGTTCCTACTATCGTTTAAAGAATTTTTATTGTCGTCAACTAATAAGTATTCACTAACTTCCGTAACGCATACTTCGTCATCTACTAAATTTCCTTCATTAACAGATGTGTGAATATCATCTAAAATATCAGGTATAGCATCAATAATATCAGGTATAGCATTAATAGAAGTGTCAGATGATTTATTTTCTAAACCACTAGCATTAGTATCGGCACTATTTTCAGAAATTTGTACTGGAATTACCTCATCATTCCAGCTGGACTCACTTTCTTTATAAGCCACAAAAATACCCTGACTTTCACTATTCTCAAAATAATGATTACTGCTCAGACAAAATAATACATTTGACCACACAGTTTCAACAGGTTGAACCATATCATGTGAATCAACTTGCCAGTGCAAGTAAGGTGCTTCCATATTATTTACTTTAAGAGCACTAATTTCATTATAACGCCGTGCGCTTCTATTATTTTGCCTGCGGTACTGCTTACGCTGCTGGTTTGAAACTCGCGAAAAATTTTGGCGCGGCTGTATAAAACTTCTCGTACCTGAATGACGGTGAGGGGTAGCGAAGAAATGTCTATTGTCATATTTATCTAAAGCTAGAAGGAGGGTAACCTTGCTTGTAATTGTTTGATTATCTAAAAAATCTTGACCACTTGGCTTCAAACGTTGGATAACTATTTTTAAGATTATCGCTTCCGTCACCCCTTCTAGATATTCCTCACACTTGGAAATCTTTTCTATAGCAAAATCTAACGCAGACTGACCTTCACGTTGCCTTAGCGAATAAATTTCCGCTTCAATTTCACTTTGATTATAGGTCTTTGGAAAAACACTAAGAAACTGTTGCTTGAATGACAAATAGTCAAAAATCAGATTACTGCTTTGCATACACGTGTACCACTGATATGCACTACCTCTTAAAGCGGCTAGAGCAATTTTAAGTTTATCCCCCTCTGGGGTGCATTGTTGCTGAAAGTAATGCTCAATTTTCTTTAGGAATTGGCTTGAGGGGCCGCCATTGAAGGTGGCTTCGAATGGCGCAAAATGCTGAACCATAATTACCCGAGGAAAATTTCCAGCAGGATTTTGTTCTACAATACTCATTTTTAAATAGTATATAAGTACTTGCAACAATTGTATCAATATAAGTTCACAGTACACAGTTTTTAATTTCAATTATGTTGTTCGTTACAAATTTAACGCTAACTACCAGGGTATATATATTTTCGGGCGCCAGTATAGAGTTTCTTATGCTCACTTCTACCCAGACTTGGGTGTATATAATTTGAAGTGGCACTCTATTTGAATTTGAAGCAAACACAGTTTATACATGAAACAATGTTTATTGAATTCGTTGCACATATAATTGGCTTTTACAGCAATAAGCATGCGTACTACTTGTACGCAATGTATAAACACAGCTTTCAAGAACAATATATTTTTATACTCACGAACAGTAAGTCAAACCAGCAGTACTGTCATGTAAACTTCTGGCCCGCTAAGCACTAGCGCAGGATAACACCTTTTCAACCTTAACAACCTCCCCCTCTCATTAATGATGCTGCGTGGTATTTATACTAAGCGCGTATGCCGAAATTAGCATATCTAAAGCAGCTTCTTTAATTCACTCAAAAGTTCGATTCTTGTGAATCGAATCTTGTGTATACCTTACAATATATATATATATACATATATATACAGATAAATATATATATATATATATATATATATATATATATATATATATATATGTATATATATATATACAAATATATATATAATATGTATATATATATATATACATATATATATATATATATATATATATATATATACATATATATATATATGTATATATATATGTATATATATATACATATACATATATATATATATATATATATATATATATATATATATATATATGTATATATATATATGTATATATATATATATGTATATATATATATGTATATATATATATATATATATATATATATATATATATATATATATATATATATATATATATATATATATATATGTATATATATACATGTATATATATATATATATATATATATATATATATACATATATATATATATACATGTATATATATATATATATATATATATATATATATATATATATATATATATATATATATATATATATATATATATATATATATATGTGTGTGTGTGTGTGTGTGTGTGTGTGTATGTGTTTAATTGTATATCATGTAAGCAAGAAATAGGAAGTGAAACCTTAATATATCAGCTTTAGTGCTTTCAAATGCATACATTTTTCTCCAAATTTTCCTTTAGCTTTTAAATATCCCCCCGTTGGAAGCTTCATCTCCCTTTCGGAACGTAGCAAAATGACATACAATGTTGAAATACATCCGCTCGTACAGTCTTCATTCCGAGCGTGAAATTGGATTTGTAATAAACGCAATACCCGGAGTGAGACTTCGCAGACAGATGACAGTTAATTGTTTGAATCCGGAAGATTTCTTTTTTTCTGCCATTCACGAGACAGCAGGTATCGGAGGTAAAATATCAGGTGGATGCATTTATTTATTTAATGATTTTTATATATATATATCCATATTAAATGTTTACTTTTATAATGAAATTTATTCCGTCGCCCGAAATGGAAATCTTCCTGTCATCAGACGGGAGGGAGAATGAAATACACTATTTCATTTCTTTATCTTCTTGCACGAGCGTATATCTTGTAAAAGAATAGAATCAGCAAAGAACACATATTGTATTTTTTTCCCGCTACGAATGTGAACAGGATTTAAAACTGACGTTTAAATTAGAAATTAAAAGCCTCGTGCTATGTGTAATCATAAAAGAAAAACAATTTAGTCACAGAAATTAAAATATTATAACATTGTTAGACGTTCAAATAACGACAAATAGGAAGAATCACATTTCAGCAACATGTTACTTTCAAATCTAGCTAAAATAAATTAAATAATTTCCATTGATTGTAAGCATTTTTTTTAAATTGTTCAGAAAATGCTAAAAAATTATGATTGAAAATAGATAGATTTTGCAATGTCCTGTTTACGTTAAAGATACTGAATCTTTTTTAGTCCGATATTGCTACTTTGAAGCGTTTTTTTTGCTATTGTGTTTTATATGTATAAGACTTTGCTTGTAGCAAGCATCAAATGAAACTTTTTTTTAAACTTGCAGCAGTGTTGATTTCACAGTACATATTTCTATCATTCAGTATAATTTTCCTCATATATTTAAAAGCACCGTACCACAATACTTTATTATAAATCGACCAATTAATTTAGTTTTACTGTATTCTCTTTCGTATGTTAGCTGATTTGTCGGGTTCTTTCAACCTCATTTTATGATTCACTTTTCGAATTTCTACAACTAAATAAGGCGAAACTATCTGCCCCTTTTATATTTAGCTATTTACCTATCTACACACACACACACACACACACACACATATATATATATATATATATATATATAAATATATGTCTAAAATTGGCCCTCTACAATAGTAGAGACAATGTTATAGGATTCCCGGAAAATTGAAAAAGAAGTTGAGAACAGCTCCAGACTTCCTCCTCCACAGTTCCTAATTATTTTGAACATTTTTGACAAGATGAAAATTAAAACAATACTTATACACAACAACAGTGCGATTAAATTATTTTAATTTGCAGAATCAACAATGCTGACTAACACAATTACACATACACACCGGACTAAAGAGACAACGCGAGACGAGACAGGTGTGTTATGACTTATGTCCAGAGTATTTCAATATTGAAAAATTACTATACACTGATATAGAATAAAATACATCACCGAACTCTCTTTTATAATATATTTTATCCTTTTCGTATATGAAAACGCTTATAAAACCCAAACGTTTTTCTGTTTCATTATTTACGAAAAACTCACGAATAATCTAACAGAAAGTTGAACCCAAGATTGTCAAAGATGCTACCATAAAGTCATGTGCCAATATGATCCAAAAAGTATCAGGAAATTGTCTATACTTCCTGAAACGAAAACCCCAAGCTTTACAAATTCCCGCATAGGGAAGATATATTCTTACTGAAAGGTGTTGACACAGCCCAATAGATGGCACGGCGTTTTTAATCAGAAGGGCAGAATATACAAATGGGATCACTCTTAGCAATTTGCAGAATATTGGAGCAGCCAGCATTCATCAGATAATAGTGGTCGAAGTTGTGAAACTTCATGAAATTGTCTGAAAAATGCTGCAATAGTTTGGAGATGCATCGGCTAGACAGGAGTTAGACAAGAAATCTAAGTTCCTTTGGGACTTCGGAGTTATATATCACTGCACCATAAGCTTTTTTCCTAGCGTCTACAAAAAAATGAAATTGACAGTCGTTTATTTTCTTAGTTACCTCAAAATAAAATCTAGGTACTTCAATTTTACTCAACAGTTCTAATTCTTCATGCCGTTTTGTCCATTCTTCTCTAATATCGTTCGGCAACGGATCATCCCAATTTAACTTTCTCTCCCAAATATCCTGAAGAAGGATTTTTGGTCTCACGGTGAAGGGAGTAATAAATCCAATGGGATCATAAATTTTAGAGGCTAATTTCCAAATTAATCGTTTTGTTAACGTTTTTGATTGAATTAATTTATCGCAACTTTTGACAGATTCAATTTATAACTTTAAAGTATCTTTTTTGGAGTTCCAAATGTATCCTAAAACTTTTGAACAATCGTCCATACCCGGGCTGTTGAATAACCCTCCCATAGTGCCTATAGGTGGCGCTCTAGAAAAAGAGAAATGTTTGATGTTTTTGTTTGTGTCAGAGAGAGTTTCGAACACGATTGCGTTGACACTCAAAAATAATATTTGAAGGCTCCAAAGCCTAATAATTCTTGAGATTATATGCATTTTATGTTATTTTACGTGTTTGTATAATAAATGTTAATATGAAAAAAGATCTGATTAATCTGACTTCGAACTAATAAGATGATGCCGGATATCTGAGAAGCTGACAGATAAAGAACCAGGTGTGTGACTCTCTTCGAATAAGATTTATTTAAAAAGAAAAGAGCACAGAGCCTACATATTTCGATAGACAATGAATAGTATCTGATACAGTGCAATGTTGAATGAAGGGTTGAAACAAGTAATATGGAGCCGTCGCAGAGCACACTTGTCTAATGATGATCTTCTCCTTCACGGTAACACATGCCCTCACATGGCCGCTGTTATTCTTGATTTCCTTCGGAGACTGAAATTTCAGATATTACGTCATCCTTCGTACAGACCTGGTCTGGCTGACTGAGATTTTGTGCTTGGACAAATGAAGGACTCTTTGAGAAAACAAATTTTTGGAAGTGATGACACGTTTACAGAGGAGAATCATCCCTGGCTGACATCAGAACCCAAAACAATTGTTTTTCTGTGGAATATTAAAGTGACTGCAACATTGTGAGACTTGTATTGAAAAGGAGGGTGATTACGTTGAAAAATGCCACGTCATTTGTATCTCTAACCGAACATATGTATGTGTATATATATGCAACAAGAAAACGAGTCTTCTTCAATTACTTTTAAAGCATATTCTCTTTTTAATAAAGCTCAAACCCTTTCCTAAATTGTAACCTAAATATAATAATGTGAGTTATAATTTCTAATGTCCCTGCAGATCATTAAGCAGGCATGTGAAATAACTGAACTCAATAACATCGCCATATCTGGCCCGAACCGGGAGGCCTCATTAAATTTGTATACAATAAATAACGCCTGTTTTCAAATTCTTCCTTTTCGGAAAAACGAAAATCAGGGCGTGATCTGGCAATTAGTTAATCCCTGGAGAACCAAGGCGGGGACATGTGAACTCCATGAGACTAAATTCATCCAATTAAATAATAAGTATTTTCGGCCCCCTGGTGGCAAGATCAGGAAACATTCATTTGAAAGTATTTTGAACGGAAGACTCTTCCTCTTTCTCTCTCTTACCTCTGTCATGTAAACTGATGTTTTCGCGTCCCGTCCTGGCGGCCGTCTCTCAAGTCCCACGGCCCTTCTCTCCTAAATCTACTTGGATGTAGACTTTCGCTTTTCCGCACCCCGTCCTGTTATACGGACGCCGCAAGTCCAGTGGCCACTGCAGCCTTCGTAATGCTTACTGATTAATTAAATACCGACTCTGTAATCTGTGTATCTCTTCTCTGGCTCCATGTCTGTGATTTTCTCATCACCCAACGTGGAACTTCATCCCCAATAAGTTCGTCTCCAATAAATTGTACGCATCAATTCCCGTTGTAATTATTATCACACACAGACACACAACCATATATATATATATATATATATATATATATATATATATATATATATATATATATATATATATATATATATATATATACAGATGCTGTTCACACATTTTTTAGACGATGTATATTGTATTCACAAAACTAAATTACATAAAATTCTTGTGTTTTAAATGTTCTATTTGACATCCCTTATTCTGAACTATCTTTCGACACCGCAATTTCCAGGATAATAATGCCTTTTGAAGTGTCAGAAGAGGTATTCTATCCCATTCCTCCTGAACAGCTTTCCAGAGTCCTGTAAGGGTTTTGGGACGACGTTTGGATAATGCAGATTTTAAAAGTCCGAAAGCACAAAAATCCATAGGTGATACATCGGGATATTTAGTAGGGATATCAGAGAAGGGTGTGGCCTTGATACCAGTTTTTTCTTCCATTTCTTTTAGGAAATTTACAGTGGATTTTGATGTGTGACTGCTAGCTTTGTCCTGATGGAGTCTCACAGATTGATGGCACTGTGGGTAAAGCGATGGTATTTCATTCAGAAAAATTGGCGATAAAATATGTTCCTGATAGTATTTGGAGTTAATCTTGACATTTTTTCCACTCTCTTTATTTTTAACTTGCCATTATAAGACAACCAGCAACAATCATGAATCCCTTAGAAAAACTTTCTTTCGATTCTTTGAACCATGTACTTAAATTTTTTTCTCCCCTTTTATGATAATAAATGGCTCTTTTTTTGTTGCAATCATTTAAATACACCCATGATTCATCTATTGTGACAATTGTTTTCCATTTTCCTTTGGATAAGTGTTTCTCATATAGAATTCTGCAGCGTGTCCTGCGTTCAGCGATATGATTTGGAAGAACACAATGCACATTGCGTTTTTTCGCTTTCTTAAGATTTAAATCAACGTTTATCATTTTGTTTACATTGGACACCGAGCATTTTAATGATTTTGCAACTGTCCTTTGACTAGGGGGATTTTCTTTTAACATTAAACAACGTACCTTTGCAATAGTCGAAGATGCCCGTTTTTTCCTTGGATACTTATTTGGAATTTTTGTCCCACTTGAGGCTCCAATTTGACGTTTTTTTTCCCTTTCTTGTTGACGATATTACCTATTGACGCTTTAGATATCACAAAACCATGACTCTCACATTGGTTTTGGATAACGGAGTATGCATATTTCTCTTCGGAAAGAGCATAAATGTAGCCTTCAAACCACTGCTTTGTTAAAAACGCCATTTTGAATAAAAACAAAACTTTCAAGCCGCAGACGATAATTTTGACTTTTAAAAACATAGTACAATTGCAATTATTTCTTTTGCAGCAAACGATTTTTTATTACCGCTTACCAAAATCGTCTAAAAAATGTGCGAACAGCCTCTGTATATATAAATAAAAAATAAAATAAAAAACATAAGTAAAAATAAAAATAATAATAAAAATAACTCTTAGTAATAATAATTAAAGACTAAAATAATAATGGTTTAATAGTCCTAAATTACAGTAACCATAGTAAGTCAGTAACTGAGTATCCAAAATCTCCATGGTTGCAAGTTTTGTGACGTCAGTCATCTTGCGTTTACATGTTCTTAACTTCCACTCTGTCTAGCGCCAGGCTTGGTGTTCTTTGGTTAAGTAACTCTTAATTCAATTTTTAATCAATTCTTCTGTTTTTCATGGATTGTACGGTGTCTGAGTGTGTTTATTGTATAGATCATACTCATCGGAAACAATTCATTGGTTTTTAGATAGTATTGACAACGCTGATGAAGAGATGCTGTCTAAAACCTCTTTCATACTTCTCTTTTCATGTTATTTGTTCCTGGCTGCAAGTAGCTTTAGGGCTATTACTGCTATTCTCTTTCATCTATTTCTTATATATATATATATATATATATATATATATATATATATATATATATATATATATATATATATATATATATATATATATATATATATATATATATATATATATATGTATATATATGTATATATATATATATATATATATATATATATATATATATATCATAATATTCAATTTGCTGTTACTCTTGGAAACACCCTAATGATCCCACTATTCACTAAGGTTTAGACAGGGAGTATGGAGGTTTGACTCTTAATCTATATCACGTGGTACGTTGGACTATCATTTTTGAAAGTTTTCCCGAATTTTAATCTCTCTTTTAAACGTTTAAATTGAACTAGTTAGTTAGGGGATAGATCCCGCGACCTACTGTTTCGTAAATAAGTGACGATCTACGTGAAACAATAGATCCATTGTTTAATCTTCCAAACCATAAAACATTAAATTTGCAAGTTAGTTGACCCAAGACTGGTTACGAGATTAAAAGCAATGCGTACGAGTCTAGGGGATGTATCCCCTTGAAAGGGGCTCGGATCAAAATAATTGCCATTTTATTCAGGATTATATATAGAATAAATCAATTGAGTGAAAGTATCAATATTAACTAAAATACTTCCAAATTGATTATCAAAAATAGTCGTTTACACTTCATAAAATTCTTTTGATCAAATATTAAATTACATTTCTGCCAGCCATTTGATTTATAAGGAACAAAAACATTGTTAAAATACAGGTGCGCCTTTCGTCTTTATTTCAACCGTAAAATTAGATTTGCAATAAACGAAATATATGAAGTGAGATTTCCTAGACAGATGACATTTAATTGTTAGAATACGGAAGGTTTCTTTTCATCCGTTCACCTGGCAAAAGATATCAGACAAGATATCTGCGAGTTATGACATTTATTTATTCTATGATAAATGTCAAGTGTTTACTTTTATAATGAAATGTATTGTACTGCTGCGAAAAAGAATGCTTTCTTTCACCACGTATGATATGATATGATATTAAACATTTTTTTCTAGCTTTATTTTATTACAGAATACGTATGAGGGATGAAGCATTTCTAATTATACTGAATTTGAAGCTTTTATCACGAGTTCGTAATTAAATTGGTATTACAGCAACGTTTAAAGTGAAACTTCACTTGTTTATCCCGTGACGGATACATTAAAAAGCTGATATTATTAAATGACATTAAATTTTTGACTAGTGAAATTAATAAGGTTTGTTTTTTTAAGAGTTACAAAATAGCATGTATTGTCTGAAGACAATCATAAATCAGAATTTTATGTGTTTATTTTAAGGTTTAAAAATGCAATTTTCGCTGTGACAGAAAACTGAGACATAATTAAATAAGACGTAAATGCTGTTACATAATGGTGTATGTTACAACTTACATGCAACATCTTGGAAACACAAAAACGCATACCTTCTTAATTTATGCAATAAAAAATAAATGGCTGGCAACTAGTTTCGAACAAATTAACAGTTCTCCTTGATGTTGAGTGGCAATGATGGTGATTATATCTATGGACAATTCATAAACTTTTTCATCATACAATATTACATTTATGGTAAATGAAGTCAGATAATTAAAATTAAACAAACACTTATAAAGGAACAAAAAAGTTATTTTATAATATATTACTACTGGCCTCGAGGTAGCCTTGTGATACCCTTCAAGGTGCTCAAGGTGCTCGGATCGAATCCTGACGCGCTCCATTAAATGAGTCCATTTCGGATATGGGCCCGTTAAATCCGTAGACCCGAAAGTCCCTTTATGAGGTAAGAGTTGAGGGGAGAGGGTACGATCCCAGATGTCATCCTTGGGGGTTTTCGGTCAAAATTGAGGTAGCCAGTTATAGAGTTTTAGCTCACTTCTATCCAGACTTGGGTGTATATAATTTGAAGTGGCACTCTAAATGAATTTGATACAAACACAGTTTATACATGAAACAATGTTTATTGAATTCGCTGCACATATAGAATTTGCTTTTACAGCAATAAGCATACGTACTACTTGTACAGAATATATATTAGCATTCAATAAAAATGCAATACTCACAAACCAGCAGAGAGTCAAACCAGCAGTTCTGCCACGTAAACTTTGGGCCCCCTAAGAACAAGCGCCGGTTAACACCTGGAGCTGCTTACCTCGTAGCTCCCTCTCGCTTATCTATCAACTTTAACAACCTCTTTACTTAATCAAGCTGCTTGTTATTTATACCAAGCGCGTATGCCGAGATTAGCCTATCTCAAGCATCTTCTTTAATGCATTCACTCAAAAGTTCGATTCTTGTGAATCGAATCTTATGTATACCTTACACAGTAGCTAAGGCGGACATCGACGCTTGTGATGCTATACAAATCGGAGCAGCACACATCCGCCCAAAGCTTGTATGGACCTGGTCTGGAACTGCTGGCAGGGAAAATTTAAAGAACAACAGCAACATTATTACTAAACTAAACATTACTGTACCAAATGTTTATAAAATTAGGTTGAAAATAGAGAAGAATTCATCAATTTAAAATAATGGAGCTCACTCTAAAGCATTCATTTTCTGCAGAAAATAACCAATTTTGTATAAAGCTTGAAGCACTCTTCCATTATATGCAATGAGTTTTCTATTTCTCCGCTGCAAAGGTTCGACCCAGGTTCTAACAATCTCTTACGGTACATAAACTACTAAAAGTTACTCAAGAGAAAAGATAAAATTTAAATATTTATTTAGATGTGTAAAAGGTACAGAAGACAGGTATAATTCAAGAAAATACATTCTTAGGGAAAAAAACGCACCAAGAAGGAGTAATGGCAGTTATTTTATGAACATTCGTATAATATTTATTTCATAAAAATTGTAACTTATGAATTACGACTCATAAAATTAAACTAATAAGTTAGTTTAACAGATTTTGCATAATAGTTGATACACGTTTAATTTTCACAATATACAAGAATATTTTTTGTCGTATCTTAAATGCTGTGTAACGTTTTCAAAGCAAAGTTATACATTTAAGATTTTTTAAAATTTCTAATTCATTAGAATGTCATTAATACGGAAAATATACCAGGATAAAAAAGTTTGAGGTATCGTGTTTGGGGTCTAACGTAGCGGGCCTCTTTCTGGTGCACCCTGGATAACGCTAAATTTACTACAGTTTTTACCACCTTATCGTACCCATTTCATCGAAAGCAATAATGTAGGAGGAGTTTGAAGTTATGTTCAGCTCATAGAAACTGGAGCTGATTAGCCATCGCGTCAGGCACTCCTACTTATGCTTTCCCCACACCAACGGCGTCGGAGACGAAAATCATGTATCTTCGTTGTTACGCATGCGTATTACAAACAAATTTTCACTCACCCCATTCGTCTCCGTCTCTGGTCTCTGCGGTTTCAAGTTGGAAAAAGTTCAACTTTTGTCTCTGTCGCCGTGCTCGACAGCCAATCAGAATAGAAAGAGAAGATTATGCGCATGCGCAAATAAATAGCCTCTTCTCCCCGTCTCCTAGCGGTGTGAAGGCTTTGATGACAGCCACAGAGACAGGTGGCAAAATGTGTCCGTCTTTCGTTGCTGTCGCCGTTGGTGTGGAGTAAGTATTGGTTATGTTACATAACAATACAAGAAATCCTCCTTTGATCACATAACGGCCGAAGGAAAAGTTTTATGCGACTCTGAATATGATTAACACATCATCTTTTCTATTTGTCAATCGAAACACCCAACTCTCTTTTGACGGAGCAACGATATTTTGGACAGCTTCCAAAGAGGAATTAGAGAAAATCTTTGGTAAATCTTCTCAGCAAGATCTGCCATATACTACTGTATGGCACTGGATTTATGAGGTAAATTCTTTCAATTTGGTATAAATATAATCTAGATAGTCCATGCTATGCAATTGGCATGTTTTTTAATATTTATTGTTGTTAATATATCCGTAATAAACAGGAAAACTTACCCGTCATCATTTGAGGACGCTGGGCGTTTGCGTATGGTTCTTATTCAGTATTCAGATTTGTTTCTTAAGTGTTCCTTACATTTTTTTTCAGATAAACTAAAATAAACACTGGAAAATGAGTAGAAATAAAACATTTAAAAACTTAGAAGAGGCAACTGCTTATCTTTTTTCTGAAGAAATAGAAGCAAATACACTGAATTGCCACTGAATTAGGGATAGCAAAGCCTATGCAAATTGTGTAGCGCTGCGCATCATGTATGCGCAAGTGAGGGCGCTGTGGTAACTGCATATATAGCGCGTACTGTGGTTGTTCTGAATTAGTTGTTGGAATTGCCAGTATGGGTAAACTGCCTGATTTAGACGCCTTCGATCGCGAACAATCGTAGGTGCGCGACGCATGGGCCATTCAATTTCCGAAATCGTCAGACAGCTAGGATTTTCAAGGTCGACAGTGTCAAGAGTATACCAAGAATATATGGATGGTGGAAAAAAAAACTAGCGATCGGGCAAACTGCAAAGGACAATTAGCCTTGACAGTGCGTGGTGAGAGACGGCTCAGGCGTATTGTACGTAGCCAGCGAAGCCAAACATTAGCTCAAATTACCACCCAGTTTAATGACGGTGCCAGTCGTACAGTCAGTAAACGAACTGTCCAACGCTCGCTTCACCGCATGTGTTTCGGGAGCCGTCGATCTACGAGAGTACCATTGCTCTATACTCGCCATCGGGCTGCACTTCTTGCCTGGGCAAGAGAGCACAGAGACTGGAGTGTAGAGGACTAGAAACGAGTAGCATGGAGTGATGAGTCTCGATTCCGACTACTTAATGCCGACGGGAGGCTGAGAATATGGCGTCAGGCTCATAAAGCCATGGATCCTGCATGCCTGGCTGGAACTGTACAAGGGCATGGTGGCTCAATCATGGTCTGGGGTGTTTTTTGTGGCACAGTTTGAGATCTTTGGTGCGTGTACCAACGTCCCTCAATGCAATTCGGTACGTAGAGTTGCTGGGTGATCACCTCCATCCGTTTATGCTGTTCTCTTATCCGCACGGTAATGGAGTTTTCCAGCAAGACAACTGTACCTCTCACAAGTCCCGGTTGGCTACTGGCTGGTTGGATGAGCATTCCTCTGACTTCTCTGTCATGAATTGGCCACCTAGAAGCCCAGACTTAAATCCTATTGAGCATCTTTGGGATGTTTTGGAAGAAGGCGTGAAAGGCCATCACACAGCACCAAAGAACCTTACTGAATTATGGACAGCCTTAGCCAATATTTGGCAATCCATTCCCGTGGAACGTTTCCAGGAACTTGTTGAATCTATGACTCGTCGTGTGGCAGCCGTTATCAAGGCCAGAGGAGGCCCAACTCGTTACTAGGTAGGTATTCCTAATTAAGTGGCACTTCAGTGTATTATATCAATGCCTCCGGATGTAGATGATCTAACAGATGAAGAGCAATTCGATGATGATGATTTGGGTACTCCAGTTTTATCGGATATTGTAGGTACATTAGAAATTATAATACCAGATGATAATGATAACTCTATTATTTCGGATAAAAAAAAGGAAAACAATTCCCGTAAACGTAAAAGAGAAATATTAGTTGTATGGACGAATGAAACCCCGGCTTACACTTTTGGGACTTTGGAAAATTCTTCTAAGAGAAATCATGATATATTGACAGCGAAAACTAATAATATGAGTCCAGTTGAGCTGTTTGAAGAATTTTTTACTGAAAGTGTTTATGATATGAGGAAACTAATCGATATGCTTCCGAAATGAAAAATAAATTGAATTTTAATGTGACTAAAGATGAAATAAAAACATTTATAGGATTTCCGATATTTTCGGGTTATTATACTTTAACCAGTGAACGGGACTACTGGGCAGAAGCAGATGATTTAGGAGTAACAATAATGAAGAATGCTATCACTAGAAATTTCTACTTAGAGCTCAAGAGATTATTACATTTCCAAGATAATAAATTACATCAGTATAAGAAACATGATAAATCATTTAAAATACGCCCCTTGTTAGAAATGCTTTCCAGGAATTTTTAGAAACGTGGCATTTTCCATGAAAATTTGTCCGTTGATGAAATGATCGTCCAGTATTCTGGTCATCATACACTGAAACAGTTTATAAAATCTAAACCTATTATATTTGGGTATAAACTCTGGGCTCTGTGTGGCAACAATGGTTACTGTTACAACTTTACACTGTACTCTGGAAAATAATCAAATACTTATGAATATGAGAAACTTCCTTTAGGTACAAAAGTGGTGTTAAATTTACTATCTATTGTTGAAGATCCAAAGAGCCATCGTGTTTATTTTCACAACTTCTTTACCAGTCATGCGTTGCTAAAAATACTGAAAGAAATACAGTTCAGAGCTAGTGGAACAATACGAGAAAATCATACTGAAAAATACCCAATAATGGATGATAAGAAAAGGAGTAAAAAAAGAAAGAGGGTTTTACGATAGTAAATTTGACAAAACAAATGAAATTCTTGTTGTTAAATGGAAGGATAATAAGTGTGTTTGTTTGGCCTCTAATTTTGATACCATATAGCCGCTTTCTTCAGTACAAAGATGGAGTGTAGAAAAAAAAAGAAAGGTGAAAGTGAATCAGCCTCATTCTATAAGTTCCTATACCTCATTTATGGGGAGTGTCGACCTTCACTATCGGCTTCTTGAGAAACATAGTATAGCCATACGACGAAACAAATGGTACTTTTGCCTTATTACTAAGATGATAGATATGGCTATAGTAAATGGCTATGTCATTTATAAAAAGATCCATGGTTCAAAGTTGATGTCAATCAAAGATTTTAGAAGGTATATTGCAGTAATCTATTTACAAAAGGGAACCGATTCAAAAGCAATCCTAGGAAGACCAGTACAAAGGCAGGTAACATTCAGATCCAATGTGCTTCCTGACATAAAATTCAACAAAATACAGCATGTTATTGCCAAAAGGGAGAAACAAAGGCGTTGCCAATATGATAACTGTACTTCAAAGCCAAGATCATCTTGTATGAAATGCAATGCAACATTATGCATACAATGTTTTCCTCTTTTTCACCAAAAAAATCAACCTTAAAAATGTAAAAAAAAAGTTTTCTTACATCTATAAAATAAATTTTGATTTTTTTTTACATTATTTTGTCTACTAGTTTGTTTATATATTAAAACTAAATAATTTTATGTAAAAAACTTTCGTTTTTTAAAATTTTACATTTTTTACATACAAACGCCCAGCATCATCAAATGAGGATGGCTTAAAAATTATGGTTTCAGCTAAAAATTTTCAAAATGCTTTTGAAATACTTTTAATTTATGCATTTCTACCCATATCTATCAATTTCAAAGGAAAATTTCAAAATATGTTAATTTGGGCGTTAATGGGTTAAGGATAATGGCTTAAGTAACAAATGCCTGCCATTTGCAAATAAATAAATAAATAGTACCTTTTTCTATCATTATTTTAGGAGCTCAAATGGTATGTAAATTACTTATGTACACGGCATAAAGAATTAACTTTTATAATAAAAATAGAACATGAAGGAATTGCATTTAAGTACATTTCTGTCGGATAGGATGGAAACATAAAAGAACATATATGCATTTAAACATTTGTGCAGCACTTTTTCATGTTTATTATTTCATTTAAATATTAAATAGCTTACTATTAGGAAATTTTAATAACTTCAGCTTATAAATTACCGAAACTATTTTATTATTCATTCAAAAAATTGATTTAAATAGCTCTTTTCCTAATGCTTGAAATTATTATTTCAGTTACATCACTACATTATACTTCGTTTTTTTTAAATTTTATAACCTGTCAGTGCCTATTTAATTAAGTTTTTATGCAGTGCACTTCTTTGGATTCCTCTTTTTTTGCCTGATAAAATTTATTCTTAAATAAGAACTGAAAAAAGGACAATGTATAATTACTTTTCTCTAATTATTCTGCTTTTATTTTCTTTTTCTTTATAAGGGAGACTGCTATCGAAAGCTTTCTAACAACGTCACAATAAATTGCTTTTTGTGCCCAGTCACTTTTGTTTTATTTCAAAACAGTTTCCGTCGAGGTATTTATTTAATTTCAAAAAATATGTTTCTTTCTTGTTTACCTTTGATGATATTGTGTTTGAGAAGAAAGTTATTTATTCATTGTCAATGCATAATAAACTTCTATAAATCACATAGAAATATTTTAATCAAATATTTGCTATCATAACAAAAGGATTTATATATACACAATAACAATACATTAAATTCCCATGTATTGTTTCCTATTACCTAAAGGGATATTATACCTGAAAATTTCTGCTTAGAGGTGTTTTAATGTAACAGAAAAAATGATCGAGAAAAATTTTATTTTAAAATATGCAATAAATTTTAAAGATATTCCTAACATGTATATACAGAAGATATATCATATTAAATGTTTCACACCATAAAGGCAAGTATCTTAAATTCACGGGCCTGTATGAACTCTAAAATATCTCTGGATTTGAAAGATTAATTAATTTTCTATTGCATTTTAAAACATAAAGTACCCTTATAGAAAAATAACAAGGACGGTTATAACAAGGTTGAAACCTTGGGTCCACTATATGTGTTTTGCTATGATTTATAGGTTCGTTAATGATATGTCTCTAGATGTTTGCATTTCCCTATTAGTTAGTTTGAATGTTGAGGTTTTGTAATACCTTTCTGTATCTGTAATTATCGACAGAACACTTGAACCGAGCTGCTGTGTGCACTTCTGCCACGCCCTTTGACTTTAGGATGCTTGACTTTGATAGATCAAATCTCTTTTACAGATATGCAAAAAAAGGAATGCTTCGAGGTGCTCAGCGCAAAAAGCCCCTTTTAAGTTTCTTTGTACTGTATTAGCGTATGATAATTTGATAATTTCTAAAACTCCGTTCCTTTGAAAGAAAGAACAGTATGAATTATGATATTTCAGCGTGGTCTCTAGCAGCCACGAAGTCAGCGACATATTCCTCAGTAGTTTAATTAAAGAGCTTTCTGTTGTGACGACTTTTGTCTGCTATACAAGGGGATGTGTATGCTCTTGCTGCCCCCCTCATCCCCTTCGCCACCGGTCTGGAACATCTGCTGCGTCGTGGGGGGCCCGGGCATCATTTATTTTTTGTGCAGCCCCTCACTGGTGGATGGAGGTTTTGGGCGACTGGTTACTCTCTTGGCTGGGTCAGTACTTCCGATCGTTATGTTATTACCATGAAGCTAAAGACCATGAAGCTTGCCATGAAGCTAACCATGAAGCTCTGTAGCTTCATGGTTATTACAAATCGTTATGTGTTTAGGGGTATGGGTGTTGGCCCACCTTTACTTGGCAGGCTTTGTTTTGTAGGCGGTTTTCACTAGGCACACATTTTCTGGCCACAAAGGAGTTCAGTTATGAGCTGGTAGTTGGATATGTCCAGATTTTGACCGGCGTGAGAAGTCTTCGCTGTGCGTGTGTGTGTGCTAATAAAGACTTGAAAACGAATTTCACGTGGTATTTTTTGTGATCCCGGAGTCATGTTTGTACTGCAGCTCGAGTTTCTCAACTTGCCCAAACACAACGCAAGATAAAAGGCTGGAGAGGAGAAATGGCATCGTAACATTTCTACCTGGCTATGATTTGCTCAATTCCTTTTTAAACTATACTTCCCATAAACCTTTGCACGTAGTTTCTTATAATAATGCCGAATAAGAAAATTCAATAAATGGTAAAACATTAGTCGAAAACTTTAAACTTTTTAAATATTCTAAATGAGTTAAAACTATTCCTTAAAGATATTCCGAAATCAAAATCCAGTGTTGAAAAAGTACACACAAAAGCCTAGTGATTCACTTCTATTACACCTTTACCATTGCAACAAAAAATGAAAAAAGGCAAACTGCAAGGATATCATGCTGACTAAATGTTATTTTAAGGAACTATTCCTCTAGTATAAACCACAAAATTTGACAATCAGGAGCCCTGTACTAAACTAAAAAATTGGCAATTGTTTAGTAAAAATAAAATATAAATTACGTTTAGATTGATTTAAATTCCATCATTTATAAAAATAATTTAAAGATTTAAACCTTTAACCATAAACAAATTTCCCAAGAAGAAATATATTGTTTAAAAATTCCCTAACCGCAAGTAATTCCAATGAATCTCTTTCTAATGAAAAAACAGAAAAAAAGAAACAAAGTAACTAGGCTGAATGAATCTCAAACTCAGGAACTATTTCTTTTGAATAAAACAACATGCTTCAATGATCAACAGCCCAAAACCGACTTTCAAATGCACAAGCGTTCAACAAAAAAAACAGTAACTTTACCCAACAGACTGTATTCGATGAATACATTTCTTTCAATTTTTCTTGAAAAAATACTGTGCAGTACAGCGAAAAATGTGTGGACATGTATTGATTATTATATCTATGATTATCTTTCCTATTGCGAAACTAACTTAAATATCTTTACATAGTAAAGTAAAAAAATAAAATAAACATTGCTAAATTAAAATATTCCAGCTAATTATTATTTTTTAATTAGCTGGAATATTTTAATAATTTTACCAACTATACTGTTTTTACCCTTGTTTACCTCAGATATATATATATATATATATATATATATATGTGTGTGTGTGTGTGTGTGTGTGTGTGTCAGTCAAGAATTAATAAAGGGGAAAATAATTAAGTTAAAATTTAAAGGGTGATTCAGGATAGATTAATTTCGTGGCATCAAACGCCATTAGTTTCATACAGCATAGAACGAGAGCGCCGTGATTTTAGGGAAATCCCCGTTTTGAGAGGTAATTTTCGGTTGCGCGAATGAAGTTCGGGCGAACTAATATATTTTTGGAGCAAGTACTTGGTTTTGCGCGGCGTAAAATTATAACGTAATCAGATGGAAGCAGATGAAACATGCCATGAACGTCACAGAGCATGTGCGATAAGTTTTGTGCCTAAATGAAACAAAAGGGTTATACAGAGCGTTTTAAGAATTCGGATTTTACGGTTACGTGTCACGAGGAAGAGATAGAAACTTGGCTTGTGTTGAATCGATTGCTTGTTAGTTAATAATATTTGAAATAAAGTATTTAGATGTATTTTAATTGTATTTAATTACCACAGGCCTACGTTCATTCCATAGATTTCGAGTAATTATTATGGGAACAAGTTCAGAGGGAGTACGAGTATTCGCGTCAGCAGCCAAGCAGGGTTTTTTGGGATCGTGCGGGATAAAAATTACCCCATAGCCGTTTAAAACTAGTAGTTAGAATTAAATTTGTTAAATTTGTCCAAGTTTCATTTCTCTCCTTGTGACAGCGTTGGTCCGTTGGCGGAAAAGTGAAATTTCAAGTTTGGAGTTGCAGTGTTAGATTTTTTTTGTGTGTGTGTTTGCGCCAATGCCAGCGTCGGCGAGTGCCACCGCCGTTTTTCAGCTCCGGATTGTGTTCTTCAAAGATGCGGTGCTGTCTGCCATCGTCAAAAATTCATCAACCATTTATGATGCGGGAGTTCCAATGTAGATATAGTCGAATTCTGATCCTGAATGATTTTTTGGTGTAGTCCAGTTGTTCCTGACAGCACTGCGTCATCGAAAAAAATGCTGTTTTCACGTTTCTCTGAACAGAAAGTTGTTGTTGGACTTGAAAAATCCGCAAACTTGAGCGTTTATTATAATTATGTTCTGGAGGTGTTCTCAAAGTTATCAAGTTTTTTTATTTTTTATTTTTATGTTTCCCCGGAAGTTTTTCATCGCGGACAGCGCTATAGAGTTCCAGATGCCGTGCTATTTTCCGGTAAGTGTTCTGCTCGTTGAGCATGGACATTTGTGTTTCTACAGTAGTGCAATGTGTTACGCGAACAACTTCGTGACATCAATGTTTAGTGAATAGTGTGTTTATCGAGTTATGAAACACCAGTGATTGTTGATCTGTAACTAGGAATAGTGTGTTTTGTCGACCTCAAAAGCAAAGTGTGTTAGAATACAAGTTATATTGCCATGGACATCGGCCATCACAAACAGAGAAGATTGTCCGGCTTTATCCGGAGAACAGTAACGTAACGTACATTGCAGCATTTTTTTTCCTCTAGCTAATTGAAATTGATAATATTAAAAAAATGTGCAAAGAATAAAGTAAAAATTTCTAAAGGTAAACAAAATAATTACTTGAATATTGTGTTGAAATAAATCTTGGTTTTCGATCTTTGAAATGACATGTTTTGTTGCAACAGTGCCGTGTTTGAGATGTGGTGTTAGAGTAAAATTAACATAAAACATGGGTTTAAGAAATGTGCTTTGAAATGATTGTAATTAAGATTTTTGAAGTTTTGATTTTGTTGAAGTATTTTACATTGTGAATTTATTGGAAAATTTGGGATACTTGACGTTAATAATATTGAATATTGTTATAATTTAAACACATAAAATTTATTGATGTTTCCCACCTCAGTTTACTGAGGAATAGGTTCACTTTGGTACAATTTGGAGGATTGGCCATTTAACTTTTTGTGACGCACTTCTCATTGGTTTGTTAAACAATTTAATTTTCGGTGGAGTGTTGAACTGCTGAATTAAGAATTTAATATTTATATGTACGGTTTTGTTATGATTTCGAAAAGAATTTTGAGTATGAAAGATTTTATAATGTTCTACAGAAAAAATTAACCAATACTTTGACATTGAAATGCTTGAAAATTGTTTGGTGATGAAATTAAAATGTTTATGCATATTTTTCTTGTGTGAGGGGGGAAAGCAATGTATAATATATTAAGTTAAGGAGTAATTGTTAAAAATTTTCAGAATAGATTTTCTCTCGCTCAGAGATTCATTTCCTTTTTGATTTTTTTTAAGCGCCTAACGCACTTCACTTCACATTCTGTGTTTATATCTATATTTAAAAAAAAAACTATGATGTTTAATGCTAATTTTGGATCCTCTGAATAATTGACAATTT
Organism: Dolomedes plantarius; assembly: GCA_907164885.2. Taxonomy (NCBI): domain Eukaryota; kingdom Metazoa; phylum Arthropoda; class Arachnida; order Araneae; family Dolomedidae; genus Dolomedes; species Dolomedes plantarius. The sequence continues at coordinate 170,360,639 of OU015495.1, read as the reverse complement.
GATTTCAGTGATTATTAATTAAGAATTTCGAAAGATTTCGTCTAAATTTTGTGTAATCGGGAAGGTTTTTAAATCATTTGCAACTAATTCTGGTCTCCTTAGCTGATGATGGCCTTTTTTACTTCCTGTAAATATTTTTATGTTTTATATTTTGATTTTCATGAAGTTATCTTCGTTTACAATTCTCTTCACTGGTTTAAATAAGTGTGTTTTATAGTACTGAGCAAAAATTTTGATATTGTAATTTTGTTTTAAATAAGGTATGGAATTTAAGAGTAGTATTTTTCATTGATATAAAGTAAGGGATTATGATGTTTTAATTTTGGTAATGACAGAATTGTGTTGATATTGAATAAGGTGTGAGTAGTATTACACATAATATCAATTAAGATTATGATTTATGTTTTTGACCGGGAAATGAGCCTTTTTCACATGCTTCCTCAATTCATACATGGAGTAGAATCTTAAGATGGTCACTGACTGTTCATGAGAGAAAAAAACGAATAGTAATGAGGAAGATTTTGAAGATTATAATCGAATTTGAAAGTTGAGTCTATGCTTCTAATATGTAATTGCTTTTATGCAATAATTATTGCGTATTTTTAAGTGACACTTTAAGTGATATTTTCTAAATTTACTCATTTTTAGGTGTTATTGTGTGTTTTGATAATATTTTGGCAATAGTGTTGTTCTTTTAGTATTTTGTACAAATTTTTATAATTGATATTTTGATATTTGATATGTCGTCAAGTCAAGGATGTCTCAAATGGAGACTTATGTAATATGTAACCCACACCTCGAATCAATCTGACTAGGTGTAAGAAGAGATAAATTTTTAAGTTAGGGTAATTTTGTAATTTTTCGGATAGGCTTAATTTTTCTTCTGAGATTTGTGTTGACTGAGGACGGTCGCCCTATTCGGCATTCTTTTCGGTAGGTAATTATATAAGTTTTTTAATTTAATTTTAGTGTTTGTTCTCTTCTGAAGACTTGCCACATGGAATTAGCTACTCCTTGTGTGCGTGCCTTCAGGGGGACGGAAGTTGAGTGGTCAAGAATTAATTAAGGGGGAAAATAATTAAGTTAAAATTTAAAGGGGGCTTTATGATAGATTAATTTCGTAGCGCCAAACGCCACTAGTTTCATACAGCATAGAACGAGCACGCTGCGATTTTAGGAGAATACCCGTTTCGAGAGGTAATATTGGGTCGCGCGAATGAAGTTCGGGCGAACTAATCATTTTTTAGAGCAAGTACGGGTTTTGCGAGGAGTAAAATTATAACGTAATCAGATGAAAGCCGCTGGAACATTCCATGAACGTCACAGAGCATGCGCGATAAGTTTTGCGCCTAAATGAAACTAAAGGGTTATACAGAGCGTTTTCAGAATTCGAAATGTACGGTCGCGTGTTACGAGGATGAGAGATAGAAACTTGGCTTGGATTGAATCGTTTGATTGTTAGTTAATAATATTTGAAATAAAGTATTTAGATGTATTTTAATTGTATTTAATTACCACAGGCCTACGTTTATTGACTGCATAGATTTCGAGTAATTTAGATTTAGTAGAACTTGAAAGCGTAACAGCAATAGGTATTTATAATTCCTTTTTGAATCTCTTGAGAAACAACGAATACCATAAAATTCTTATATAATAATTTAGTAAGTATTACATGTGAGTGCAGCAGTTCTAATGGGTAAGAAGGAGTTACTGAAGGAGGAATATAAATGAATGAAATATCGATTTTCCTCTTTGATAGTTTCGCACTGCGCTAATCACAGACTTGAACTATCAGTTAATAATGCTTTTAAATCTGTTTCCGGTACTGAGAGATTTTTTGATAAGTTTGTATTGTACACAGTATCAGGGGAAAATGCTAGATAACTAAAAGAGTGTGCGAGTTAGCCTGATTGAACTAGAACTAGTCTAATTTTAAGCACGCGATGGGATGCATCAAGTTTTCAAACAGTTTCTGCAGTTTTGAATAACTATGGGGCTTCGGTGAAATATTTTCAATATGAGAACACTGATTACACGAGCGATGCTAAAGAAAGATGTACATATGAAGGATTAGAAAAGAAATTACAACAACTTAATCTATCATAGATTTAGGCCTAATATATAATGCACTTCAAGAAATGAGTGAATTAAGCTTCGATTTATAAGACCTTGATCTTGACTTGAATAAGGTGAATGAAAAAATAGAAACTGTAATACAGGTTTTTCAAGAAAGACAAAAGACTCCTGGATCATACTACAGATATTCTGTACAGCGGTCAAAATTTGAAGTTTTCATGGAGTTGAACTTCATTAAAGAGGTTGTAAAAATGACTCTTCATCAGTCCAGAAGAATTTTATGAAACTTTGAAAATTTCATAGGAAAATTGATTGCTTGAAAGTGAAAATGCTGAATTTGTACGAGCGGCTAAAATACTTACTACGAAATTATGGCTTGATGATATTGCATCGCAATTAACATTTGTAGACACCGAAATGCGATAACTGTCTACAACATTTAAATTGAATGAGGGAGAAATTATGCGTTGATTTTGTGATTACACTGCTGGCCAATAAAACTGCAACACCAGGAAGGAAAGCAAATAACCCAACTTTACTTTTTGTACGTATACAGCATAGTAGGAAGAAAACATGATTAAATTTGTAGGCAATCTGGGGGTATACAGGGTCCGAAATTAGCACACACAGCTGCCGCCTCTGGCAGCTAAAACGGTTCTGACCAGGTTAGGCATCGAGTCGAACTGGGCTTTGATGACAGATACGGGCAAGTCATTCCATGCTGCTTCAATTCTATGCCACACTTCATGAATCGTAGTGGCTGGAGAGCGGTGGCGGCCCAGTCTCTCAGCAATCGATGACCAGATGCTTCCAATGGGTGATAGAACAGGAGAACGTGCTGGCCAGGGCAACAGTCGATCACTCTCTGTGTCGAGTTAAGTCAGGACACGACGGACACCATGTGGCCTTGCATTATCTTGTTCAAAGAGGACGCCTCCGAGGCCTCGAATATAGGGCACATCAACTGGCCTCAAGATCTGAGAAATGTAACGCTGGCTGTTCAGATGACCGATGACGTGAAAAAGAGGTGTTCGTGTCGTGAACCCAATGGC
>OU015495.1:170277511-170352511 GCA_907164885.2 Dolomedes plantarius | reverse complement strand
TTAGGTTTGCAGTCAAAGAGAGCTTCGTATGGTGTTCTTTTGATCCCAGAATAAGCTCTATTTTTCATACATTGAACGAAACGCGGTCCTTCACTCCAGAGGTCAGATTTGTTATCCCGCATCCAAGTACAGAGCATATTATTGATATCTTGATTAGCTCTTTCGACACTACCCTGGCTTTGTGGCGAGGCTTCCCATGGACAATCTTCAGTGCTGGCCAAATCTCCTTGAAGCTAATCACCACTTTATTGGCAAATTACCTACCATTGTCAGACTGTAATATAGATGGCGCTCCAAGCAACGACAATATGTGCACTAGGTTATAGGCTACTTCTTCAGCTCTCTTTGACGTTAGAGACTTGAGAATCACAAATTTTGTGAGATGATCTTGGTATTCCATAATAAATTTGTATTCTCTATATGGCTGAGACTGAAAGTCAATAAGATCTACCTGATAACAGGAATTAAATTCGGAAAAAATCTTAGGTTTCACAACAATGCCTTTTTTAATACCTTTCTGTTTTTTTCTGCCAAGGTTCACAAAGGTGGATGTACAGTTTAATATCATGACGTGTAACGTTTTTGTATTTGGTTGAAAGTTCTTTCAACATTCTATCACGTCCTCCGTGTCCAATAGCCAAATGAGCTTCATGAAGTAAGTGAAATAACTCACTTACTTCATGAAGCAGAGTGCAGTGTCCTTGACGTAATACTGTATAGTACTGACGCCTTCTTTAACAGGATAAATGAGTTTACTTTTGTTTTCCACGATCATCACATCATAGCGATTCAGCAACCAATAGTCCGTGGGTTCCTTCTTAGTAGTAATTTTGGATTTTTGTACATCTTTTATTAACTTCTGGTAAGTAGTTTGGTTAAGAAAGAACTGTTTCTTGCAGCAAAAACTCGAATTTTGGAGAGTTCATCGTCGAATCGGTGTTTCATGTCTATAGATCATGACTTCTTCTCCAACACTACAGCTTGCTCATCCATTTTAATGCAGCACAGTAAAAAACTAATTTTTGTTGAAAAAATTTAAGTAAAATTGCGTATTTTGATACTACCGAGCAAACCGGAAAGTGCAACTGACAAATTCTGAGCCTGAGGCGCTCGTTAAAAGTCGAGTGCCTTGCCACGTGTTATTCGAAACGAATGGGAGATGTATTTCATACTTTGCTGGTTTCTCATTTGGCATTCTATAGAATGCCTAGGAAATGTGTAAAATATGAATCGTTTCATACATTGCCGGCTTAGCCATAGCCTAGATTTCATACTTTAAGCTGTATACTCTCATAATTTAGGATGCATACTTCCATACTTTAGGTCTAGTTTTCATACTTTAGGCTAGATTTCATACTTTAGGCTGCATGCCTAGGCATTGTATATAATTGTATATTAAATACATAATAGAAATTAGAAATATAGTAAAGATGACCTGTGTTACGATTCTATTGTTCTAGGAACTTAACATCCAAATGATTTACCTGACTATTCTAGGCCGTTTGAAACTCTTCAATCTTTAATTTAACCCCTCTGAATTTTTGTTGTTTTTTATACTTGAAAAACTTTTAATATATAACAATAGCAATGCTATTATTGTTATAAAAACGAAATTTGTAATTTAATGTATTCAATCTTTGATGGTCAAACACGAAGAAATTTTCATCATGACACGTTTATCCACAATATTCTGATTTGATAGGAATGAAACAAAATACATTTAAAAATAAATTTTCATGTTCCATTTTACCCTTTAGTGTTAAATATTTTAAGCTGTTTTCAAATCACCTTTTTTATAAATCCTTTCTTCACTGCAGGTTCTTCAACCCATAAAAAGCTAAATCACAAACAGTATAACATTCCACTGTTTTTTTCAACTGCTTTATTTTAATTGGAAAAATTAATATGATATCGCATTCTAAAAATTAGTCGTGAAGTAAAGGCAATTTTTTGAATACTTTTCCATTTTTGTGACTTCTAATTAAACTTCTCATTAAAGTCTCGTTAAACTTTTATGTATTTTAATTTATGCGATAATTGGATGAGCTCTATAAAAAAGTATTAACCGAGTTTTCTAGAGAAAAATGAAATCTTTCTCATATGGTAAGGGATGAAGCTTAAAAAAAAAAGAAAACGAAAAAACTTAACGCAGTTTTAATGCAAAATAGTTTTCAGAAATATGCAAAATATTAACTAAATTCTCATTAAGCACTTTACTCACCAAAGTAATTATATACTTCGAAGAAATTTTATAATTAAAAATATAAAAAATAAAACTGGACATTTCAGCTTCAGTAATTTTTATTTTACTACCGTGCTCCATAAATATCCCTAGAAAATTCTGAGGAATTAGAATCCGAAGACATCAGCCTCTTTTTTTCATATTTCACTGTATTTGGAGTGTATTAAAAATAATATTTGTTCAGTCAGAGAAATGACTACAGAACTTCCAATTGAAACTCCATGTGACAGTAGATAGACTGTATCCCGTCGAGTTATATATATATATATATATATATATATATATATGTGTGTGTGTGTGTGTGTGTATAAATATATGTATATATGTTACAGTGAAAACCCGAAATCAGTCAAAACCCGAATTAACTAGGGAAAACGCGTTCTAATTGGGAGCGCTAGGGAAAACCCGAATTAACTAGGTAAGACAAGTTCTAACTGAGAGCGCTAGGGAAAACCCGTTTTCCCTAGTTAGCCGGTTTTGTTCAGTTAGAACCGCTTGAATATGGATTTGTTGCTTGTGAAATTTTCAAAGCAAGTGCAGTCGTTTAGTTTTATTCTTGCAGGAACGTGCTTGTGCTGTTTGATTTATTTACGATGAGTAAAGAAAATGTTAATGCTTTTTGCGCTAAAAATTGGAAAAATAGATTTCTTGAACAATTGCAGTTATTAGACAAAAAAATAACTATAATGTTATAACAAGTGATGAATACAACACTCTTTTATCAGAGGTTGAAGAAGCCAAATCTGATGTTAGCAAGACTTCTGTTCAATACCGCAGATTAAAAAGGTTTGACATTCTTGAAATCAGTGGAGTAAAAACGTTGGTTTCTTCAAATGAGCCCATAAAATATTATTTACCAGTTGAAGAAATTTTTGATGTTATCGAAAGTGCGCATGTGGCCATAGGACATGGTGGTAGAGACAGACTCAAAATTGAAACTTCAAGAAAATATGCTAGCATAACTACTGAGATGATACAAATTGTTTTTATCGATGTGTGAAACATGTCAACAGAACAAAAAAATAAAAAAAGGAAAGGTTTGGTTTCTAAACCTATTATTCACTCAGAAATGAACAGTCGCTGCCAAGTGGATTTGATTGATATGCAATCTCAGGCAGATAATGAATTTAGGTTTATTATGGTTTACGAGAACCACTTAACAAAGTTTGTTTTACTGCAAGCACTTCAGAGCAAAAGAGCGGAAGAGGTTGTTTTGCAACTACTTGATATCTTTTTGACATTTGGGGCTCCTTTTATTTTGCATTCTGATAATGGAAGAGAGTTTGTAAATTCCGTTATAGAGCAATTATCTACGTATTGGCCAGAATTGAAGATTGTTCATGGAAAGCCTCGTCACAGCCAGTCGCAGGGTTCGGTTGAGAGGGCCAACCAAGATGTAGAAAATATGTTGGCTTCATGTATGAAAGATAATCAAACTACAAAGTGGTCCAATGGTTTTCGTTTTGTCCAATTCATGAAAAACAGAGCTTTGCATTCAGGAATTAAACAATCACCATACTAACCTATATTTGGGATTGAACCAAGAGTTGGACTGACAACCTCAACCTTGCCATCCGATATTATAAAAAATATACAAAACGAGGATGAACTTCAGAAATTTTTCGAGGACATGAATGCAGAAGAGCAAGAAACTGAACAAGCACAATCAGGTGAGTATATGCTTGCTAGTAAGTCGACCAACATTTTTCTAATTAGAAAGGAAGACAAAGAAAATTTAATCAAACAAGCCAAACGAATGGAAAAGATCTCCGATGCAACACATCCTGAGGTTGATATTGGAGGTAATGTTGATGTTCCCATTCCAGATGTTGATAGAGCAAAAGCGGACTTGCGGAATCTAGTCGGTGTTGTGCTTAAAAAAAATAACGATGGCCTGTACAAAATTGGTACGAAAGATGGAGTTCTGAACAAACTGTATTCGAGGTAAGAAATGATATTTAAACATAATTAGTTCAGTATTTATTCAATAAATATGTGGTTATTATTTATATTAACTTTATAAATATTTATACAGTAGACTACAGCTAATCAGGGGCGGATCCAGAACAAGTCGTTAGGGGGGGGGGTGCGGCAAGATCGTAGCCGATGAATTTATTTTTTCTGGAGGGGAGGAATAAAAAAAACTTGAATGAGTTTGAAAAACTGATTTTTCCAAATTATAATAGAATTAATAGTATTTTGGCATAATACCTCTAGCTCACTAGCTGTAAGGGGGGGGGGGGGGATCGCTCCAACAGCCCCCTCCCCTGGATCCACCCCTGCAGCTAACTGTTCACAGAAATTTAGCAGTATTCCGTTAAATATTATATGTAGTAACTATTAGGTGTATGTGTTATACTAAATAAGCATTAAATTTAAGTATTACATTAATTTTCTTATGTTCATAAATTAAAGATTTGACTTCAAACCAAGATTGAAAATGTGTAATTTTTGTACAAGTTTAATACAAAAGTTTATCATTTTCAGATCTGAATTAGATGTATCGCCGCAAATTTTCTTTACTCAAGAGCGAGTACCGGATCAGTAAATTTCGCTGAGAACAGCAGCAAGAAAAGGAGCTGTAGGAACTGGACAAGGGTTCGTCCGCTGTTCTTGTAAAAAAGATTGTTCTTCAAAGAGATGTTTCTGTATGAAAAATGGTTCTCTTTGCAATTCTAAGTGTCACAGTAGTTTGCCTTGTCGAAATAAGTAATTAGTAATAACGGTACTGTGTTAAACAATATCCAAATAAAGTATTTTTTTTTCTTCAATGATAGGTTCTTTCCTCAAACACTGATTTACTAAGTATAGTTTGATTTAAATTAGAACTTGTTATATAACATATTGTTGAAATGATACAATTTTGGATAGATACAAATAATATTGTCTAACAAATCAGTCAAAACCCGAATAAAACGGGTTTTCCCTAGCGCTGTTAGTTAGAACGCGTTTTTCATAGTTAATTCTGGTTTTTCCCTAGCGCTCTCAGTTAGAACGCGTTTTCCCTAGTTAATTCGGGTTCTCCCTAGAGCTCCCAGTTAGAACGCGTTTTCCCTAGTTAATTCGGGTTTTGACTGTAACATATGTTTATATATTTATATATATATATATATATATATATATATATATATATATATATATATTATTTTTTCTAGTATTATGGGCATTTTGTACTATAACAAAGTTTAGAGCTCTCGTTTGAAATGGAGTTCAAGATATTCGATGTACACAATGTTGTGCAATTTAATCATTATAATATGTGCTTCATATCCATACTTTAATAATTTTCATTTGAATATGTTTTAGGCTGGAGAGAACTCAGTGGCGGTTACTTCCCCATAATGAAAATAAAATACTATGTTCTCAATTACCACATTATAATTTTCTGGAGTACTGATTAACATGGTAGTGTAAAATACTAAGCAGAAGCGATAAAAATTAATTACATGATTCCCTACAAAAATCACACCGAATATTAACTGCATGCAAAACCACTATTCTCTGCTAAATTCTTGACATAATCTGACTCTGTTTTCTGCTGTTCGAAGTAAAATTGAATTCACGATTGCTTATGGGAGAATTGTTTATCTTTTGGGGTTATCTGAGATTAAAAATTAGGTTTGAAATAAAACTTTAAAAATGAGTATTAATAGATAGAGACCATTCAATTTAATATTGAAAATCGGTGTTAGCGTGATTTCTAATTTATTCTATTTATTTTTTTAATTTGTTTTTAAAATAGTTTATTTTAAAGCTATAAATTATTAATATTTTTAAAGAAAGTATTTTTATTGTAATAAAACAGTTTTAGATTAAAATTTCTTTTCACGCTTTAGTATTTATTAACTCCGATAATCCAGTGCTCAAAGTTGTGGCATAATGCCACTATGTAAAATTTATTACTCAAGAATTTAAAGACTTAATGATAACCGCTAATAACTTAACTTAATAGCATTTAAACGATTAATTGCTAGCTGTATTAATATTAATTTAAAATAACTATTTTCCAGATACATATTGTATGCTTAAAGCGATTATAATGTTAATATCTACAATAGCTAAATATATTTACATTTTCCAATAATAGAATCGATTACCTCATTCGAATTTCGCATCGCGATTCGATTTCTCAACTTAACTGCAAAAATAACTACTTCCCACGTGTGCAATAGCTTACATGTATTCATACGCCGATGTTTCCTAAAGATAATAACAATATAATCGCAGTTTAATTTCTCTGCTAATTTAGTCCTTTGATACAGCTATTATTAAATATTTATCCCCTTCTACAGACATTATTTTGTTGTTTATTCTAAAAGGAGATGGGATCTCTTTATCAGAGTAGGCACTTTAACCTAGGCTTGTGTGAACAGGTTTTGGGTACAAAAGGTTTGCTTCCCCTCCATAAAAGAGGGAGCTCGAATTGTTAGCGACATGGATAGGGATTGGAATTTTGGAGCGTGTCTCCCCAAATTTTTATATTCGGACATTATTCTTTGTGATACTGGCTGGCTGAAGGTGTAGAATGGAAATTTTATAAGGAAAATAATAAACAAGTATTTCTCGAGGAGATCGTGTCTGTGCCAATTTCTTTGACATCAGTATGCGTGATTCTGCTATTCGTCATCTGCAGTGCTAAAGGGTACACAGTCTAAATTTTTTCAAGTTCCAATGATACAGTGTCTTCTTGCAAATTACCCCCTGCGTTTCGTGCTTGGTGTGTGATTCCAGTTTTATCTGCGAGTTTGATGCAGTTCCAGTAAACAACGTACCGATAAGGAACCGGTCTCCACGTGGCAGAAATCGATCCATCATTTACGGTAGCTGAACTGAAAACCTCGACATCGTGGGCTTCATCTGTTCAACGTTGCTCCAGTTTACAGAACTGTTTCAGACTCTCGGTTTCCCACCTCCAATGCTCAAGTGGGAGAGACACAAGAGTCAAGAATTCCAACAAAGTGACATTTTCCGGGTTATCTGCATGTCAAGTGAGTTGATAAAAAATGAAGTTATTTAACTTTCAAATTGTTAATACTGTCAGAACATACACAACGCCTTATTGCAATGTACACATGTAAAAACCACTATACCTCTCTTTAATAATCTATGAACTAATTTTGTTTTACCTCTTTACCACCACCATTTTACTTCAAAAGTAAAGCGTGGTTATCTTTTCTGTGTGTCCCCGTAAATGTCAATTTCGCTTATGGAATTGCTATACACGGAATTATTCATTGTTGTCTGTTTGTACGAATACTCTTCAATCAGGAGAGAAATGACACGAGTAGCTCTGTGTTTGTTACGGAAATTAAATTTTATTTATAAAATTTATGTTTTGCACTTCACTTGCTGTGCGAAGCTGAAAAACTGTAACCATGGATGCAGTAACATACGAACGAATTTTGCATTAATTGATGTTTACATTATGTAGGTCCAGGAAATTTTAATTTTAATTCAACACCTACGTACGTACTACCACATAACTCAATTTTTGTCATCAAAGTATTAATCGAAAATTGTTAACATCTTTCAATAAATTGTAGTTTGTTATTAAAATAATTAAGTTTCCAAAATGAATGTCTGTCTAAAATAGTTAACATTAGTGAACAGTGTTTAATATTAAAGTAATTAAAATGGTTTATATCTTAAGACTGGCGATTTCGTTGTAAATATTGCAAAAGTATTACATAAATCTCACTGAATAAATCCAAATATACGATATGCATTTACTAAACAGGTAACACCTTTATTGCATGCAATTACTAACAGGAGATTAGTTCAAAAATGAAGCTGTTGCAATGATTAAAAAGATATTCAATGCCACAATCAGGGTTACGGATATAGTTTAAAGCCTTTAAGCTTTTCATAAATTACATAATAGTTGAGATTTTAAACGCAATTTGATCCCCACAATTATGTATGAATTACGCTATATTTAAAAGGTTTTAAATTTTTTTTGACAAAGCAAAAATGTAATGTTCGTACCTCAATTAATTAAAAACAAAATGTTCTAATTAGTACCATTCATTAACTCAAGGTTAAGTTCTCTATTCACCATCCTTCCAAAAGGAATAGCTTTAATGTAAGATGAAAAGTTTGCTTAAATTTAATTTCGCATCTATTTTTAATTAGTTTAAAAAGTTAGCTTCAATTTCTCTTTAATTACTCTCCCCTTGTCATTCTAAGAAAACTTGAAAACACTGAGGGGCATACTGAATCATTGCTGGTATGACTGAAGGAGTATCTGGTCCCGAGATAGCCTGGTGGTAGCGAGTCGACTCTCGGGGCTAACGGTGCTCGGTTTCGAACAGACCACCCTCCTAATTGTTATTCTTTTTATCCCGATAAGCACGATTAAGTGGGCTCACCACCTTTAAAACTTTAGAAAATCGATTTTTCGTTTTTGCTATATTCTGATTTTTTATCAGATTTGTATTTTAAGCTTCTATACATACTAAAACCAAAAAAAAAAAAAATTACACTTGAAAATGTTTTTAAAAGATTGATAAATTTATATATTTTTAATTTTATGTAAATTTTTCAATTTAAACTATATTTTTTGTATTTTTTTGTTTTACATTAAACTTGAGTATATTATTAATTTAATTTGACCAAAAATTAGTTTCTGTATGCATATTTCAGAATTTTATGATACGCGAAACATCCAATGATTTTTTTCCCTTTTTAGTAATGTGTGCATTTAAAAATAAAATCCAAAAATTATTTTTGGATTTATAAGTTCTATTTTTTTATAAAATATAACTGAAGAAATGTAATTTTGATATAAAACAAAAAATTTATATATATATATGTGTGTGTGTGTGTGTGTGTGTGTGTGTGTGATATGAGAACTGCCGCCGGTCATTGCAAAGAAGAATGCCGCAACCCCACATCACAATCAACTCTGTAGACACTGGAATGGTAGTCTGGTCGAAATAAATGTCGTCGACACAAGATTTCTCGAATTACATTTTATTTATTTCCTTTGGCGACTCCGCCGGTATGAATACAGCAAGAGAAAGTACAGGAATCCGTTCTAATTCTCGATGTCAAGTGTTATATAAACTTCAGTCCATCACGTGATTAAAGGGTGTGTCTTAATAGTTGATTGGTTTAAAGTTGTTGTTGATGTGCAGAACTGATTTAAACTTGTACTGACGCCGCGCCGCGTCAATTAGTTTCATCTTTAATGATATTGCCTATCTTTAATGACAGCCATCTTTAATGATATTGCCTAAGGCTGTAATAATGGAATTTAACGCGAATGCCCAAAGGGAATTAAATAACTTAAGGGATTAAAAAAGGGTATGTAATTTTGAATAGTAAAGTGAGGGATTAATAGTTTTTAAATGTTAAGAGTGTTGAATTACGAAATTACTCTTTTTTTAATATTATATATATATATATATATATATATATATATATATATATATATATACACTCATGGACAAAAAAATTAGCTCACCAAGAAATAATTGCGTAACGAAACTTGCAATGAAGGTATTTGTTGGGGAGATATGCAAATGATTAGAAATGCAGCGTGATTGCGCATTACGTATAGCCAGTAGAGGGTGTTGAACATCGCACTCTGTGAAGTATAAAACAGGTAACCAAAGCTTGTTTGAGTGTGCTGCATCAATTACATAGGAAGAGCTGAGATATACATGCCATTACGCCGTGTTCGAAGGCAATATAAGCAGTTGTCGCAGTTGTTGCAATATTGATTGTGTTATCGTAAATATATATATATATATATATATATATAGATAGATATATATATATATATGTGTATATATATATAGATATATATATATATATATATATATATATATATATATATATATATATATATATATATATATATATATATATATATATATATATATATATATATATATGTATATATATACACTCATGGACAAAAAAATTACCGCACCAAGAAATAATTGCGGGATCGTAACGAAACTTGCAATGACGGTACATGTCGGGGACCAAAGCTTGTTTGAGTGTGCTGAATCATTTACAAAGGAAGAGCTGAGATAGACATGCCATTACGCCGTGTTCGAAGACAATATAAGCAGTTGTCGCAGTTTGAGAGGGGAAGAATCGTCGGGATGATGGAAGCTGGGTGGTCAGCTAGGCGAGTAGCTCGTCAATTAGGCCGCTGTGATTGTGTTGTGAGGAGGTGTTGGGACCAGTGGACCCGAAAGATGTCATGTACACGAAGACCAGGCTCAGGACGCCCTCGACAGACCAGTCGTCGAGAAAACCACCAAATCGTAAGAAATGCACGCGTACAGTCAACTGCTTCATCGGCCGCCATCCAGGCGCAGGTAGCACCTTCACTAGGGGCCTCTGTGTCTTCTCGAACCATACGAAGGCGCCTGGTTGAAGGATAGTTGGTATCGCGGCGCCCATTACGTGTGCTGCCCTTGACGCCCACCCATCGACGCCTCCGTTTCGAGTTTTGCCGCGCACGAGGAAACTGGACTGCAGCGGAATCGAACCAGGTCGTCTTTAGCGACGAATCCAGATTCAATCTCGGCAGTGATGACAATCGTGTTCGTGTGTGGAGAGCCCGTGGTGAACGCTTCAATCCTGCCTTTGCTGTACAGCGACACATCGCTCCCACAGCTGGTGTGATGGTATGGGGTGCCATTGCTTTCAATACATAGTCACCCCTAGTATTGTTCCGTGGCACCATGACAGCCCAGCTGTATGTTCATGAAATCCTGCAACCACATGTGTTGCCACTCATGCAACGGCTCCCAGGAGCCATTTTTCAACAAGACAATGCTCGGCCTCATACGGCAAGGGTGTCACAAGACTGTCTCCGCACTGTTACTACCCTTCCTTGGCCTGCCCGATCCCCAGATTTGTCTCCAATCGAGCATATCTAGGATCATTTGGAACGACGAGTTGGGCATCCCACGAGTTTGAACGAACTAGAGACAAGGTTACAGCAAATATTGAACGAAATGTCTCAAGACATCATTCAGAACTTGTATGACTCAATGCCCGATCGTATCGCATCGTACATTCGCGCTAGAGGGGGTCCAACGGAGTATTAACTCCTCCGTTCTTTTGCCTTTTTCTCTTAAATAAATTATCCTTTTTCTTTGATTTTCTTATCATTTACTTATATCAAAGTAGTCATTACGTATGTAAAATTTCGTTTCATTTTGACGACTCCTTCTTGGTGTGCTAATTTTTTTTGTCCATGAGTATATATATATTATTGTATTGAGTTTCAAAAACTCAAATTTGATCATGTTTACGGTCATTTCAGTGTAGTCAAAGGTAGTGTGCCCCCTTAAATGCCTTTGTGTCTAGGTCGGATATGGGTAGGGTGGGAGAGGTAACACCCCCACCAATCACATCCTTCCTCTTTAGATATCGCCCCTGCAGATACTCGGGTAAAATGGAGATGGTATCTAGCTTAACCGAAATTTGACACTTGAGGTGCTATTATAAACTGGAGCCGAACTCCTCAACCCGTAGTAACCTATGGTACACCACTTGGCAAACACCATGGAATCAATTGCTTTGCACAAGATTTGTTGCTGCGCTTTTGTTAGCAAGTCCCCAACCAACCTTCCTCTAGTCCCAACCTGCTGCCCTGCGACTACTTTATCTGCAGTCCACAGAAAAAGGCTTTAAGGGGGCAGTGGACTTTCAAAATTGTGAAATTTGTCCAAAAATTCATTTTTTTTTATTTTATTGAATTGTGAAACTACGGACCAGTAGGAATGTGTTGAAAAAAATATTTATAATTTCTGCGATTACTTTCCTAGTTATAGGCATTTGTATTTAATTTAGATATTATGTGGTTACTAATAGCATTAAATTTAAATGTATTATTTTCAAAATAAAAATTTTCATGTCATGCGAATATTCAAACTGCTGCAGGTGCATTTCTAATTATCGTATTGCTTTGAAATATCAGTTTTATATACGTAACACTATATCGAATAAATCTTATTGAAAAATAATTATACAGAGGCTGTTCGCACATTTTTTAGACGATTTTGGTAAGCGGTAATAAAAAATTGTTTACTGCAAAAGAAATAATTGAGATTGCACTATGTTTTTAAAAGTCAAAATTATAGTCTGCGGATTGAAAGTTTTGTTTTTATTCAAAATGGCGTTTTTAACAAAGCAGTGGTTCGAAGGCTACATTTATGCTCTTTCCGAAGAGAAATATGCATACTCCGTTATCCAAAAACGATGTGAGAGTCATGGTTTTGTGATATCTGAAGCGTCGATAGGTAATATCGTCAACAAGAAAGGAAAAAACGTCAAATTGGAGCCTCAAGTGGGACAAAAATTCCAAACAAGTATCCAAGGAAAAAGCGGACATCTTCGACTATTGCAAAGGTACGTTGTTTAATGTTAAAAGAAAATCCCCCTAGTCAAAGGACAGTTGCAAAATCATTAAAATGCTCGGCGTCCACTGTAAATAAAATGATAAACGTTGATTTAAATCTTAAGAAAGCGAAAAAAACGCAATGTGAATCGTCTTCTTCCAAATCATATCGCTGAACGCAGGACACACTGCAGAATTCTATATGAGAAACACTTATCCAAAGAGAAATGGAAAAAAACTGTCACAATAGATGAATCATGGGTGTATTTAAATGACTGCAACAAAAAAAGAGCCATTTATTATCATAAAAGGGGAGAAAAAAATTTAAGTACATGGTTCAAAGAATCGAAAGAAAGTTTTTCTAAGGGATTCATGATTGTTGCTGGTTTTTTTTATAATGGCAAGTTAAAAATAAAGAGAGTGGAAACAAATGTCAAGATTAACTCCAATACTATCAGGAACATATTTTATCGCCAATTTTTCTGAATGAAATACCATCGCTTTACCCACAATGCCATCAATCTGTGAGACTCCATCAGGACAAAGCTAGCAGTCACACATCAAAATCTACTGTAAATTTCCTAAAAGAAATGGAACAAAAAACTGGTATCAAGGCCATACCCTTCACGGATATCCCTACTAAATCTCCCGATGTATCACCTATGGATTTTTGTGCTTTCGGACTTTTAAAATCTGCATTATCCAAACGTCGTCCCAAAACCCTTACAGGACTCTGGAAAGCTGTTCAGAAGAAATGGAATAGAATACCTCTTCTGACACTTCAAAAGGCATTATTATCCTGGAAATTGCGGTGTCGAAAGATAGTTCAGAATAAGGGATGTCAAATATAACATTTAAAACACAAGAATTTTATGTAATTTAGTTTTGTGAATACAATATACATCGTCTAAAAAATGTGTGAACAGCCTCTGTACTTCGTAGCTCAGAATTTCTAAATTTTGTACTTGAAAAAATGATTAGGTATTTTGCAAAATAAAAAGTGTGCTTAAATAAAAGAATGCTTAAAATAAGCAACAAGTTCCCTTGTTAGTTCTATAAGGTATCCTGTAAATAAAAATTACCATATTATATGCAAAATAAATGCGAATGGAACATTTTTAATTAGGCCAATTTTTTATATAATTAATAATTAATAATTCATAAGTTATCAATATTTCATCTTTAAATTTTAACCACTTTTACATACCTTTGGTACTATTCACATATTCAAATTTCAAGAAAATCCATTCAAAACAAAAAAAGTTAAGTTTGAAGGTCCCTTAAGGGACCGTGGACCTTTATTTGATCAAATCTTATATGTTGCAATTTTGATTGTGTTATTGTAAAAAAAATTATATATTTCTATAGGATAATAGTACCAAAATAGTTATTTTTTTCAAATCAAAAATCATTTATGAATCTTCTACGAAGTAAGTCACAAAGGTAAATGAAGTAATAAACTTTCAATCTGTTTTTCTCAAAACAGATTTTTCAAGGTTTTTAGATTTTTTAAATGCTCCATGCGACTTAATTTTTGCTCAAAATTCATGAAATTGATATGGAAGAATCCCGATACTGTTTACAAAGAAACTGGCTATGTATTTTACAATTCAACTTCATTAAGTTAATTAAATTTGATTCATAACTTAATAAAAGGCAAAATTTTGACGAAAATAGGGATGGAATTCAGAAAAAAATATGTCTCAAAAGTTAACTATTCAAGGGATTAAATAATTGAAACCTAGATTTCTTTTTAATACAGTTTTAAGTGATTAAAATGTAAAATAGAGGAAATATCTCGAAAATTAATTCGCAAGGAGCATTTTAAAATTTTGTTAATAAATTTTAAATCTTTTAAAAAATCTTAAAATTATAATAGGATTGGAAATTTCTTTTAAGGTATTCTATATACTTATGGTGAAATGTATATATGTACGAAATTTCATATCCCTATGAAAAAAGTAAAAATAAATATATTTTAACGTCCACCGTTCCCTTAAAGCAGTGCTCCCCAACCTTTCAATCACTGCTGACCGGTCAACATTTGATAATTTTACCACGGCCCGCTGAAGGGGGCTATGATTGCAATTTTAATTCATAATTTTGAAATGTTTAATAAACAATAAACTAATTTAAAATAGTTACAAGATTTCTTCTGTTACAAAGGTATAAATTATCACAAACCCGTCAAAGTCGCACTAACCCAAGAGAAACACACCACAGTAAATAAAATGGAAATAATTTTGTGTTCCTTGGGCGGCACGGTACCATGTGGCCCGGGGGTTGGGGACCACTGCCTTAACCCTTTAAGGAGCGCCGTTTGCACAGTGCAAACGCCTAAATCTAGTCTTTTTTACACTTTCATTCAATGTATTCCAGTTAAATGAGCAGAAAAATGGTTAGTACTGCCATCTGTTATCAGTTTAAAGAAGTAAAAATATTTTGCAACCATTATTTGGAAAAAATTTTCAAGATTCTTTAAGTTAAAAAAATTGGGAAAAAAAATCTCATCCGTGCAAACCAGGGAGTTTGTTGCCCCTTAAAGGGTTAAAGGACGAACTCTTTGCTAACGATGCAGAGATCAGGAACGTCGTCCAAGATTGGTTCCGGTGACAACCGCGGATATTCTTCGATCAGGGTATCCAGAACCCGGTAAGCGGTCGGTCACTTTCTTGAAGCGACAATGCGAATATGTACAGAGCAGGGATTCCCAACGGGGTTCAGTTGGACCCCTTGGGGTCGATGAAAGTTTAAAAAGGGTTTATAGTATTCCAGGGATCTATTGGAGGTTTATGATAAGTTTTTCTGCTTTAAAATTTAATTTAATTTTTTAGGAATGTAATTATTAGATAATGATATCCGTTTTAATATGTATAAATACAGGTTTGCATAGGGAGGAGTGATCCACGCATCTAAAGTCGAATGTTATGACAATTTTGTATATGTCTCGAATGCCGCCGTCGGCTTTTATTTGTGTAGCAATATAAGGTACAACTGAAGAAATTCACTGGACCTTAAAGAGAAAATGGGTCCTCCCGATGCAACAAATCAGAAGCAGTTACGTTTTTCTATTGGCGATGTTTGTGCAATTACAATCTGTGTTTCTGAAGTCTTGTTTATATTTGTAGAAATTAAAAATGAAAATAGTACAGAAACAAGTAATATAAAAACAAAATTTTTTAAAGTCAATTCCTACTTAGGTCAACAAAGAAAAATTTGAGTGTGAACTAATAGTAGGAATTGAAAAAAAAGGATTACCTGCCAGAACCTTGCCCACTGTGCGAGATTAGGAGGAGGGGGAAAGAGAGAGAAAAAGTTTGTCAGGTTGGGGATTCGATCCCGCAAACTGCAGGACGGGAGGAGCCCGCGGTACCGCAGTGCTACCGTTTACAGAGTAACAACAGGGAAATTACTATTCAACAGCAAGAGGCGCTCTAGGTCTAAAACTAAAATCAATTAATTAAATTTAATTAATGAATTAATGTTTGAAAAAACTGTATTAACATCAAGTGTCATCCACTACAAGTTTAAAAAAATGTATTTGAACTTGAGTGGATGAATAAAAAGTATTTTATTAACGATTGAAAATTTGAACAAGATATATATAGGGAGAGTGTGAACTAATAGTAGGAATTGAATAATAAAACATAAATATAATCAACCACTTTTTCTAATTTTTTTTCATATTCTTTGTAAAATTGTCATCTGTAAGTGCTTTATGTGAAATTATTAGTATTTTAATTACGTTGTATACTGTTTATTATAGATAAAATATGAGGGGATTGATGAAGAAAATAATTCTTTTAAAATAGGTCGATGTAGGAAAAAGGTTGGGAACCCCTTGTACAGAGGATTTGCAGACCATGTATTCCTGTATGTTCACATATTCCAACCAATTAACCTTTACAGAAAAAAACCCAAAAATATCATTCCAATTGGACCGCCCTATTACATTAATTTATTTACATCATTAACAACAGTTTCCTTATTTTTTTTGTACTGATGATTGACGTGAATAACGGTTAAATCCAGTGCAAGGTTAGCAAAGATATTTTCTTGCGAGCTTCTAATGCTGGAGCAATACTTTTCTAGCAATTTTAGAGTAAAATAAAGTTAATCAGAGACAATATCCTCTTCATAAAAGTTTTCTATGAGGAAAAAAAAAGTTCATTCCATCGTATTAAGATCTTTTCATATGTCATTTTCAAATGGAAATACCTGGAATGTTGAATTTATCTTTATATAAAAGGTAATCTTTTCCATTTAAATTTTTGCTTTCACTAGACACATGAAAAGAAAATTAAATCGAGGGAGAAGAAATTTTAGCAAAAGACCTGAATTTAATCAAGCGTTTGAATGATGATTTCAGGTTCGCAGAATTTAAGATACTTCAATTTTGAGTGGTTGGAATAAAATACTCCATAACTTTATTCTAGAGTTCAGTAATAAATCCCGTTGGTGTCTCCGATAATAAGGGTTGCCGGAAGAAGGAGTTATGGGGTTCATGTCAGCAAAAGGTTTAGGGTACTGTAGTTTCTTTTTTTTTAAGTATATGCAAAAATTTGAGTCAGTTTAATATATGCGGGTAATTCTAGCAACCAAACTATCTAGATTATTTCGACTATAAGGTCTTAATCGAGAAAGATATATAGGTGATAGGTGAAATAGATAGGTGATAAAATCACGGCCTCTTTTAAGCGGAAATTTTATGATTTCGCAGGGTCGATAGCACATTTCGCACGAAAAAATCATTATTCATTTAGGCCAAACGGAAGTGTCGGTTTTAAATTTCGAGAGAATCAGTCTCCTTCATCAAAAGCAAAGTATCATAAATATTTACAGCGTTTTATTTTTGAAAAATTTATCAATAAGTTATTTTATGTACAAGCCAACTAACAATTTTAACGAATTCCCATGCAAGTGTTACAGTGAGTGTAACATTTCATTTGTGCAAGAAAGCGCGATAGTTACGGCTGCAAATAGGCAATAAATTGATTGGTCGCAGCGCAAACAGAGAATTTCACATGGGATGGTGGAGGACGAAAGATTTAGGACACTAGAAGCCACCTGCAGAATGAAAATACGAATCAAAAGATGATAAATATATCGCAAAAAGGTCTGAACTGTCGGTGGAACCCCCCCCACCCGGAGTTTATGGGAACAACCTGGATTTTATGCGGAGCCTCAAGTTGAGGAGTCCGTGGAAAACGGAAGCGAAAAATTATGCACTTGAGTTATAGTGACGTCCTCGCAAAATTGATTGTACGGGTGAGGAATGTGGTCAACGTGATGAACCAACGAGAAAAGGTTGACTAGAATTATTGGCTGGAGGCCTTAATCCAATAAGAAATAATGAAGGCGTCACCAAAATTCGAAGTGAGAATATAAAACAGGAAGAAAAATAAAAGTGAAAAGAAGAAGTTAGAAAAAAATATTCCCTGTTTTCATGGAGAGAGTCATTGTGTAATAAGGCGCAAGAGTGGTCAACGGAACAGCTGCGTCCTCATGCAGCAGTTGATGGATCTTCAGGTTAGAAAACAGAGCCCTATCTTGAATAGCCGGGCGCTATTCAAGATAGGGCTCTGTTGGGGCTCTGTTTCAAGATAGGGCTCTGTTAGGGCTCTGATAGGGCTCCGCTGTTCTGCAGCGTACAGAACAGCGGAGAAGGTAGATGACCTGAAGATCGATCAGCATAGTGGTATCCTACTTTTGTGTTAGTCCCCCTTTATCCTACTTTTGTGTTAGTCATCACATTCGATCATTTAAATTGGCTTAATAACTATTTTATTGATAAAAGAGACGAATTAATTGAGTGTTAACTTTAACAAGCATTATATGTTATGATATTAAGTAAATTTCAGGAATGTCAGCAGCTGGAAAAGAGTTCGTTATTTGGGCGCAGTAAATAGGCTAATTATTTTCAATAGTTTTATTGTCGTTCATATGCAGTTCCCCATACGAAGGGGGCTAGACCGAGTGGCATATGAAATGTAACAAGCAATATCAGAAAAATGCCCGGCTTTCAGCCGTGTTCACATTTTTATATCGAGAAAATACAGAAGAGGTCATGCAAAGGTTATTCCCTATGCGTTATGTTACGTCATGGACTAGAGCGTGTCCAATGATTCTTATCGTCTCAGTCTACCTGGACAGGAGTTATCTTATGCTGCGTTTGCATTCATGTGCCCTGCTCTGCTCTGCTCGGCGGAAGCCAGTGATTTATGTTCACCGCGTACTCCGTACTGCGTGGATCTCCTCCTCTGTCGGTCCTGCTACAGAGCATCAAAGATCCCTCAGGTCCCGGGGGTCAAATGGTGTCACGCGAGGGCGGGGGACACTAGATCAATAAACACGAGGGACCTTGGGGGCGGGAATGGGGGTTCTAAATAGGGGAATATCTGGAAGACACTTGTTCATTTACATCGCTTTGGACGGGTAGGGTTACCGTGACTAATGTGATGACAGGAGTCGGGGGGTAGCCATGCAGAGAAATCTGCATGAATGCATATGCACCATTAAGTATATAAGGATCTTTCTCTGTCTATAGGGGAACAAAGGGATTAAGTACTGCAATTTTTATGAAAATTACATCATCTTTAGAAATCGAATAAATTATATTTTACGGGAACATGGAAAAGTCAGATTATTAATATAAAAATTATTTTCTATATTACATACGTATATATATATATATATATATATATATATATATATATATATATATATATATATATATATATATGCCCTGTGTTCTAATTTAATGTATGATGTGCGTAGTTATGAGTTTATTATTATTGAAAACAACTATACGAACGGCGGTTCGTGATGGTTATATTCTCATCTAAGATTTTATTACATTAATTATTTTGCAAAGCATTTCATTAAAATTTTTATCTAGCTTAAAAGAAAGAATAAATTGAAGAAAATCTCATTACAGCAAGCGGTTTTTAACTTTAAATTCTCATAATATTCTATTACAATATGCTTTCTGACATGAATCAAAGGCATTTATTTGTGTTTGGACATTTGTGTTACGTGGGCAGGTTGAACTAGCAGCAGTAAGAACGGTGGAAATAAGATCTACTCAATTGGTAATTCATGGAAAAGAACGTAGAGAATAAATTTGCGAATAAAATTAGTTCTATTTTGGGCTATATTGAAGTTATTAGTTCTATATTGAATTACTAAAACAAAGAACAGTAGTATGTTTAACTATCTCGAACTTACCTTCCCGAATTCATATTCTTAATTTTTTCATCCACAGAATGTGAAAAATACTAAAAAAATAATAAGTCTAGATTTTATCAGGGGTTCTCTGCAATTTTCCAAAGTCATGCCAAATTCGTATGTTAGTATTTTTTATTATATAGAATGAACACCGTTACAAATGTCCGTTACTAATGTTTTTAAGCCAATAATATTTGCTCAAGGTGGTAATGGTGTTTCCAACATATTGGTGTAAGCGCTTCACCTATAAGCATCAGTCGTTCGCATGGCGAGACGAGTGGTTATTTCACTAAAATTCACTTGTGATGGTTATGACATCAATCATCCCATTTTATTCTGAACTAAAAGAGGAACATTGCATTTTTACTTTATTTCAGAAAAGTTTAAATGGTTTTAAACATATTTTTTTTTTGTGAAAACTAAACTTCAGAAAAAAAACAGTAAATAAAATTGTCTGAAAAATCGCCAAGACTTCGTGTGGACTATTGGTCAGATCACCTTCCGAGCCAACATAGATAAAAAAAAGTGAAACCTTCCTTGCTCCTCCCGAGGAGCTTTTGTACAGGTACAACCTAATCTGCCTACACGTGAACCTTTTCAAGAATCTAATTTTCATCCATCAAGACAATAGTCAATTTCCATCAAGACAATAGTCAAAAAGACCCTCAGGTGTTCCTTTTCACAGATTGTTGCTGCTAGAAGCGATCACAAGCCCCGGTATGTCCATGTCCATGATATACCTGAGTAACCTAGAGGTAAATCTGTGGCAATGGTACGTCTTTTTCTGACCATGATTGCCTTCGCAAGCACCTCCACAGGATTAACTTGGCTACCGACCCTCTTTGTCTCCTGTGTAATAACCAGGAAGAAATGGACATGCTTCACCTTGCTTCTTGCCCTGCTCTACCTCCCATTTCTTTATGGGAGCGGTATTGGATTGCCAGACATAAGTTAATGGATTAACGGATGTCATTTTTCTATCTTGTTCTTGTATTTTTGTCTTTTTGATATCTGTTGTACTGTAATACTTGCCATTGTAATTAAAAAAAATACAGAACATTCTTAAAATATGAAAATAGTATACTAGAACATTTTATAAATTTATTATAAAAGGAATTTTGATTAACATTAAAATTTCTATACAACTTTTTCCCTAGACAGAACATCATAATAACTGGGAACCATGAACGTAGGGTACGTGTATAAAAAAGGGATATTAAACCTTATCGTTTATAACTAGAATTCTTTCTCTTTAAAAAAAATGGTTAAAATACATGGGTTAGTCATTCCAACATTTTATATAATATCGCTAAAGTAGCTAAAAATAGTGATTGTTCCTTTTTTTTAAAACATAGTCTTTATTTCTCTTTAAAAGAATATGATTTCATACAACCATTCCGTATAGAGCAGAGCAGCTTTTTCCGATATACGATTTAACTTTTTTTTATTTCTTCGAGATTGAGTTAGAAAAATATTTGCCGATGGTAAAAAAAAATGTTTTGTAACAAAGTTAAATGACGTTTTAAGTTTTAAAATTATTATATTATCTATTAAAAAAAGTGTTTGGGAATTTACTTAAAAGGCACATACTAAGAACACAAACTTAACGAGATTTATCTTGATGCGGATAAACAACGAATTTTTTTCCTCCTAAACAAAATAAAAAATAATTGAAAAACCTTTATACCAAGATTTCGAATTTTTAGAACTATTTGATCTGAAATTTCCATTTGCTTCTTTCACGACGTAATGATTTAAATGTTTTTATAAACGCTAAAGTTTAGTTCATGTTTCCTCTGTACAGTGATCGAGAATAAACGAATCAAACACACCGTATAAAGCACAATATGTTAAAATAAAAACACATTTCTTGCTTTTAATAAAACTCTACTTTACATGAGTATTCTTGTAATATTTCAATAACTATCTGTTTCATATGTCTACAAAAGGAAAAAAATACAGTAATTATTTCAACGTTAGGAGTTTTTTTTAAGCAGATGATAAAGTATGAAGAATTACTTAAAAATGCATCCTATATTTTTGGCAGAAAAGTTATATAGATAAAAACGTACATGTTCTGTAGACTATATTTTTTTAACGTATTATTTCACTTTGAGATAACGAGACACAAAGTAGAGGTAGATAACATGCATAGTATAACCCTTTTTTTTAATACTAATCTCAAACAAGTTTACAATCTGTAATCATACAGGTATTAAGTCGATGATTTTTTATATACGGATATCAATATTTTAGTTGGATTTTAAAGACTTAAGTCAATCTATAACTAAACAGCTATACATTATTAAAACTTTGTAAATAGATTTCTATTCCAGAGCTAAACACAAAATTTATATCTTTGAAACAACTGAAGCTCAGTTAACAAGGTGTTTATAAAATAGTACAAACTATTTTAATAGGACTATACTCAACACTTTTCAAGAATAATTTTCACCCAATACCAAAAAGAAAAAAGTTCATAGTCTACGAGGAAGAAATTCTGTGGGAAAAATTCGAGGAAAAATTCTGTGTAAAGTATGAATGAAAGAAAATCATCCAAACTATTAAATAACTATCCTTTTCAAAGTTGCTATATACAACATTTAATTAAGGCAAGTTTTTACATAATTCTTTTTAAGTATAAAAATGTACCAGTTAAGTTCAAATGGTGAGGAAATCTGCTATATATTTTCCTTCACATCCTCAAAGCAACTATACGAGAATGAGACGTTTTCCCATTTCTTTCCGTACGAGTGGACGGGTTATATCACAGCATCTATTAATATATGGATCTTTGTTAAGAAGCCTTTCATTTCTCTCATATATTCCGCAGTGACGTCAGTCGGGATGACTTACAGCCAAAATCATTTTTTTTTGTCCCGTATAATAACGGTTAACTCTTCTCTGTATTTAACTCGCATTTACCTTTTACATAACAAGGCTGACTCTTAAATCAACAATAGAAAATTTGCTTTTCTTATGCTACTCCATCAGGACATAATCTTAACTAAAGAAATTAGCTCAGTAAAATTGTAAGGTATACATGAGATTCGATTCCCAAGAATCGAACTTTTGAGTGAATGAATTAAAGAAGCTGCTTGAGATATGCTAATTTCGGCATACGCGATTGGTATAGATACCAAGCAGCTTGATTAAGTTAAAAGGTTGTTAAAGTTGATAGATAAACGAGAGGGAGTTACGACGTAAGCAGCTCCAGGTGTTAACCGGCGCTAGTGCTTAGGGGGCCCAAAGTTTAAGTGGCAGAACTGCTGGTTTGACTCTCTGTTGGTTGTGAGTATTGCAAAGTGTATTTTTATTGAATGCTAATATATATTCCGTACAAGTAGTACGTATGTTTATTGCTGTAAAAGCAAATTCTATATGTCCAATGAATTCAATAAACATTGTTTCATGTATAAACTGTGTTTGTATCATTTGGGGTGTGTATGCATCTTTTACTTTGCATTAGGATTATTTGTGTGCTTGCTTGTACGGTGCGTTGAGCCCATACGGTAAGTTGTGTTTGTCTTTTCATTTTCTTTTTGAGTTATTGCTTCCTTGGGGGACTCGGGGCCTTGGGATGTCTTTTGGACTTACCTGCATCCTATTCAGAAAGTTCCCCTTGAGGTAACTGATATGGTTAGGCTTCCTGATGACGAGACCTGTCGGTTACCTCTGTTGTTTTACGGTTCAGTTCCGGCACTTATACAGAATCTTGCCGTTGGTGCGTGGATGCCCAGAGTGCTTGATTTCTGTTTGTTTCTTGTCTATATTCGTATTATTTTTATCTATCTCTGTTGGATTATTTATTTGTTTTTTTTCATTATGGGGATATGAAGCTTCTGCGCTATCCTCTATTGAAAATGTTTTCTTTGCAGGATATGTTTTATGTTAAAGTGATTTAGCACTCTATGCTTGAATTTTAATTTTTGTTTATTTCTATTGTTTACATTTTACACTGTGTTTGTATCAAATTCATTTAGAGTACCACTTCAAATTATATACACCCAAGTCTGGGTAGAAGTAGCTATTTTCTATAAAATGTTAAGAATTAAAATTCAAATTTATATAGATTATTTGCTCCCGAGGTAGGGAAGTCTCTGTTTTAATCAATGCAATAAAGTTAATGCAGTGTTCAGTGTAATTAGGTTATTAAGATTAGGTCATATACGTTAGGTTAGCAAATTTGGCTAGGTTAGTTCAGTGTAATAAGGTGCAACTAGTGAAGTGTAATTATGTTCCACTGCTTAGTCAGGATGATCTAACTCATTCTCTGTTTCTAAATAATGGACAAATCATAAATCATCGTAATATTAAATAATTATAGGTTTAAAAAAAATATTGTTGTGTTTTTCCAAGAGTTTTCTTTACTCCGGCAACAGCGAATTTTCTTGGAATCAGGAATTAAAGGAGACTAGGTGGCCCGTGTGCAGGGCCCAATTTAGAAAATTCTTGACTATAGGCACAACTCGGGATGGGGGCCCCCGAACACTGATGTTTGCGTAAAATTTCCAAAATTGACACACACAAAAAAAAATAATCATGAATCATTGTGAAAGTACAATTTTACCAAGAATTGGCTAATTGAAGCGTAGAAGCCTAGAACATTATGAAATAACAAAATGCAATACAACATATTAACTTCATCATTAAAACACCAATACAATGCAACCAGAAAAACTTATTAATCCCTTAGATACACTATAACATACATATGATGAACTATACATATAACCATCCATAAGAGGAACCAATCAATCAATCAAATTTGAAAGGATATATAAAAAAATTTCTATTCAAAAGGGTAAAATAAAAATAATTTCAATTTGAATTTTTTTTCTTTTTTTCCTTTTAAAATTTAAATTTTGGGGGGGCCCTAATGGAAAATCAGGGCCTGCCCATGTGACCATTTCTCTTGCGATTAATATCCAAAAAATTATATAGCGAGGTTAGTAGTTTATAGTAGGATGAAAGAAGAACAGTTTCATTTGTAGCAATTGTTTATTTGTCAAATGACAATGGTGCGTAAGGATAATACAAAATCAATTCCAAAACGCCTTTGACCACAATATTGGAGGTGAATCTCAAGGCAAAACAGAGGAACATGAGATATGTACACGTCAAAAAACCTTTGTAGACAATATTAAAATTTAATTTGACACAAACTCGTGGAAAATGTGATATTTACAATAAAAATCCTCTTTGTGCACACTATTTTAGTGTACCGTTTCGACCCCATCTAGGGAAAGAACTTTAAGGCTCAAAAGTCAATTTTTCACTCTGATATTTTAAAAAAGCAATACAATGTGTCTTTCTGAATTAACAATTCGTCAGAAGCTGAGAACTTAACCTATAAAATGGTACCCCATTTATCGACTTTGGTTAAGCATGAAGGGAGAGAAAGGGATCGTCCCAAAAAATTACCTTCTAAAAATAATATATATGGTTTTTCCAAGCAAAAATAATAATGTACACCTACGCGGATGTTGCCAATAAAGAAACTCATTAATGAAATAACAGGATGATAATAAAAGCAAACGATTTTTAAATTTAAAAGTTCAGTGCGATTGATAATGGTAAAATCCAAAAAGCTAGCGTGCACGCCATCTAGGGGAATAAAAATTGTTCATAATGTTTATACTCCGATTTTTAAACAAACAATAAGATGTGTAATTTTAAATTAACAATTTGCACGAAGCGGAGATCTTAATCTTTAGAATGGTATCCCATTTATATATTTTGGTTAACAATGAAGGGAGAAAAAGAGATAAAATAAAAAAAACACCTTTTAGGAATAATATATATAGATATTTACCCTTCATATTTCTCCCAAAATTTTAGTTCTACCTCTTCTGTGCACTGATACAACTTGAGATTAACAATCGTAAAATTTGATATCATTAATGTTAAATTTTTAGGGGTAAGCAAATTTTATCTCCTCTTACGTACTAAACATGCTCTTGAATGTTATCCCATCGATGGCTTAAGGACACAAAGTCGTCATATGAGTATCTATAAGAAGATTAATCTTTCACATACATGCTGTGTCCCTCATTTATTTTTGCAAACACTGTGTCATACGAAATACTGATATAAATATGATCGTTGAAATTCCATAAGGTATTATAGATATTAATTTAAAAACAATGCAACCGTAGTTTATTTTTATGTTCAATACACTATACTATGCGTCACATACTGTAAAATTTACAACTACAAAGTGGACACGACATTTTAAGCAATTTGTAAACAAGTAATGACATTTTGACGACTTTTGTTGAATAATACACTCTTCATACTCATACTTAAACTAAAAAAAAGTCACAAAAATCGATTAAAATTTTGAAACCATGGTTTCTCTGAGAAAAATTTTGCGGAGACAGTTCGAAAAATCATATAAATACTTCCAAATCCTGTCCACATTTTTTTTTTCGTATTCCATGGCAACGGATATTCAGGAATGTTTCAAATATATTAAATCTCTATTTAATATATTTGATTAGTCTTGTTTGATAAAATATCTTTTTAATAGGAATATCATTTGAATTTTCTTATGGTAATTATAAGATATATTTCTTGTCACTTGAAATAAGAGAGAAGGGCAAAATTGTGTCATTATAAAGAAATGCATCAGAATTATTAAGATAATATAATTAAATAATTAATGAAAGGGAATTCGAAACTGAATATGAATAAGTTCAAGAATTTAGAGTAAAAGTCCTCAAAATTTAAATGAGAGCTCAAAGAATTTTAGATAAATTAAAAAGCAAATTTACGGAATCTGATAACTTTGACAGTAATTACAATATTACGGCTCAGGAAAATATATTTAAAACATTTCGTCAACGTCTGCCAAAAATTACGGGGATTGTGAAGACGTCCCCACCCCCTAAAAAAAAAAGTAAGAATCGAGATTCAATTCGATAAAATCGAGAAGTCAATTTTTATAATATTTATGTTTGCTATTTTTTCAAGATATCTGACTACGTTTAAAACGTCGATTTTGATTGCAAATTATGAAATTTCTTATATCCTTTAAAAAATGTAAATTTCTGATTCTAAATCTACTTATACATATTTTTTTTCCGTACGATAATCAGAAATGAAATCAGAGTGCTTCATTGAAATTAAATATTTTAATTGCGTTTACTGAAGAACTTAAATTTCTTTAAAAAATGTAATTATTAAAATGTATTTTTCATTAAAAAATGGCTATAATTCGAACCAAGATCAATGTAATTATTAAATGTAATTAAAATGTATTTTTCATTAAAAATTTGCTAGAGTTCAAACTAAAAATGTACAACTTTGTAAAAAGTTGTATAGTTAGTGACTATTTTATTTCATCATTTTCCTAATTTGGTGCTATATTTTCGCGAAAAATAGAGCAGAAATTTTCTCAATCTTCCGATGTACCTTTTTTTTTACACCTAATACAATTTTTTTTTTAAATTCTGACGAACGTTACTTGTGAGACACTATTAAATGTCATACTCAATCTTATTCAAAATGTTCTGCTGATAACTTTCCAAAATCTGAGACACAAAATGTTAAAGCATATGCTAATCATCTTGGACCAGGAAATCACAAGCTATAAACACATTAAAGGCAAGGTGGTCAAGGGTAGAAAAAGACTCAATATACTTATATTCATCTCCGATCGTGACTGGGGAGAAGCTAGCAACCTTTGAACTACCTACATTTCTCTTGTTAACGATTTTGTGAAGGCTGTTGTTGTCAATACTGGAGTACGGTTTTCCCATCTATTCTTGTGCTTCCAATACCAATCTGAATAAACTTGAAAGGGTGCAGTTCAGCGCTGCTAGAATCATTACAGAACTTCGACACAGTTGTCCAAATAACATTGGGCTCTATGAAAGTAATCTACTCCTCTTTCGTTGAGCAGAACTTATTGCCTCTCAGAATACTATAACAAGCTTTACAGTTACAATGATCAGCATAGATCTTCAGCATATCTTCGTGCTTGGACTGACAACCATCTTTTGAAGAGGCATAGCCCTTTTTCATTTGCAAAAAATGCTGGTTCTGCCTTCTGCTAATGTGGAGCCCCACTCTTTAAAACATCTGGGCGTCAGTTTGGAACTTGGTGGGATTCATTTCCATGAAGATCTCTTAACTAGTGTAATGAAAAATTCTGAGATTCCGGCCCTCATCAGATACTTACCTCTAGAGACTATCCATAGAATCCTTCAATCTTCTTTGAAGATATATACCGACGGAAGCAGGGATGACGGGGGAATATCTGGTAGTGGAGTGCACATACTAACTCCTACCGGTGCTGTGGAATTTAAGATTAAAAATCAGAATTTCTGTTCGGTTTTTAGATCAGAGCTTATTGATATCAAGAGGGGCTTGCAATATGCGCATCAAGTTGAGGATCAATTTCACGATGTCTGGAATTTAAATGATATTCGTGCTTTAATTCAGCACCTCTCTAATTGGACTATTATTGGGGACCAGACTAGGATGGACATCTTAGATCTTCTTGACAGGCTTTCTTCCCATGTTGAGATTGACGGTAATGAAAGGGCCAACTCTTTAACCAAGACTGCTTCTGAGTAGTGAGTGAACCCTTGTGGGGCTCTTACTTTTAGCGAAATATACTCCCTTAAGATGACAGAGCTAAACCATCTTTGGAGAACTCCTTCTTACCACCCATTGTACTTTGGAAGAAGTCCGAGTGGGTCTTCCCAGATCAAGCCTAGAAAATATCAACCAGCGTTCTTGCGAGTGGCCATATTAGAGCACTAACTTTCGGCAGGGTCAGAAGATCTTCCCGGAGTGTCACTGGTGCTCTGCCGACATGGCCTCCCCTGCCCATCTTTTGGCTTGTTTGGGTTTTACAAAGGACGAGGTCCTTCGGGTTCCTCTACTATTTTTAGACTTTTTAGAAGTTTTTGGTTTCAAGGATATTGTCTAGACTTGCTAGACAATCTGGGATTAGTAAAAAAAAAGACCAGGAACCGAACCCGAATCTCCTAATACTAGTTCAGGATCCCTTATCTGGAAATCCCTTAGCAAAATTTATCGATAATCCAGACTATTTTAAACACAGGCTTCACGGAACAAGCATTGCCGCCTTTTTTCATTGCATAAACAACAAGCCACACTTTTACTATTACGTATTTGTGAGTGAATAAGTGAAAGAGAAAAAGATAATTGCTGGTCACTATCATAAATATTCAAGACAAGAAATTAGGTAATGCCTAACACTTACATATTAGCGAAGTCCCCTTTTGCTATGCCCGGATCTATGCCTCATATGCATTAGTAAGGATTTAGTTCCCAGAAACTACATTTCATGGTAAAAATCAATAAAATTACTTTCAGACTAAGTATACAAGGATTCTATAAAATATAAATGGATTTCATTTTTAAACATGGGTCATACTGCTCAGATACTTTTCTGTGTTTATAAAAATGTTTCAAAATCAGTCACCTTTAAGGCCCATTACATTTCGGATAAGAAATATTATAAAACATTTTTACAAATAAAAAAAAATATGAATATCTTTCCTTAAATTTTGGTTCCCCTACAATGATATTTTATCGCGTACATTCAAGTTTTCAAAAACGTGTTGGTTTCCACGCATTTTGGATGGCTGTGGTTGTCTATTTTTCAAAATTCTATATCCCAAGATTCTACATAATTGTTCTTAATCATCACATATTTGTTACGAGAAAAATTTAAGAATTTGCTAGGATATGTTGACAGGTAATTGCCACTACGCAATTTTGCACGCTATATAAATACCAAAAATGACTCAATTAGGCTCCAGGAAAAATGAAAGAGTTCCGCAAATTGTAATACCAAACTGATAATTTTGGAGATAGACGACGTTTATTATGATAAAAATTTCTTTTTAAGTTATCAAGAGTTTCGGGGCCATTGTCTTTTGTAACTAATTAAATCTGTCCTTTGCAGTTAGTATGTAACTGAAATGCGAGATATGCCTGCTTATCAAGAGAAGGCGATGAAAACTAGATGAAAAAATGTGAAGAAGATATAAGCAGAATTGCATTTGTGGTACTACCAAATTTTAACAAAGTATAATTCGGTGGCTTAGTTCGAAAATGGCCAATGCCCATTTTTTTCATATTTTGAGTTATTTATACCAGAAGTTTCCATTTTAGAAAATCTTTAATTCTAAAAGGGCCGATGACGAATAACAAATAGAAATAGATTATTTTTCCATTATAATATCAGCCAATGTCATTTCAGATGCAGGGCCCGATTTAGAAAATTCTTGACTATAGGCACAACTCGGGGTGGGTGTCCCTTAACACTGATGTGGGAGTAAAATTTCCAAAATTGACACACACACACGCACCAAAAAAAAATCATGAATCAATTTCAAATTACCATTTTGCTAAGAATTGGCTATTTGAAGCGTAGAATCCTCGAACATTTTCAAATAACAAAAAGCAATACAGCATATAAACTCAATCATTAAAACACAAATAAAATGCATCCAGAAAAACTATACAATGCAACCAGACAAAAGTAGTATAAACATAATTATATTGGTGAGAAAATAATAAGGAACATAAATTATAAGATATTTGATTAGGATTATTTTTTCTGCGATTCGGATATCACGCCGAACCTTATCAGTGTATAAGCGTAGCATCCAACTGCAACCAATTGGATGACTTCTTTCATTTGCAAACTTTAAACGTGATATTTGATTGGTCTGGCAGAATGTATGCACTCTTCTGTGTGTCTTATAAATGCTGTCATCGGGCAGATTTGCAACTCGTTTAGAAAATTGTTTGAAAAAATTTAAAATGATATATAAAAAAAATTGCTGCTAAAAAGGTAAAATAAAAAAAATTGAATTGGGATTTTTTTCTTTTAAAATAAAAATTTGGGGGGACCCTTAGACCCGGTCGGGCCTAATGGAAAATCAGGGACTGTTCAGATGCATTAAGTTTGAAATTGAAAAAGGTTCAAAAGTTTTATATAAAATAGTAGCAGATAAAAAAAATTATATGATAAAGATAATGTATTTTACACTAACAATGAACAAGCAAAAAAATAATAATGTGATTCGTAGTAATAAAAAGATATAACATTCAGCAATATATTTAATATCTTTGAATACCTTTTTCTCGAAACTAACAAATTTGACATTGTCCCTTTTAGAACCAGAATATAAGTTTTTCGAATCCAAAATATTTTTCTTCTTGTATACAAGTCATGTTGACATTCTTTCTAATAATTTGCAGGAAACTCGTGGAAACGTACACAGATGCAAAATACTTCTTAATAACCGCAATATTAAAAAGGATGATTACTTGTTTCGAATGAATTATTACTTCATCATCAGGCCGAGGAGCATTAGATGTGATTGTGCCTATGAATGTGAAGTTTTGCATTTGTGAATTATTCCTAGTGGCAATCATGTCTAATACTTCTAAGAATGAAGAGGAACTGTTAATTAGTTCGAATCACATAGACATCCTTTTTATTAGAATGTGGTTTTCCTTTTGTTCCTATTCTTTCCAATTTTTCTTCTCAACTCCTCTTTTTCCTAACGCCCTGATAATCCATAAAACTTATTATCTGCTCCCTGATAATCGATAACTCAATGTACAGAAGCTTTCTTTAAAAATTATCTTTTATCTCGAATCGACAATTTTGTAAAAAATTACATTCGAGAAATAATTAAAACTTACGATACATACGTGATGTGTCTGTAATTACTAGAAATATGAAATCTCATAGTTACTTGTAAGTTATTCAACCACTAATTATATCAATCCTTTGAATTTATTTTTTTTTTTTTTGGGGGGGGGGGTATGCATCAACATTTAATGACAGTCTAGATAATTTCATGAACTAATTTCCAGGTATAAAAAAGCATCAGATATCATCAGAAAAAGAATAAAAATTCAAAATCAAAACTGAGTAAAAAAGAATATAATAGATGCATATAGTTCAGAACTAGTCTCTGCAAATAACAATGAGCAATGCAACAGTCACAGTGCTTTGTGCACTTTCAAATTCAAGATATAATAAGCCGCATTTCGTATTTATTGACTAGCTTCTTGAAAATTCGCCAAATGGCTATACATTTTAATATTATATGTCTATCTATGCCAATAAGTATTTTTAGAATATGATATGAGCAGCAGAAGAGAGAAATTTTCCAGGCACCGTAACGACATCAATAGATAACACTCAACAGGAAAATTCTCAAAAGAAAACACCATTTCCTGCGAAAAGTACATTCCATGCAGAAAACATTGTTTTCGCTATTATTTGCATGCTTTCTGAAGAATTCCATTCGTCGCCATCTGTAATTTTTCTTATGTTATCTTAAAAATTCATTTTTACCCCCCGCCTAACGGAAAACAAATATTTTCAGCGCATGAATATATTGATATAGAAATTGATATATTGCCGAAACATCCCCCCCCATTTACCTCCCCCCCGGCGCTCCCCCGTATCACACCTCCCACTCTGACACGCATGAATATATGCATGTAAATACCTTCTTTTTACACTGCTCTAAAACATAAATCATTTTCCAAACACTTTTTTTTTTAACGAACTAAATAAAGAATAAGTTATCTGCGGCCACGTTTTATCTTTCATTCTGCGGATCGAACAAATCATCACGGAGCGTGCAAACTTGACACATGAAATGGGTTAGAATGTGTTTGATTTCTAGCAAATCTAACTAGTCATAAATTTCTGGCCCCCGCAACGTAATCAGTTTGGTATTTTTATGTGATTATTGCCAGACCACCATCTCAGTTCGCCCTTCTTCCCTAAATAATGTTAATAGTAGTTTGTGAGAAGATTTTTTTTTCCTCTACGGATGGATATTTTATAGCGATATTTCTTTTTCTCGGTTAAGATAGTTATTTTTCAGTAGCAAATAAATCTTTTGAGTTTTATGGCCCGTATATAATAATTTTTTTTTTTATGATATCCCTTTGATATATCCCCATGTATTTTTACTGAACTTCATCTTTTTACTCGTACCTATCAACAGTCTCTCCGAATTATAAAGTCAAAAATCGGCCAATCTGTTGTGAACATTATTATTAAATGAAAAATTTAATATCCTTATTATCTTTTTTTGACCATCATCACCATAAATCATTATCAGTATTATTGTTATTATCATTTATTTTTAATTTGTTCTATTTTCCTGATATGTTCAAGTTGTGAATCTTTTCTCTTACTTCTCATTGATACAATTTCATTTCGTAGCTATTTCATATCTGTGGAAAATTATTAGATTTTTACAAATATCACCGAGAGTTTCTTTATTAGATGAAAAGAAATAAGAAACTTAGCCTACCAGGAAAATATCATTGAATCGATATTTTTTAATAGAAAACACATCGAGAGGACTTATTGTGTTATAAATGTTTTACAAGTAATTAAGTTAAAGACTTACAGGTAATGCATGTAATTAACCCTAGAGCACTCTCGCCCAATTTCGAACACAAGAACTCGCGCCGGGTATCACATACCCTAGTTCATTTCTGCTATTTAAATATCAATTAATATTGTTTTTATGAAAACCTTACGTAACTAAAGAACATAAGATAATAAATTAAAGATTTTTAGTGAATTTTAATAATACTTACATTTTTATATACATTTTTGCAAACTACATACTGATGTTCAACACAGACATTTTTACCATTTTTGGCACATAAACTTTGTTTTTCAGTCCTTATTACTTTGGCAAATTTTACATCGTTTATATTTTGTCTTGAGTTTTTTGCAGGCGGTTCATTATTAGTGATTTCCAGTTCCATTGAAGGGCTTGAATAAGTTGTTTTGGTTTGAGGCACCATCATATTTAGCATGTTGCTATTGAAGAGAACATTCCATGCATCTACGGGAGAAGCGACATCTCTTGAATAATTTTTATTACCTGGAAGCTTAATAATTACGTTCCTTGAAGGCTTTCTTACATTTTGCCGGTATTTTTTCTTCAGCCATTTTGTAATTTTATCTTTACCAATATAAAAATCGGCTGTTGACAGTGAACCTTTATCTTCGGTTTCT
Organism: Dolomedes plantarius; assembly: GCA_907164885.2. Taxonomy (NCBI): domain Eukaryota; kingdom Metazoa; phylum Arthropoda; class Arachnida; order Araneae; family Dolomedidae; genus Dolomedes; species Dolomedes plantarius. The sequence goes on along the minus strand of OU015495.1, from coordinate 170,318,620 downwards.
ATCTCAATTTCAGTAGAAGAATCGTGATTACTACAGTATTCTCCATCCTCAGAGTCATCATTATCTTGGGATAAAGCTTCATTATCACTAGAAACAGTCTCTAAAAGGTGTCGCAATTGTTTTATTTCCTCGTCGTAATTCAAAAATCGCGCTATGATGCACTAAACTGACAGAAAAAAAGGAAAGATCTGACTGACGCGAGGACTCGCACGGGTATGACATACCCGTCGAAATATTTTTCTCAAAATCTATTTATTGAGCAGACTTAGTTTTTACCCCACTGAAAGAATGTGAACTTGAATACAGCTACACAAAATTTCGGCCTAATCCGATAAGAAGAAGATAACAAAAACATTGAATGAAAATGGATTGGGTATGTCATACCCGGTGCGAGTTCTAGCGGGTTAAAGGGAAAATTTAAACGTGTAATTCATGGTCAGATTTACTTTAACAACTACATAATACGAAAACAAAAACGTGCCGTCCCCACCTAATGGTGATACACCAACTTCAAACTGAAGACCACAACAGCAACCCAGTCCCCCTCCCCCGCTAAAAAGCGATCAACTAACACAGTTTAGACCTACGCTCCCCCGGAAATTGATTCCCAAACGAGCAACCACCATACTGCCTTTCATTATTCACGAAATAAGCCTTAATTTCAAAAACAACATTACAATATATTAAAACTGCAACAAAACTTGATAATACACAACAATGCGACAAAGTAAAACTACAAATTTCATTAAATCCATAATACATTCAACATTCAAATTATACAATATCTATACAATATCAATTAATATACAAACACCAATACAATATTTCCAAAACTTAGTATTCACAAAAAGCCTAAATAAATGTTATAATCTATCAATAACAGCTATATAATAGTCTAACAACATACTACTCCACATAATTTCCACAATGCTTGCACCATAAATAACAGCTTTATAAATGTAAAGGTTATAAATATAAAAGTACGCGAATCAACATCACTCCCTGGTACCATCTGTTTTGTTAGCGAATCTTTATGTTATGAAAGGTGTACGACTTACCTTTTATCCGCTTTTTCTGGGCGTCTGTATCTATAAAAAATAATATTCCTAGGATTGGTGAAGATTTCTAATCTCTGCAAGACACACAGTTTTATTTTACTAACACTCGCATCACAAAAACAAAATTATTTACAAAAGATTTATGAGCATAGTTTTCCAACTCAGGTGATATAACAGTGATTGTCCGCGACATTCGAAAGTCTAAATCTGAGTTCTGTTTATAGTCTGTTTCTCTCTTCACTTCAGTTCGGAGAGAAGCTCGGAAACTCATGGAGGTTGGAGGGAAAGGTTGCTCGGCAGCAACACACTCCCACCTTCAGTTTTGTATCTATGAACTCAATGTTTCTGGCGAGCACCTTCAAACGTCCATTCTTTCGGGAAGTTTCACAATTCGTCCACTTCGGGTTATCATAGTTTTTGGCTCTTAAAGGGGTTTGACTGGTTCTTGATCTTTTGCACTTTTCTGCAGTTAGTGAAGTTATCAGTTCTATGTACACAGCGCGATAAACAACACAAGTATATAGAACTGTCCAGGCCTTTGTTCCGTCCCTCAAGAACAGCGGCCCAGCAAGATCTGTGACTGTAACCTCAAATATCGTGGATTCCCTTACTCTGTCTTCAGGCAAAGGAGTGGGCTTCGCCTCTGGATGAGTCACGGTGAACCGTTTGCAACGTATATATTTCGAGAGTGCATGTCGAATTTTTTTTCGGCTTTGCAAAATCCAATAATTTTCTCGGAGATTGTCTTATTTTATAGGACTGTGTCTTCAGGCAAAGGAGTGGGAGGATGGAACTCATGGAGGATGGAGGGAAAGGTTGCTCGGCAGCAACACCATGTCAATTCAGACCAAACACCCTGAAGAACGGCAGCAGGAGGGTTCCTATCTTCCACCCGCCCTTACAAACCACACTGAAGGACTCTCTGATCTAAATATTTAACATGGTCACACCCGGCACGTGGGAATTCAGTGGCTCTTGTCGGTATTCTATCCGAGCAAATTCAGAACGAAATCCTGACGCACCCACCACCAGGTGCGCCAGGCTTGTCCCTAGAAATAATTCTGTAATCATATAAAAAATATATCATATTAGGATAATATGTGTAAACATCAATAATTTTAAAGTTTTGGACATGGTCTATTTATCTACTGCTTCTAATTTTCCTGAAATAATGTTTCAGATTGGTCATGAAAAAATTCAGAAATAATCCTTTTGATAATCATGAATTATGGACGCTGATTTCAATTTAAATGTTCAAAGAACGAAACTATAACGGCTTTCTTCCCATGACTACCAACGTCCACAGAGAAAAACTTACTTTCCATACCTGATCACAAAACTGATCATGTGTATAAATATATATTTGTAGCCTTTTACTTTCTTCTTTCAATTACTTTGCTACCTTTTAATTTAATATTTTTCCACTGAGCTCACATGACAAACCTAAACTAAATTTCTACGAATATTTCGAACAGAAATGGTTTTGTAACTGTGATATTATTTCCTTGTTTTGTGGCAACACATTATTTTGTTTTCGTAAATGGCAACACACCAAATTTTTTTACATCCGATCGTTGCATGATGCATGCTTACAAAAATAGGTATTAAAAGCTAAGTTCTCTGCCTAACATCTTATTTGTATTTTTAAATAGCTGAATTTTAATAACTATTTTGTTTCTTGAAATTTTGAACGCCTAATGATATGTCATAGAGCAGCTTCTCAATCCAGAACGATTTGATTTTGATCCCACGTGCGCTAACGCGGAACTAAGATGGAGCCACTGGAAGAAGACTTTCGAAAACTTCCTTACAACAATATCAAACATTGGAGAAGGAAATAAATTACCTCTACTGTGTAATTATGTTAGTTCGACCGTGTATCAGATCATAATTGATTGAACAGATTATAAGGAAGATACGACTCTGGATAAGTTGTACATTAAGAAACGATATATTATATTTGCTAGACATTGCTTGTCGAAGCGAAATCAACAAACATGTGAAACAGTAGGCGAATATTTACAAATCGTGAACCAACTCAGCAAAGATTGCGGGTTTAGTGATGTTAAAAATGAATATTACCTCAAAGAATATATTCCGGATGCTTTCATACGGGGATTAAGGTGCCCTCGTATCTGTCAACGACTCCTTGAGAATACATCGATGACTTTTGATCAAGCTTTTGAACAAGCCAGAGTCTTTGAATCAGCTGAAGTTCAGGCGACCTCATATTTGGGAAATTTCAATTCTGCGTTGTCTGCGGCGGTAGAAGATCGTCCTTTTCAGGAAGATGAAGCTTTACCTACATTAGCTGCTTCCTCCCCGAGATCTCAAAAATGTTTTTTTTCTGTGGAGACGATTTACATTCCAGAAATATTTGCCCGGCCAGAGATGCCATGTGTAGAAAGTTTGGCAAAAAGGGACACTATGAACGGGTTTATAAAGCGAGTACTGCCAGAAACCCTACGGTGGCAGCATGTACAAACACACTGGCAGCTGTTTCTGGAGCTGTTCCTTGTCTTCAGAAGTCAATCATTAGGGCATCAGTCAACAATTTTCATCTTAATGCCTTAATCGACACGAGCAGCTCCCTAAGTTTTTTGAATGAGAAACATGTAGTTAAATGTAAAGTCAAAATAGAACCATATTTCGGGAAAATATTGATGGCTAGTTCCTATATGGTTACTGAAGCAGTAGGCTGTTGCAAAGTAAATTTAAGAATTGAAAATTTCACTTATCAGGATGGGGAACTGTTAATTATGAAAAACCTGTGCACCGATGTTTTGATAGGTCATGACATCCTAAAAGGACATTCATCAGTAGAGATTGGATTTAAGGATAACAGACCTCCCTTAACAATTTGTTCTTTAGCTGTAGCACAACTGCCTCCCGTGTCACTTTTTTTCAAATTTGAGTCGAGATATTAAGCCGGTAGTTACTAAATCAAGACGTCATACGGATGAATACAATAATTTTATGACTAAGGAAATTCAGAAACTTCTTCAAGAAGGTGTCATTGAATCAAGTAACTCTCCATGGAGAGTTCAAGCATTTGTTATTAGAGGAGAAAATCACAAATCCAGAATGGTAGTTGACTACTCACAGACAATTAACAAATTCACTTTACTGGATGCTTACCCTCTGCTTACTATCGAAGATATAATTTTAAAAATTTGGTAAAACAAAGTATTCAGTAAGATCGACCTCCAAAGTTCAATGTGTTGTCGACGACATTGTGTCAGATGGTTATCAGAACACAATCGAGAGAGTTATTACCTAAGTTTTGAAGATATGTAAGCATTTAGGACTCAGAGAATTTGCTTTTGATGTGTGCGATTACAAGAATTGGTTTGTAATAGGTTGGAAGCTTTAATAATGAATTTTTTATGTAAACGTAATTTTAAATGTACTCGAGTCGAGTTTTTAATAGATTGCACCATTTATTTAATATATTAATTTTACCTTGTTTTGAAACTCAGATCAGTTTTTACATCATCCCCGGAAAAATGTCGACCTCTTTTTTGGCTAAACATCTGTTTTCTGATTATTTTCGTCTAAATTACGCTGTACTGTATATATTACATGATTTTACATTGCAGTAAATGATGCATTTTAGCTCGATTGCAAATATTAAAGAGATATAGATCTATCATCTAAATAAAACATCTTATTTAATTTCGAAGAACATAAACGAGATTATTTGAAAGAACGATGGAGCTAGCCACTAGAGATTGCGGTTAACTCTATTTGTAGGATGAATATAGTCCGAAATTCATTTTATTCATAATCTGTAGGGCATTGAAAATCTGTAAATAGTACGGAATAAAGAAATGTATTATCCCCCCGTAGACATTCGAGAATTAAATTATCTTTTAAAAATGATTTTATATAAATATATTCCCATTTTAGATCTGAGAAAATAATATCTTTAAAAATAGGTAACCTGAACTCGGAATTAAAACTTCTTTCTCGCAATATATATTTCTTCTGGGAGTCGAAGATCATTTTTTCTCAATAAGATTAAGAAAAATCTTTTTTGTAAGCAGAAAATATAAATATTTTATTTTGAGGTAACGATGTTAACATATACTTTACCGCCTTTAATTGCAAATGCTTCCATTATGCCACAACTTGTTTTCTCCGTACCATAGGACCTTCTGAAACTTTTGGTGTTTAATAGCAAAATTAGTTTGGGAATTATAATAATTAAGCTTGATATAAGAGTTCAGCTAACGACAGCTAAACTACGTGCTAACTGAGTAGAAAAATTATAAAAAAAGTTTTAATCATGAAATTGATTATAAAATTTGATATTTGCTTAGCCATTTTTAATCTGCTTTTATTTTCTATGCTCAACAAGTAGTGTTTCATTTTCTTATTTGTTGCTTAGTTTACATCAGGCAAAAATCGACTACTTTAAAAACTTTTTCTTTTTTTAAGATCCAGATATAAAGGATGTTTCCTGTTAAAGCAAGTTGGGTTGTTTGCTTAGTTGAGATAACTGCAATCATTATTTTACTATTGCAGGAATAATTAGACCAGTCCATATATTACATTAAGCCAATCCAGGATGGCTACACTTGCCAGCAGCTTTAAAGGAAACTCACAAACTATATTTCTGAATACCACAGGCCTGGCCATTTGGTCATCGTCTTCAAAAGAATCGGAAACCACTGTATACAAGAGTTTAAGAATATAGATGAATCATAGGGAGGAAAACAGTTAGGAAGGCGGACATACCCTCCATTCCTCCCCCTTTTGATCAAACTCTCAAATTGAAGTTTGATCAAACTTTCATGAAAATTTGAACCTGTTCATGGATTGTAAGACTATTTTTCTCACAAATATATAAAAACGAATACAGAGTGTAGAGTATCATATGATTTAATTTCCTCACTCATGTTTTAAATTCTTTAACGCATGAATTTTGCACTGAAATTTTAACACTTAACAATTGCTTTATTTTTTTCATGTAGTTCTAATTTATTTAAAACACTCTATTTGATAAAAATATTGATTTTTAGCATAAACAAGATTTTACCCCAAAACATAAAAGTTTCGTTCGTTCTAAACAGATCACACGTTTGAAGATTTTACTATATTTAAGGTAACTGCCTACATTTGGAGCCATTTTTTTTTAAAAAAACCTTTTTTAAGGATTTTTTTGTCCTTTATGGTAAAATAACACTTAAAAATTAAAAAATTAACAAAAAGTACCTGTAAATACCATACATTTCTTTTAAATTAGTCAATTTCAAGTAATTTTTAAAGAAATTTAGCTAAAACGCCTATCACTCTGCACAAAATTCTAATGTTACTATTTTACTTTCCTTCTGACATATGATACATATGATAGTTATCTTCAAAATGACCTAAAATCTAAGAGAAATTTTAAAATGCAAAAAAATACAGACAATCTTATAATCCAACAGGAAAATTTTCCCCGATTCGTCATTCCTTTCCTTATAAACACATCCCTAAATAAAAAACTATGTATTATACATCAATTATTGTACATCATTTCATTAACAATAACATATAAAACATTTCCTGAAAGTTTTATCAAATCATAGGGATTATTATGTGAGATATCAGGATAACGGTAGAGATTTGTGCTAAAACACATAATTCTGCGAAAAACGCATTTAAAGTTGTTTGTCACTTCAATTTTGTACCAGATGATGTTTTTTTAAATAGCTATAACTCTTATTCTAATTGATGTCGAATGAATATTAAACCAGTTTTGGAAAGAAAACAGATTGAATTACACGATTCTTACAAAAAATAAAATTGACCAAAATAATCAAAAAATGACATTTTCAACGTAAGCAGTCAACTTAAGCTAAAATTTTATAATAATTGTTAATTCAAATTGCAATTCCCTAGTCTCGAAACCAGACTCAATTTTTTATTATACACCATTTCAAAATTAACATAGTCATGACCCAAACAAATATGTCCTCAAATAACATTTAATCTTTCGAATATGTATTCTGAAAATCTTTTTGTGATTGTGAATTCTAATTAGAAACCAAATCAACAAATTTCTAAGAAAACGAGTTCTTTAGATAATTCTACGCGTTTCTTTTATTTCTTCTTATCGTCCGAAAATAGTGTTAACCTTTATCGATATTACTTTCCAATGTTTGCAAAGTTCTTTCGGAGAAAGGAATTGAAAGCTGATTGATGTTACTGCACGAATAACAGGCCATTAGTTTTGTTTTTTGTAGCACAAAATTATCTTTACTTACCTCCCTTAAAATAGTTGCGAATATTAAATATACATTTAACTATTATTGAATAATTTTGTTATATGTCTTCAAACTGTCCACTAGTGGAGATTTAGACAAATACAAATAGCATGAATTGGGAAGTTAAATAATAGAGGAGGTCAAACTACGACTCGTGAGCTGCATGTAGCTCTTCATCACTTTATATGAAGCTTACTGGTAGAATTTTGGAAACTTGTGCAAAATCAAAATGCCCAAATTTTAAAATTAGTGGAGTGTTGAATAACTTCTAATTTTGGTACAACTTATAGCAGTGAATTCTTGTATTCTACATTTAGGTTCATCAAAAATGAGTAACGCTCAATGTTGTCAAATCAATATTCAATTAAATTACTACTGTCTGCAACAACACAAATATGTAAGATTAGTACAGCTTCGATATAGGACCCCATTGGCGATATTTTGTATTGGCAACTTTTTACATTTTACATTTGGCGCATTTGGTATCCCAGAATTCGTTTCGGCAACTCTGCCACAATCGCGTGTGTTTTAAACTGAAATAAACCATTTTTCATATTGTAACCCGATGGAATATTTTATCTTCGTACCCCGTTGGAACAGCTTTGGTATAGTAGAACTCGTATATTGGTAATTAGGTATACACAGAATTCGTTTCGGTAACCCTGCCACAGTAGAGTGACACAAACCAGGTTGTACCTTTTATTCTAATTTATTTTATATTTTTATTTAACCATACCTTTCCTTGTAGATTTATCTATAATTTCTGGATCTACAAAGTTTACGCCATTTTCCTTATTGTATTATATTTTAAATTTATATTGTATTATTTTTTAATTTATATTTTTCAAAAATAAATTTATATGTAGAGGAGAAGGGGGGATTATGGACCCCCCTTTTGTTTTTGGCTCACTGTGGTCATACTAAAGACCGATTTTCATATTTTGGGGTTCTAACCTCTTCGATAACTCATCATCTAAACATCCTTAACCCATTAACCGCCAAAACTATAAGGAATGAATTTTTTTTTATACAAATAATATTGGCTATTCATTTGAACATATACAACATTAATTTATGGGTAAAATAACAAAACTGGTCTTAACTTTCGAAAAATCGAGTGTTGCGTTCGCGCAACGTCAGCGGAATAAGAGTATTGACATTAAGTGAGTTCAACTGAACTTCTGCAGGGTTTTCTTTGATTTGAGCACTGGGAATTTTTTTTAACTTTGTTACACTTTAGAAAGATAATGATCACTTTACAGATAATTAATTTATTATAAAGATTTAACTTATTTTTCCTTTACAAAATTACTTATTATATCCAGAAAACAGTTTCTATCACGAAAAGCTTCACTACAATCACGATGTAGAGTAACGTGACAAACTTTGATGGATAAATTGTCTGGCTATGGCATTGTTTACTACGCAGTCCTCTGCTGTCTTCGGACTTGACAATAAAATATCCACGTTCTCCACGTAATGGGTTTTGCATGCTTAATGTCCTTATCAAGAGATCAGTAAATTTCTTCCTGATGTAAAGAATAATATCCCTTCGGCAACAATATTCCAATGAACAGTCTCATGTAGGCTTCAGATGCTAAAAAATGGGGGTGATTCTTTTGTTGGCTACATGAGTTTGTCTATTCGACGAGAAGGGAATAAACCTCTGAGCCAAAGAGAAGATCAAAAATCTCTGCACTAGTTTTATCTTGTATTATACTTTTCATAGTTCCGATTTGATCTTTTTCTTCATTTTTCGGCTGTGACATATTCAATGGTCCCTTCTTTATCCATTTCAAATCTTCAGTTTTTGTTTTTTAATTTTTTTCGAAAACTTGTACTGCTTTTAGGAGGCAAAAACTTATTTTTTACTCACACTTCAATTTCGACAGCAGTATCGCATGGTAAATCATCATTGTCACTATTCAAAATATTATCATTTCCTTCTTCTTCATCACTAGCCTCTGCTGTCTGTGGTAGAATAACAACAATATCAGTTTAATACTCGTCATCATTATCGGAATCTTCGTAGAAAAATATTTGAAGATCTCCTTTAAACGTAAAGTATCTAGTTTTAGGCATTTTTATAACCACAGAACAGGGGAAAGTTCTACGGAGTCGAGCGACACATGTGAATACCCTTTTCCCGCTGACGTTGCGCCAACGCAACACCTGTTTTTTCTTCCTCCCCCACCCAAACAAAATCAACCGATTGATGGAATGTTCTGATAAACTTTGACCTTAGCTAAAAATAAATCACCCCTAAATATCACGTTTGTTTCCCTATATTTCTTCTGTGAAAAAGACCAGGAGAAAGTTCTCGTTCAAAAATGCTTAACTATCCGTCTAAGTTTGGAACTCGCTAATTAATTAAAAGAACAGTTAAAGGCAAATATTTTTCAATTCGATTATTAATCCTACTCAAAAACTACTGTTAACATAAAATTCATTTGATAGCTAAATTTTTATACGCATTTATTTTGACCGTTGCGTCAACGCAACACCAGCGGTTAATGGGTTAAGTGGATTTGTCATTAAATCAAATTTTAAGATGTATACAATCACATAAGTGAAAAAAGTCAAAACTTGCAGGTGACCGAAAGTGGAGGGTAATATGGACCCCATCTTTTTTACCAAAAAAAATCGTTTATCTATCTATTAAACAGCTGGAAACAAATAAGAGAAAAGTTTTCAAATGAAAAAGTGAAAGAAAGATAATATATTATTAAACAGCTGGATCCTCAAATATTTTCTATATAAAAAAACTTCAATTTTGGCGACAAAAGTCGCAAATATAAAACTCAGCTTCGGCTTCGGTGCACACAGAATGAGTCCAGTGTAGACTAATCCCACAACGAATACAAAGTTCTATGTGTCATCTTTGAATGCACCTTCACAGAAGATGCACGATGCTTCTTGCTGGTCTGGGCCATCTCTGTAAGCATATGGGCTTGTATCCACCTATAGGGATGAGCTCTTCCAATTGCTCTAGATGGGGCTCCATTCATAAGCCGATCCGTTAAGATTTTACGAGGAAATATCATCATTGGTGGAAAATATGTTCCCCCAGCACTCATGCAGCAAACCACAGTTACCAGATAACCACGTTCCGCTGTAAACAGAGATCCCACCTGACGTTTTCTCTTCAACCCCATGACTTGGGAAACTTTTGATTGAACCACACTTAAACTAGTCACATCTACATTGAAGATTCTGGAATTGATTCCCTGAACACAAGCTCTCCTTCAAATAAAAATAACCCAGCTACCTTTAATCAGCTTTAAATTATAGGTCTCGTTCTAATTAGCCCTTGTATAACAAAAGTTGACCGTAGCGCACCAAACCAAAACCAAACTCTAGTTTTTGTATAATCAAATCTGGTGCTGGCTTATCCACTTGTGAAGCCAATAATCTCAAAGTTATTCTTGATACACCAAACACTCTGGCAGCCTCCTTTAGCATCCTCCGGAGAATCCTCCTTTAGCATCTATCCAGAAGCTAAGATGCGGAGAAATCTTAGCTTCTGGATAGCCTCAACCATCTTCACCCTATCACAACTTCTTCTACGCACTATAGCGTCCTTACTAGCGGGAGATTTCTTCTCAACTTTCATTCTTAGCTTCCAGAATAACCGAGAAGGATTACAAAACATGAAAATAAAATGTATCACAATGAAATGAACTGTGGAATTACATATTCTCACGGAAACATTATTATTACATTATCGAAACCGGTTGTTGGTAATATGGACCCGGGTCCATAATACCGGCACCCATGGGGTCCATATTTCAAACAACGCCATCTTGGAAACAAACTTATTTTTCACATTATGAATTACATCGAATTTAATTTTGAACTAGCTCAAAAGGAACTCCATTTCGTGTAGAATAAGGCACAGGAATCAGTTTTTACAAAACATAGTTGTAGATATGTAAAATATTCACGTTTACTTTTCTCGGAAAAGTTTGAAAATTCGAAAAACAAACAATTGCCCACATGACATCATTCGCGAGTGAACTGGGGTCAATGACCTTTACTATCTATTACAGCCACCTAGGGGGTCTAGATCACAGCTATGATTAACGGCTGCACCTGCGCATAAGGCAGATATTAAGGGGGTCCATAATAAATGCAGGGTCCATAATCCCACCTTCTCCTCGAATTCATATGATACTAACAATGCGATGTTTGGCTAGGCAACAAGAGAAGTCGCCAATACAAAGTATCGCCAATGGGGTCCTATATCGAAGCTGTTCAGTAATATTTTAATAATTTCATAAAAAATTTATTGAAAATTAATCATAAATTTTATTTGATATTTAAGAAATATTAGTTTTTTAACCTTTAATAAATTTTATGATTATTTTTCAATTTTTATCTAACAAATTCAGAATGATTTATTTAATAAAAACATACAAATCAACGCTTTAAAATTCTGTTATATGAAATATAACCTTTTTTGTTTTTGTTTCTTCTAAGTATGTAGTATTCCCAAATGGCCCTAAATACTGTTTATATTGGCTATCCCCTGTTATATAGTACTGTCCGAAATTACACGCTATTTCCTACTGACAAAATAATTTAAACAATGCCGAAATTAACAGATTTTGTCTACTTAGTGAAACAATAAAAAATCCAATTTTTGGATTATATTTTTAGCCGTTTTTGAGAAATGGAATTAAAAGAATTTAGAAATCCTACCGTCCTCTCACGGATTAAGTTGCATGCATACATGTTTTATGTTCACACACACGAGATTTTGAGTCATTGCAATGTCTCCAACTTTTAAAACAGAATATAACAGATGTTTGAAGAATCTGAAAATGTCTTCCCAATATTTTAAAAATGTATATTTACTTCGATCAACGTAAGAATAAAATGTAATGGCCGTCACATTGGCATACCTTAAGAAGAAAAAAATGTATATTACCAATTTTCTTTATGCTTGGTAGTTTTATAGATAACATAAATCTTCATTTAATCATAACCACTCTATTTTAATAACTTAATTATTGTACAGTAAAACAATAGTATTTACTAATCATTGTATTTTGTTAGATTAATTAATGCTTAGTAATGTCCAATAACAGTTACTTTTACTTTTATTCAATTTTCAATTACATGGCAGCCCTGTTTTTAAATTAAATTAGTCCTCTCAAGTTACAAAAAATGAAATATTTAAAAAAACATAAAAAGTATTTCATGTTTTTAAAATGGTTTTTAAAATGGAATATATATATATATATTTTTTTTAAATATTGTTCGTATTTATAAACTTTGGAAACTGGTTTATAAAACAGAATGCTTTAAATTAATTAGAAACGCATTTCTTATCTATGCCTATCATTTACGTTTTATGGTGCACAGAACTTTTTTTCGCGAGTTAGACAGTTCTATACTTTAAATCCATTACAATTACGATATCAGAGATGTTCCCATGTCAGTTATTCTAGACTGTGTAACTTGTGAAACTAAACATCATTCTCACACACACATATATATATATGGTAAAAATGCAAAAACATATACTTGCATAAATGAATTTTAATGTAATATTGAAACTTAAGTAAAAACAGATATCGATTACTTAATTTAAAGAACAGATGTTAGATTAGAGAAATCGATAAACAGGCTATTTTCTTTCTTAAATGCTTTTCCGATATTTGCTGATTAGAAATGCTTATCCTGCAGAGATATGTTGTGGTATTTACGGAGAAAAATATCACTAAGAGAAAATGAAAACCTGTAAAGTTGTTACATTCAGAAAAAAAGAACAGTATCATGATTGTTTCAACCTCACAAAGAATAAGAAGAGAATGACCAATAATACATCTTTATTCTTATTTCCTAAAAAGTATTCTTTTGTACTTGTATATCTTTTTTTAAATTTTGTATGTGTATGCAACTATGCTTCCAGTTAATAGGGATGCGACATCGACAGGAAAACATAGATGTTTTGAAACATCGATATTCAATATTAAAACATCGATGCTGATAAAACATCGCCCAAAAACCATCGATGTTATTAAACATCGATGTTTTTGAACATCCATTTTTTAAAACTGGTTTAGTAACCTCTAACATTAATGTTACTCCGGTTAGTAGTGTGTGTGTGGGGGGGGAGGGGGGATTTAATTTTACTCTTTGATTGGGCTGACACAAATGACCAAAACTTGGTTGCTAGAGTCAGCGCATATCATATAATTTCCATGATACATTTTATTATTCGTACTTTTACCAGAAAATTGAAGAAGAAATTATCGCTATAAAAAAAATTGATAGGACCAAACCTTTAAAAAAATCCGCGATGTTTTCTAATTTAAATTGGTTGAATGTGAAAAATTATGGTAAATATCAAGTCATATTTATTTACAAGTTGGAGAATAACTTACTTCCAGGAGGCTTAAATAGTTTTCTAAAAAAAAAATTCTGAAGTTCATGACTGTAACACAAGACAAAAGGATTGGTTTCATATCAATAGAGTATACGGCAAAATCATTTAAAAGAATTTTTGAGTTTACATTTACTGAGCGTGAAAATTATACTAGGTGGTTTTTCTTACTATGGTGTTTTTTCCTTTAAAAAAACATCGAACAACGTAAAACATCGAGCACAAAACATGGATGTTAAAAAAAATCGGCTTCAATAAATCGATGTTTAGAACATCGATGTTTTTATCGAAACATCGATTTTTTGAAAACATCGACATCGATGTCGCATCACTACCAGTTAATACGAGGAAAATATTTGTAGAATATGGGAAGAAATGTACAATCTATTGTTGTTGTTGTTGTTGCTAATGCCCCCTGGTTGGATGTTCCATTCACCAGGTCCTAATAGGCTATTAGGCTGAAAGGGGCGGCTACTGTTTTGAATTTAAACCACAAGGGTCGGAGTTCGACTTGGCTAAATGACCGGTCCCGTAACGTTGAACCGAGTCAAGTGATGAGACCGGAACACTTGACCCCGCACCTCCAGATGTAAATTTGAGAACCTCGAGGACATTGCAGCCGCGACCTATTTTACGTGCCCCGGCCACCATAAGTGCACACGACGGTGGATCTGTAGAGACGAGCGTGGAAGCAAGGACGTTCAGATCCCTGGCATGCTACTCTTGCCAACTGGGCTATCGCGCCCAATGTAAAATCTAAACCCAAGTAACTAAGATTACTCCCAATATTTTTGAATAACAAAACTGAATTACAAACTCCAAAAACAAGTAGAAAATTTAACCTCATAGAAGAATTAAAGGTGGAAAAAAATATTATCTCGTGATTAGAAGTATTTATATAACCTATTTTCTTGAGACACCACACATTGTTTTCAAACTTTATCTAAGATTTTGCCGATATCGACACGATTGGACATCCGTCTGATTTCTAAGGTGGGCCAAAAGACATTGGCAGTTATAAATATTTTCTGAAAAAAAATCCCTGGAATTCAGCTTAAGCATGCGTGTCTAAAGACGGAGAATCATCCGAACCTTTAACGTCTAACATTGCTGTTATAGTCACCGAAAAGCTGAAATGAGTGCTAGAAACGCAATGTAAAGAAAAACTCCGTAGGTCTCAGGGCGTACGCTGAGTGTGTTCTGAAAATAAAATATCAGGGGCGGACGTTTCGAATAATCTTCAAACGCGTCATCGCAGTTGTCACTCACGGTCATATAAAAATTGAGATGTCAGCGCGGTTCGACATACTCCTTGGATATATAATGGACCCAAGTCTCACACATCAATCATGTTCTTTAGACAATAAAATCCCGATGAATGTTTTCCGGTTATAAACCACGGGTATCTCAATACACAAATTAAACTTCTAACCTCAGAAATTTGTGATTTCATAGCACTTGCCACTCTAGATACGACAAAACTAGACATACTGGCAAAGTCTGATATCCATCTTGTGTATTAGTTGGACCCCAATGCATGCGCAACGATCGGTTTGCAATACTATTAAAACCCTGAGACACAGTGGGCGAATTAGGTTCTGTTCAAATTGCGTCCGTTAGCGTAAGCGTAAAAGAAAAGATGGCACTGAGACAGAAATAAACCAATCATAGGCGTTAAAAATTTCGTTACTAATCGTTTGGAGGTTTGTCAAATGTATTTGAGAAATGTAATGGAGGTTGGTTAAATGTATTTCAATACTTTAACGCTTACGCTACTGGACTCCTATATGAACAGGCCCAGTCCGGTAGCGTAAGCGTTAAGGCTGCTATGTACTAACCTCATTGAATTCGCTCACCCCAATGTTAACCTATGGAGAAAATGTGTCCACAGATTGCCGACTTGGATTCAAAGATTTTTTTTACTCCTTCATAGAGAAAGAAATTTTACATTTGTGTACATTTTTCGTTTTTTAGAAAAAATGCAATTAATATTTTAAAATTTAAATTATTCGGGGGAAAATATGGTATAGTGTGTTTTAAACGCTCATAAATTCCTTCGGTGGACGAAATTTATAAAATTAATCCTGTAGCGCTTTGAGGAAAAGTTCAGGCTATCTGACAATACCAATTTTATTTGATTATCAGCATTTATGTACCTGTAAATAGTTGACAAAAATATATTTTAAATAAAAAATTTGGGGGCAGTGCTTAACCCTCCTATAGAGAGAGAGAGCCAATACAATCCCTCAAAATGTCAATCCTAAGGGGGGTAGAATTCTCGAACTGTCAACTGGACTCCTCCCATCACAAGAGTCTGCACGAAGAGGAAAAGGGAAATACGATTTTTTCTTAGTACATAGCAGCCTTAAAGTGTAAAAATCGGTAGCGTAAGCGTTAAAGTATTGAAATGCATTTAACCAATGACAAACCTTCAAACGATTAGGAGCGAAATTTTTAGCGCCTATGATTGGTTTATTTTTGTCTCAACGTCATCTTTCCTTTAACGCTCCGCTACCGGACTCCTATGTGAACAGGCCCTTAATCATTAATACGGTAAACTCAGCGACGTCATCAAATCAAAAACATTGACGTTTCCGATGGGTATTCGATGAGTTTTCGATAAAATATATATTAATATACATTTTAAACTTTGGTTAACTGTTATCAAACATACGCATTATTACAAATATTCTATATATTACTTAATATTTATGTATTATGCATAACTAGGTGGGTCGTGAGACAATTTAGCATACGAATAAAATAGATTAATTTTATAGCGAGGTTGGTGGTTTGTTGTAGGATGAAAGAGGAACCGGTTCATTTGTAGCCATTGTTTATTTGTCAAATAACAATGGTGCGTAAGTATAATATAAAACCGATTACAAAACACCTTTGGGACCCTATTGGAGGTGAAGCATGAACACAAAACAGGTGAACATGAGATATGTACACGTCAAAACACATTTGTATATAGTATTAAAAGTGAAGTATGACACAGACTCCTGGAAAATGGGATATTTAGGGCCTATTCACATAGGAGTCCGTTGCGTTGCGTTAAGGAAAAGATGACGTTGAGGCGAAAATAAACCAATCATAGGCCTCCAAACGATTAGCTATGAAATTTTTAACGCCTATGATTGGTTTATTTTCATCTCAAAGTCATCTTTCCCTTAATGCTACGCAACGGACTCCTATGTGAACAGGCCCTTACATTATCAAACCTCGTTGTACACAATATCTGATGTGAAAATATAATCAATAGGAACTTTTTGACTGAATGTTTCCTTAACAGAGAAAAACATCATAAACAAAATGTTCTTCAGTGCTAAAGGAAAGAAGATTTTAATCCAAACAATTTTTTCCAAGGAAATGAATAATGTACATCTATGCGAATGTTTCCAGTAAACAAACTTATTAATTTATTCACAGAATGATAATAAAAGCAGACGATTTTTAATTTTAAAAGTTCAATGCTAGTGGAAAGAAAATAAGATTTTATCCAAACAAATGGTTTTTCCTTGCAAAAAGAATAATGTACACCTACACAGATGTTGCCAATAAAGGAACTCATTCATGAATTCACAGAATGATAATAAAAGCAAACGATTTTAAATTTTAAAAATTTAGTGTGATTGATAAAGTAAAATGAAAAAAAAGCTAACGTATGCCATCTAGGGGAAGAAAAATTTTTTATAATGTTTGAACTTTGATTTTTAAAGAAACATAATATATATGGTCAATAATATATATGGTTTTTCCAAGCAAAAATAATAATGTACACCTACGCGAATGTTGCCAATATAGAAACTCATTAATGAAATCACAGGATGATGATGATAAAAGCAAACGATTATCAAATTTAAAAGTTCAGTGCGATTGATGATGGTAAAATAAAAAAAGTTAGCTCTCACGCCATCTAGGGGAAGAAAAATTGTCCTTAATGTTTATACTCCAATTTTTAAACAAACAATAAGATATGTAATTCAAAATTAACAATTTCCATTAGGCGGGGATCTTAGTCTTTAAAATGGTACCTCATTTATCGATTTTAGTTAAGTATGAAGGGCAAAATGGATAAAACAAAAATATGCCTTTTAGAAATAATATATATAGATTACGAATGTTTTCATAATTTTTTTATATTACGACGGGGCGTGTGTTAAAAAAATTATTTAGTTGGATTAGTAACCACCAGAAGATAAAGTGACAATTTGGTGAAAGACTTATCCATCGGATTTGTGATAAAACGTATAAACGTTATCTCCACGCTGTTAACGGTACCGTGAAAATTTTTCATTTGAACCGGGAAAAACAAATTATGCAGGTGCTTATAAGGTGATTTCCAAAGGAATATTTTTAACCCTGCACTGGTCAAGCGGCGTCTCACAGACGTCAATACCACTTTATTTACATTTTCCGTATTGATGGATTGCTATGTATGCGGGTGCGTATAAGGTGATTTCCAATGGAATTTTTTAACCTTGCACTGGTCAAGCGGCGTCTCAAAGGGTTAAGCGGCGCCAATACCACTTTATTTACATTTTGCGTATTGATGTATGAGTCATAGCTAACTAACAAACAAAAAAAAAATCAGGTAGTGTCTTCTAATGAAACTACCGCGGTTTATTAACGTAGGATTACTTATCATTGCTTACCTCTTTTCTTTTTTTTTGACAATAAAATTCCTACATATGAAGAGAAGGATGGGTGATAACCCTATGCAGAATATGGCGATAGTAAGAAAAATATTCTACCACTTTTGATACGAAGAGAAGGATGGGTGATAACCCTATGCAGAATATGGCGATAGTAAGAAAATATTCTATCACTTTTGATAAAGAGAAGGATGGGTGATAACCCTATGCAGAATATGGCGATAGTAAGAAAAATATTCTACCACTTTTGATTTATAACTCTCGACGACGGTTTTAACGTCTTGTTTTACGACGGACTGTTATGGAGGAATGCATTATCGTTTGCTTACTTTTTTTTAGCATTTTGGTATTTTTCTGTTTAACTGTTTACTTCTCCTAGGTGTGGCGCGTTGGCAAAATTAAAACTCACGACGCAGGACAATTTTTTTCTCTCCGAAGGACCGTTATTGAGGAACGTAATCATACGTTAAAAAAACTACTGTAGTTGCTATCTTTCTTTTGTAGTAAACGGATGTATATCAAAACACCTGATTAGCGTTTCACCAAATTTGTAAAAATTGGTAATAGAAATATATTTTCTTTAAATTTCCTTTATTTTTATTTATCCAATTGTAAAAATTGCTAATAGAAATACATTTGCTTTAGTTTATTCCACTGTAAAAAGTGCATATGAAAAATTATTGGTTACATTAAAAAATTATTGGTTTTCATTCACGTACATCATGTCTTTAACTTACTGTTTTAATAAATATTTATTTTTACAAATAAAATAACTAAAACCTGAATGGGATAATGTGGTGTCTATCAGACACCATGCAACCATGCCTGCAATTTTTAAATACTCTACCAGTGCAGAGTTAAAATAATTTCCTATTGGTACAGCGTATATTTGTTTAGCCCACCTTTCCGAACAACATGCCAAATATGATATATTGTGCTGATAATAAAATATACAGGATATTTATTAATAATAAATGTTAATCTCATCATCTGAGAATAATTGACAATCTCCTGAGTTTAGGGTATTTAATTTTCTAACGCTTCAATTAATTTATATTTATCGTTTTGATATAAAACATTAGTATTCTAATTAACAGAAAAATTATTTATGTCTAGCCCAACACATCATTTTGCTGTATAAATAAACGAGAATAGTTACAAGACTTACATGCTCTTAGAAAACTAATACTATTAGACAAGGACATTTAGCTAAGTGGAGTATTACAGCCGTAAGTTGATTACTAGAGGAAGAGTAATTTTCTGCAGTTTCTCTCTACTTCAATTTTTTGTTCTTTAAAAAAGACTGTAAGTTTGTTTATTTTAATGACATTTGATTTCCCCAAGCACCGTTTGATGGTGAATAATATTTTCATTTATCTAATATACAATAAAGTTATGATATCTCTACATGATGAAATTATGTAAACAAACTGAAAATAAATCACCAGTGAGATAAAAATCTTTTTACAATATTCTTAGCTAAATTGAGATATGGCAAATGCGAGAAATATGTAACGTATAATGTATTTATATATTCTGCGAACTTCAGAGAGCTTTCGTTACAAAATATGGAATGGAAAATATAGTGGATGTAATTCTAGATATGTATCAAGCGTATGCAATGTATAACAGACATGTTATGTCTTGGAGTTGAATCAACACATCTAAAAAGGTATTTGCTTAACAGCATTTATTTGTGCCTGAAGTAAAGGTTGTTAAACCAAGAGAGTTTGAAGGTAAAGAAAAGGTTAAAGAAAATGAAAATAATATTTCAAAATTTAAAATTTTGGGGGGAAAATCTGGTAAAGTGTGATTTAAACGCTGATAAATTCCTTTGGTGGACGAAATATATAAAATGGATCCTGTTGCAAGGTGCAGAAAACTTCAGGCTATCTGAAAATACAATTTTTATTGGATTATCAGCATCTAGTAGCTGATATCTCAATTATGTCCATTATCAGTATCATTTAGTTGTAAATAGTAGAAAAAATTTCTACATATGTCAACATTGAGGTGAGTAAATCCAATAGGGCTAGTACTCAGCAGCTTTGTAAACTTCCCTCCCCACCCAGCAGCGCTTCTGAGATTTTACAGTACTAGGTTTTGCATATTCTGACTACCCGAGTAAAAGAAAAGCTAATGATTTGTAATAAAATAAACTTATGTAATAAACTAAAACCCTTATATTTATATCGCAGAGTTTGGTTATCACCATGACCATTTCTGTTGGTTATACCTGTAGGAGCAGCCATTTTGTTAACTCCTTCGTTGTGGCTAAGGATGCAAAAATCCGAGGTGTTATATACTTGATGATTAAAACTTTCATACATATTAAGAATCCGTAGTACTATTACCAACTTTATCCCTAAATATCTTAAAACAAATAATGTTTAAAGTTTTAAAAATGAAACAATACATGTATTAAACACGGAATAAATTATATTTCAAAGATATAGAACACTTAAAGATGTTTACTCGTAAAAAACGTCAAAGAAACTACGGGAGTTACCTTCAGTAAAATACACAAGTAAAAGATTAAAATGCTAATTGGATGAACTCTCGGGAACAACAGGAATTGATATCCTGTTACGTTTATTTATCTAGAAAAGCCGATATAGCTGTATAAGTTGTTTGTATTTAATATGGACTTACATTGAATTTCATCTTTTCACGCTTAATAAATGCATTCTCTCCTGCATAAACGGTTAATATATAAGAAGGAAATTATTTCTTTACAGATGATGTAAGTACGTAGGAATGTAGGTTCGAATATAAGATATTTTTCAAATGACGTTGTAATAAATTTTCTAAAATTGGGAGGATCTGTCGAAACGGATAAATAACACTTGGCTAAATAGTATTGTTTAAATAACATGAACTATACCAAATATTTATATCAAATTAATATAGCAATCTGATTAGGGTAAATCAGGAGACCGAGTATAAAACTTTGCAGTGATAAATCTAAATCATCAGAACATGACATATTCTAGGAGTTTCAAATAAAATTGAAGTAATAAGCCGTTGGAGTAGCGGAGATGACCCCTCGACTAGACTATAAAACTTATCACGTTGGTAGCCTGGTCAACAGATTTCTATCTAAACTGCTCAAAATAATAATTAGGGGATCACATGGTTTTAACGAAATTACGCAAATATTTACACTGATAAGTAACATAAAATAAATCATCCATAATTTAAAGTCTAGCAGGAATCAGAAGAAGAAAACCTCATATGAAAATCAAAGTTCATGACGTCAAAAACCAGAAAAAGAACATAAGGGTGGAAATCAGGAAGTTGCAGAAACGTCTGTTTCACTGCCTTAACTGTGAAATTCGATTGCTCAGTTATTCTTTTTGAGAAAAGGTGACTTGAAAATGTCTCAACAACGTGATTTACCGGAATCCATAGCATGGCGTATTATAGGCAGACTTGAATCCGGGCAAATAGTGTCGCGGACGCTGTTGGAGTCGACAGAAGTGTCGTTGCAAGGCTATGGAATCGATTCCAAGAAACAGGGAATGTTAGACGTCGACCAGGGCAAGGTCGGCCATGCGCCACTACAGCAACTGATCACCGGTATATTCTGTTAACAGCTCGTCGAAACAGAACAGACAATGCTACTCAGCTGCAAAGAGAGTTGCTCTTGGCAACAGGACGAAGGGTGTCCAGCTAAACAGTACGCAATAGTGTTCATCAGGGAGGTCTCTATGCACGTAGGCCAATGGTCTGCAATCCGTTGACCTCACACCACCGTGCGGCCCGAAGAAGATGGGCTGCTGAACATCGAGATTGGGAGCAACATGATTGGAGCCAAATGCTGTTTACAGACGAGTCCCGATTCAGTCTAGAGTGTGACACCCGACGTGTTTTGGTATGGAGGGAAAGGGGAATTCGAAATAACCCCACATTCGTTCGTGAAAGGTCACAATACAGACGAGCTGGTTTTATGGTATGGGGTGGAATCAGCATAGGTGGACGTAGGGTCCTGCATATCATTCGGAATGGTACTTTGACGGCCCGAAGGTATGTAGACGAGATACTGAGAACTCATGTCATACCTTACGCTGCAGACATTGGAGATTCCTTTGTTTTCCAGCATGATAATGCAGACCACATACAGCTCGTCTTGTGGAGAACATGCTTGACGCTGTAACAATGCAGCGTATGGAATGGCCAGCGTGCTCGCCTGACCTGAATCCAATCGAGCATGTTTGGGACATACTCGGACGACGTATTGCTGTGAGACCAAGGCCTCGTTTTACTCTCCGAGACTTGAAGATTGCACTTCTTGAGGAGTGGAACAGTATTCCCCAAAGTCTTATCGACAACATCATCGCATCCATGGAAAACAGATGTGCAACAGTCTTATCTGTTCGAGGAGACCACACGCCATATTAAAAATCTTGCATCATTTCTAAACAATACATTTTTATCGTTTGCATGTAACCAAATTGTTGACCTAAATCACCTTTTCATGTTTTTCCATATTTTCAAAGAAATAAATCTTAATTACAAATATTTTTACTTCTTTTTTTCTGTATTGAGCATTGATACGCTTGTACTATCCATTTTATGCAAATGCGTGGCTGTCTCGCACGGTTTCTTAACTTCTTTGCTTGCTGCCCTAATTTTTTTGAGCAGTGTATATTATCAGGTTTAAACTGCTTACAGAAAGTCAATCAGAGTCAGCACTATGAAAATAAAACAACTATCTTGAGCCTAACTCGCAGTGTTTAGGCTACCGTGGTCTAACTATAATTAAATTATTCGTAACGCAATATAACAAACGAGAAAATTTTGCCACCCTATCAGAGTTAACAGCGGAACGACTAAAACATATCAAGAAGCATCTGAATCACACAGCATTCCATCCCGGAATGTGTAATTTAAAATAAAATTAACTCAGATTTGTTCCCATCTTGAATTTTCTGTCGATTGCTATCTCCTTCTCTCGGACTAAATTCATCAGTTTCGGCAACAATTGCAACTTTATTGATAGAACGAGAAAATCGTTTTTTTCATACCACTTTCTCTATAAATAACTCTCTCCGATCTAAGGCCATTCTTTCAAACACATATATTATTGATAGCTTCCTTTCGAGTCTCAAAATAGATCTGTGCAAGGTTAAAGCTGTAAGGTTACAGCTATATTGGGCTCTCTCAGCTCAATAACCTGTGGAGATAATTTTTCCAATCACAGTCGACTGGGGCTTACTTTTTTTATAATACTCTGTAACAAAGATAAGTTTTTTTGTAAGCTATCTGATTCATTATAGACATTTCGTCCACGAAAAGAGAAATATTTACTTTCGACACACAATATACCGCATTTTATCCCCGAGTAATTTAAATTTAAAGATATGATTTGCGTTTCTTTTTAAAAATGAAAAAAATATTTCTGTCTTTATTTCGCAGAACAGTTAAAATTAAATCCCAGTCGACAATCATTGAGAAAGTTTTTTCCTCTAGAGTGAATACTGAGCTAAGCGAATCTAAACATCTCCTTCCCAACAGCCTTAACTGAAAAAAAACTGCAAAATAGAGAAATATAGGCGGGTTCAACAAAAAAATTTATCACAACAGGAAATAATAATGTAAAAAGTGGCACACCCAGGGGGGCGGCAAGGGGCCCTGCCCCACCAAAGACATAGAAATCGCATTATGATTATTGATTTTGCATTATAAATATTTTTATCCGTTCATCTCACTCGCCCCCCCTCCCCCCCCAATAAAAAATCCTGGGTGCGTCACTGAAAGTAAAGCCTAACTGATGAGAGAAATTAGTTTGTCGAACTCAATCGAGGAGATATTTTGTATCATTGATGTTATTGTCGGGAACAAAGGGGTAAACAATTTAGGGAGCATTTAAGATGGTTATTGTGCAAAATTTAGTATACTCTTAACCCCAAATTTTTTTATATCATTCGCATAGTAATAAGCGAAGTAAAGAGTAATAATTACCTTCCCATACCTTACTTCTAGTCGAATTTTTAATTACGGTACCAAAAGGATTAATCAGCAGAGCGTCGATAATTCGGATTAATTTGGGTTTTACCCCTTCCGGATTATAGTATCAACTGAATTTTTGAATCCCATAGCGAACCTGATATCTACAGTCCAGTAAATTCAACTTTAAAATGTCTGTATACAATAACTATCCTATTGAAAAAGTAAAAACGAAAGAAAAACTACCTTAGCAAGAACCAAATAATATATGCCTGTACACAAACACGATCAGAACAGCAACCAACAAAAACGCTCTAAATGAACAGTACACAACTCTGTCTATATTAAATGAACTTAACAAGACTGACAGTCTTACTGTATATTACATTTTCCTTACGGGGTGGGATATCTTGTATCCCAAGGATACGGACCCAAGAAATAATATATATATATATATATATATATATATATATATATATATATATATATATATATATATATATATATATATATATATATATATGTATATATATATATATATATACATATATATATATACATACATATATATATATATATATATATATATACATACATATATGTATATATATATATATATATATATACATACATACATACATACATACAGGTGGTTATCAAATTAATGGAAACACTAAGAAACATCATAAATACCTTTATTAATACGGGGCAGGATCACATTTGTGATGTAATACCACCGGATTCACCTTGAAATTGGATTATACAAGTCATAAATTTTGATTAAGAATATATTATACCATTCTTCAGGGAAAAATCCTAAAAGTTATTGCAGAGATGCTGTGGTGGATAACTATACCTAGCTCTATCCGCTTATACAGATCACAGTGATTGGATGATTTATAGTCGGGGGATTGAACAGTGCAAGATAAAATATTTAACTTCTTTTACATGATCGTCAAAAAAATACTTGATAGAATTAGCTATATGTATGGGAGGATTTTCATATCGGAGAACGCCATCTCCTGCAAGAAACAAAGTTTGTACCATAGGATAAACTAGGAAGCTAAAATTTTGACATAGTCCTTCCCATTAAATTTCCGTTTTAGGGTTACAATAAGGACTGAAGAAAACCACGAGATATCATCCCAAAACCTGATAGATCTACCTCTAGGACTGACAGTTGAGATGAGACAGCCAGAATCTTACTCTTGTGTAGGTGTTCTCCAGACATACGCACGTCCTGTTCCGAGGAATAATATGAACAATGATTCGTCAAACCAAATGCCGTTTTTCGACATATTACTCAACCAGGATTTGTGCTCGTGGCACCATTGTGGACGACGTTTTGCATTCTCATCTATTACAAGTGTCTTGGGAATAAATACACTGCTGGCCACCCAAATTGCAACACCAAGAAAGACAAGAGATATCACAAAAAATTTTATTTTGTAGATAACATGTTGACCAAGTATCAAATGATTAAATTTATAGACATCTGTGAAGTGTGGTTCCTGCCAAAATCAGTAGCCATAGTAGCCACCATTGTTGGAGATCACCGCTTCCACACGCCTCGGCATTAATTCAAAGAGACTTTGGATGAGTTCTTGGGGTACAGCAGACCAAGCAGCTTCCACACGTTGCCAAAGTTGATCTGCTTTGGCAGCTGGGGATGGAATCTGGGTCAATAGTAGAGCAACCATGGACCACATGTTTTCTATCGGCGAAAGATCCGGAGAGCGAGGCGGCCAGGGAAGCAATTCAATCTGGCGATTGACGAAGAACCGTTGGACAATGCGTGCCACGTGTGGTCACGCATTATCCTGTTGAAATATGGCTGTGGGGAAGCCCTGAAGGTAAGGAAGGACAACTGTCTCCAACATCTCGGAGATGAAGCGCTGGCTGTTTAAAGTACCGGCAATGCGTACTAGAGGTGTGCGAGAGTGATATCCAATACCGCCCCATACCATATTACCCGGTGCAGGACCAGTGTGGCGGTGCATAACGCAGCTGTTCAGCATCCTCTCTTCACGGTGTCTCCAGACTCGAATGCGACCATCGTGGTGTTGCAGACAGAAGCGTGACTCGTCAGTAAAGACAATTTCATTCCATTCTGCCGTTCACATCCTTCTGTCATCGCACCATTGGCGGCGGAGACGTCTGTGGTTCTGCGTCAAGGGTAGACAAAGCAATAGACGTCTTGCGGACAGACCACTCTGCTGTAAACGGCGTCGAATGGTACGCGCAGACACTGGATGATGCGTTACAGACTGCATGTGCTGTGCTATGGTTCGTGATGTGACTGAGCGATCCGTCACTGTCATGCGCACAATTTGCCTGTCATCACGTGAAGTGGTGCGCTGAGGTGGATGCGATCGAACACGCCGGTCCGTCGTACCCTCCTGCATCCAACGATCACATATCCGCATTACAGTTGTTTGGTTTCGTCCAACACGACTACCGATTTCCCTGAAAGATAATCCACAATCTCGGTAGGCCACTATCCTTCCTCTGTCGAACTCGGATACTTGATCAAAAGATGATCGCTGTTTTCGACGAGGCATAATTGATCGTTTTCTTGAAAAAACCACAAGAAAAACACAATCGCCGAACTTGAAATCGTCGATATCTCCAAGCCTTAAATAGCGCTTTGAAGTGGCGCAACAGGCGCGGGTTATGTGCGTCTGTGCTGTAATTCTAATCATTTGCATATCTCACCTCCGCTAATGCATGTTGTAAATTTCATGTTATTTGCATGTTTCCTTCAGGGTGTTGCATTTACAGTGGCCAGCAGTGTACATTTCAGTAAATGATTTGTTTGTGAAGTTCCCTTCTACCTCTAATATAATTGATACCAGGACATGCAGATGCCAATTGGTGTTTTCGGTGATTTTGGTTGCAGTTGTTTTCTTTTTTCGTGTCACAATCAGCTTCAATACCTCGTCCGTCTGTTTCACTGAGATCTCCCTTTCGTCAACTATTCTATTTGGCAAAGGATGTTTTTCCATGCACTCTGTATACTATCATGACTTTCGATACCATAGCTCGAAAAACGCCGATTAGCCTGGGGGTTGCAGTAACAGCTACTCCAATTTAAATGCGCTCCAACAATTAGCCCTTTTCACAAGGTCTGCAAGGTTTGCCATTTTACGCTGTTCTCCCTAAAAGCACGATGCCCTTAGCTTCATTACTGCTACCTGACAGTATGATAATACCTACACTATATTATATAAAAAAGTACCAGTGGTCAGACTTGTTTTTTTCAGGAATACGAAGCACATTCATAAATACCATTAATATTGACAGGTGTTTCCATTACTTTGATAACCACCTGTGTATATATTGTGACGTTGTCTCCATTACTACACGATAATTGTAATGATATAAGTATTGATGCCAGTTCCTACCCCTCAACAAGAACATGTCATCTAGCGGAGAAATGTTAAACTGAGCGGTCTCATAAACTCTAGGATAAGAGGCCATAAAGTTCGTGTAATGGCCGGTTCTGACGTTATAGAAAACATAAATCCCAGTGTGGTTCGAGGGCTCTCCAGAATTTTGACACTATAGCGACATGTGGAATCCCATAAACTTTGAAACACTAACGAGCACTTCAAACGCCGCAGAAAGCTTTTGAATTCGCCGACCGTATAAAAGGAAACCCCAATAGTCCACGAGGAAGAGATCTGTTTTTTGAGTGCCAGAGAAAGACGCAGCTCTCTTGGTCCGGCCTTATAGGCTGCGTTGTCGGTGAACCCGAAGCCGTCCTGACATATCTAACTGTAAATTCTAACTCGCTGTACATACTTGCTTTTTTGTAGTTGTAGTGTTTAAGGTAGCGTAGTAAAGTAATTGAAGCGACACGCTTGCCTTATTAATGACTACATTAAAAAAAAAAAAATATATATATATATATATATATATATATATATATATATATATATATATATATATATATATATATATATATATATATATATATATATATATATATATATATATATATCCATTCCCAGGTCCGTATTCTTGGGATAAAAACCATCCCACCCTGTAAGGAAAGTATTAATGGAATAGGCCCCGACCTGCAAAATTGACCCATCAACTGAACAAACAAACGGACCCTGGTCTTAGCGACGAGGACCTAACAAAAGCATTAAAGGTACAACATTTTTTTTTGTATCAACTAGGGCGTGCGTCCCGTAGGGCGCAACAAAAGAAAAAAGATGAAAGAAAACGGTTAAGATAACGGACTCCCCGGCGATAAAAGATTTGTAGTTGTACTGATTGTAATTATGATGAAATATACATGGAAAAAAAGTAGAGTTATGATGACGATGAAGATAAACGATATGAAAATAATAATATATTAACTTGAAATTATGAATTAAGCAGCCGAAATAGAAGGGCAGTCACGGAAATAAACCAAGTGATCAGAACAGTTACAACAAAACCCAAGAACAAACGAAATGAAAATATTTTTAGAGGATATTGCTGGAAGGTTTGTATAAGACGTTTGTAAGGAAAAGGTTATGCTATCCCGTTCGCTACTCAAAGTCTTCGGAGGGAAAGCAAGGTTTATTAATGACCAGTGTGTCAAATCACCTCGCTCGCAACTTTTTTCCGGGTAATTGACATCCCGGACTACCGATATTCCGTTGTACTTCAAATTGATAATTAAGTTACGGAAAATCATTTGTCCCCTAACTCACTACTTTTGAACTCGGTGCACAGAGTCTGAGATGATTCAATTTGGATAGACTGTACATTGCCCTTGAAGCTCGACGAAATGGCTATAAATATGGTCTAATTATAACCCCAAAATCTCAAATAATATTAGGAAAAGAAACTTTCTTTCTTTATACATATAAAGTACATATCTTTAAATATGTCATACATAAAAATGGAAATTACAAATCCATAAATAATTGTCATATTAGCAGTTTAGAATTTTATATGATTAACATATACTTTTGAGTTTGTGTGCAGCATTACTTTTAAATCATGAATAGGAAACTGATAAAACTACACTGATATGTATATTTCATGGTACTCTACATTTTAAAATCAGAAAAATGTGCAATTCAGGAGTACTTTTTTATGGGGGAAAATTATGCAAATAATTGTGATAATTTTTTAAGTTTTCCAATTTCGTGCTCAATTTTTAATTTAAATAATATTTATTACAATTTATTTGGTTTTACATTACAATCAAATATATTTCAAGTGTATTCTGGCCATTAATTATTTTCTGTAAGCATATATCTCAATTTTATGATGCGCTCAGCACTTTATAATTTTTAATCACCAGTTAATCATATAAAATTCTAAACTGCTAATTTGAAAATTATTTATAGATTTATAATTACCGTTTCTATATATGACATATTTAAAGATATGTACTTCATATGTATAAAGAAAGAAAATTTCTTTTTCTAATTTTATTTGAGTTATTGCGGTTAGAATCAGACCACATTTATAGTCGTTTCGTGGAGCTTCAAGGTACTGTGCCCCCTTAACATCACATTAAAAATTTCCTCTTTGCGCACACTCAAAAGCCGTTTATTTAACATAACCCCAATAACTTCTTCCGTGTTTTCCTCATTTTTTTCATTCATATTTATTTTGCCTCATTGAGGTCAAGAATTGGCTAATAAAAATTATATGCTCGTTTAAAGTCTAATTTAAGAGAAAACAATGTATGATCAACAATTATTATATTTTTATATATTTTATTTTTTAATGCCTTTTTCACATGCTGTTCAAAACGCATGCGTATGCAACTAATTTTTATGCCATTGTACTCTAGAGAAAACACAAGCTACTTGAACTTTGCCATGTTACTTATTTAGATACAAACGTAATTCGATATAATTTCTTTCCTGCATCACCAATTACTGTCATTCCTTAATCACATTAGGGAAAGGAATGTCATTCCCTTTACCTTTTACATTCTCGACAAAATTCTTATTGGTAACCAGATATTCTTGGAACAGTTTCGTTATTTTCCTTACTTTTTCAGTACTTTTTCGCTAACTCATGCAAATAATTTAATTATCAGAAAAAGAATTCGCACCCAAAGCAGTTTTTTTTTAATTTTCTTAATTGTACATCGTAATGAACAAAAGTTTATGCGACATAACTTTTACGTTGTTGTATAAATTGGAAAAAAATATATTTTTTTTCTTTCGATTCACATTATTGAAGTCTTAATTATGAAGGTGAATATTAAGATAACACTTCAAGAACAAAAACTTAAAATAAAGATAAATGAAGAACAAAAAGTCTAGGAGAAATATTTGTAATATTTTATGTCTTATGAAGTGATCTAGTGATTAACGATACATAAAATGTGTTATTCACCCTCTAAGCCTTAGACGTATGAAACATGTAGGATATGTTATTGTCAGTGGTTTTGCCATTTATTATGGGGGCATGGGACGTTTAACCTGTTTTTTCAATATTTTACTCTATATACAAAATGAGAATACTTAATATTTTTTTCTACTTCATTTAAGACACTTTGACACTTAGTCTTAAGACACTTAGAATTCACAAATAAGTATTTTAGGGAAGAATGAGACCTGTTTTTTCAAAATTTTTTTTTAAATTCTAGTAATTTTCAAAATGCTCCACTCGCAATAAATTTCTTCTAATTTCTTCCAAATTTCTCAGGATTGTTAATTGATGTGTTTGCCACAAAACTGTGCAAAATTCTTTGAAACAAGAAATATTTTTCATATTTATACACAATAAAATAATGCAAAACCATAAAAAAATATATTTATATTTTTAGATTAATAAAAAAATTCGATGCACAATTAACAACCGTATATATATATATGTATATACTAGCGGCCCGTCCCGACTTTGTCCGGGTTGAACAAAATACACTGCTGGCCACTGTAAATGCAACACCCTGAAGGAAACATGCAAATAACATGAAATTTACAACATGCATTAGCGGAGGTGAGATATGCAAATGATTAGAATTTCAGCGCAGGCGCACATCACGCGCGCCTGTGCCGCCACTTCAAAGCACTATTTAAGGCTTGGAGATTTCGAAGATTTCAAGTTCGGCAATTGTGTTTTTCTTGTGGTTTTTTCAAAAAAACGATAAATTATGCCTCGTCGTTAACAGCTATCATCTTTTGATCAAGTAAACGAGTTCGACAGAGGAAGGATAGTGGCCTACCGAGATTATTGATTATCTTTCAGAGAAATCGGTAGTCGTGTTGGACGAAACCAAACAACTGTAATGCGGATATGTGATCGTTGGATGACAGTAGGGTTCGACGGACCGGCGTGTTCGATCGCATCCACTTCAGCGCACCACTTCACGTGATGACAGGCAAATTGTGCGCATGGCAGTGACGGATCGCTCAGTCACATCACGAACCATAGCACAGCACATGCAGTCTGTAACGCGTCATCCAGTGTCTGCGCGTACCATTCGACGCCGTTTACACCAGAGTGGTCTGTCAGCAAGACGTCCATTGCTTTGTCTACCCTTGACGCAGAACCACAGACGTCTCCACCGCCAATGGTGCGATGACAGAAGGATGTGGACGGCAGAATGGAATGGAATTGTCTTTACTGACGAGTCACGCTTCTCTCTGCAACACCACGATGATCGCATTCGTGTCTGGAGACACCGGGAAGAGAGGATGCTGAACAGCTGCGTTATGCACCGCCACACTGGTCTTGCACCGGGTATTATGGTATGGGGCGGTATTGGATATCACTCTCGCACACCACTAGTACGCATTGCCGGTACTTTAAACAGCCAGCGCTACATCTCCGAGGTGTTGGAGCCAGTTGTCCTTCCTTACCTTCAGGGCTTGCCCACAGTGATATTTCAACAGGATAGTGCGCGACCATACGTGGCACGCATTGTCCAACGGTTCTTCGTCAATCGTCAATTGAATTGCTTCTCTGGCCGCCTCGCTCTCCGGATCTTTCGCCGATAGAAAACATGTGGTCCATGGTTGCTCTACGTTTGACCCAGATTCCATCCCCAGCTGCCACAGCAGATCAACTTTGGCAACGTGTGGAAGCTGCTTGGTCTGCTGTACCCCAAGAACTCATCCAAAGTCTCTTTGAATCAATGAAGAGGCGTGTGGCAGCGGTGATCTCCAACAATGGCGGCTACTCTGGCTACTCATTTTGGCAGGAACCACACTTCACAGAAGTCTATAAATTTAATCATTTGATACTTGGTCAACATGTTATCTATAAAATAAATTTTGTTGTGATATCTCTTGTCTTTCTTGGTGTTGCAATTTGGGTGGCCAGCAGTGTATTATACCAATAAATTTCCAGTTGATAGCCAATAAATTGTAAATCTTTTTTCACCTTAAATATCCAATAAAAAGCGTAGTTCCAAATGTAGTTTTCTTCAATAAACCCTTTAACGTTGCCAGTTTCAAAAATCATTTTTGTATTTATCAATACCTCCTCTACTTGAATCTTTAAAATATTACAACATTTTCCTTACGGGGTGGGATAGCATATATCCGAAGCACATACTCTCGAAAAATGCGGTGTGATGTAGGCAGAGATAAAGTCTCGAATTTCACTTCGTTGTGACTTTCCTAACGGCTTTGCCCCCAAAGAACAATTGTGTGACATTCTGGGAACGGAGGGTGAATCTTGCAGAAAAGGACTGAAAAATAATCTTTTGTCGTTCTAGCTAGAGGCTATTTCTTTTCAGGCGAGAAACATCAGAAGGCTATGATCAGAAGGGCGGTTCACCCGCGGTTCATCCATTTTCAGCCTTTTGAGAGATGAAAGAGGCACGGGGGGCCGATGAACTAGTATTGAAATTCTTCTTCAATAGTAAGAAAGCAATTAACCACTCTTTCCCCTGACCCCCCACGCTGAATGTCCCACACGTAAAATGGGGATAGGAAGTAGATAACATTTTCCCGTTCAAATGAGCGATTTCGAAAAACAGACCTCGTAAGCTAAAGGGTGTTGCTATGGTTACTTGACTGCGGTTGACAAAGGAAAAGTTGTAAGGTACATTGTAATGTACAAAAGTTGTACATTACCCTCCACATACAAAATCTGCTCTCTCTCTTTATATATTATTATAGCAGTATAGATACACATTGGTATCTCAAAATTAGAGTAAGAGATGAAATAAAAATACAAAAATAAAAAAAGGATTTTAAGTAAAGAATGTGTTTTTAATTATTTTAAGCACCTAAAATAATATTCAAATTAATATTACGTTACTTAATAATTAAAGTTAATTTTTTAAAAGAAAAAGGCGTGCCGGAGAACGTGTAGTTTCGATCCGCTAACGTCAGAACAGAACCCCACCGCGATAGCAACACGCTAAGGATCCTTCGAGTCTTCGTCACAAAAAGCAGTAGAGGACAGTAGCGGTAACAATGGAAATTGTTAAGATTAAGCCCCTAACTTTATTTCTACTGATCAGATATACATAATATATAGCCTATGTCCATCTGGAATAATGTACCTTTCAAACAGTGAAAGAATTTTTCAAATAGGTGCAGTGGTTCTGGAGATTACCCTCCACGTAAAAAATCGTTCTCTCTTTATATACAAGTATAGATGATCAGATATACATAATATATAGCCTATGTCCATCTGGAATAATGTACCTTTCAAACAGTGAAAGAATTTTTCAAATAGGTGCAGTGGTTTTGGAGATTACCCTCCACGTACAAAATCGTTCTCTCTTTATATACAAGTATAGATGATCAGATATACATAATATATAGCCTATGTCCATCTGGAATAATGTACCTTTCAAACAGTGAAAGAATTTTTCAAATAGGTGCAGTGGTTCTGGCGATTACCCTCCACGTACAAAATCGCTCTCTCTTTATATATAAGTATATATATATACACAGTAAACTTATATTAAAAAAAAAACTACGGTTTTTAAAGGATTCGTAATACAGAACATTTTGAAAAAGTTTAAAGAAAATTTAAAAAACAGGACTTATTCTGCCAAAACACCCTTATTTTGGTTTTTAAATGTCGACAGTGTAGCAAAAAAATCATACAATTCTTCTCATTGTGATTATAGAGTTAAAAACTGATAGTTTAAATTTGGAGATTGAAGGTCACCTGTACCATTACGAAAGATCACTTGTACCGTAATTTCAATATATCTGAAATTATGTAGATCTTTGCCCAAACGTGTAGATCAACGCAATATAGAAAAGTCAGCTAGGAAAAGAAAATCTATGATTTAGAAAATAATAATAATATTTATTCTGACTAATAAAGAAGGGTAAGAACTTTCATTTGTTGGGAAATCGTACAGATGTACACACACTTAAATTTCATTGAACTCTAGACATTAAAATTTCTATAAACGATGAAGCTAGCATAATTTTTTTTTGTTTACGGTAAGTATTCTCAAACAGTATAAATTCGATGCTGCTAAATGCTATTTTAACTGTTAGTATTATTATAATTTCGTATTTGAAAATATTCGAAGAAATCATATTTTACATGTTAATGAAGCTTCTAAAATCCACTTAATCAAAGAAGCGAAATTTTAAATATTACATAGATAGATAATAGTGATAAAAGATAATATTGTTCCGTTTTCCTGGGTTCGATAGGATTGAATAAAATCTCTTCAGAAAGTGCACACAAAATAAAATTTATTATTCTGTAAATTTTTCAGGCGCATACACGAATTCAAACAGAAAACACGTAACAAAAGCTTTTATAGAACAAAAAACTCTAAAAACACAAGTCAGGATAATAGAGTCTTTAATACAAAACAAACCGGGGCCGTAGCGGCCTTGTGGTACAGCGCACTGGTTTCGGTGCTGAGGGTGCTCAAATCGAATCCTGGCGCTTTTGTTGAATGGAAATTGCATTTCATAATAGTTCTTTTTCTATGATATTTAGGTATGTATGTATAGAGTTTATCATAGTATTCTAATTTATTTGGCAATTTGACCAAAATTATGAATGTTATTTGAGTATATTAATTTTTTATTATTGCTTTAATTTCATGTAATAAGTGAACTTTCCAAGTTCAGGTGAGGAGGATGTTAAATATTCTTTAACTGTTGCTAGGAGAGGGCGCAGAAAGCAATCTCTGACTGCTACAAAAGGAGTCAGCTGCTGGAACGGGGAGTTCGGATGTTTGTTTCATGTGATGTTTGATAGTAAGGTTCGGCACCAAATAATAGCCACAGTTTAGAAATAAAATTGTTATGTATACGAATTCTACAAAATCTTTGGTCTACCAAAGATTTTGTAGAATTCGTGGTTCAGTTGATGAAGAAACTAGAATACTATAGACTCGTGAAACATAACAACTTTATTTCTATACTGTGGCTATTATTAGGTGCCGAACATTACTATCAAACATCACATGACACAAACAATCGAACTCTTGAACAAAGTGCTTCACAAGCGCATTATCAAAGTCCCTATCACCCAGAGTACGATTCCATGTGGAACCTAAAATCTTTAGTTTTCCTTTCGTAAAAGCACAAGCTGTGACCTGTAAAGATGAGTTACCCAAATCAACAAAAACAACATTTCTAGGTTTATCGTCAGGTAAATCTGTTCTGTAGAAACCATATGACAGGCAACTGCAGTAGGTTCATTCATCAATCTTAAAACATTTAAGCCAGCAATTTCTGCAGAATCTAGTATTGCTCTTCGCTCAACATCAGTATAATATATGTTAACAGATATTACACAGTCTTGGACTTTGGTTCTTAGATTTCTTTCTGATATTTCTTTCAATTTGGTGATCATCATGGCCATCACTTGTTGCACTGAGAAGACTGTCTGTTCATTTAAGTAACTGACCTTGAAACCAAGTTCTTGAGATGCTAACTCGCATATATCATAAGGTACATACTGCAGTTCATTTTGTATGTCAGCTTTACGAAACTGACGTCCAATTAGTCACTTGAAATTAAATATAGTGTTTTTTAAATTAGTAATCTGTATATTCTTTGCAGACACTCCAAGATCACGTGTCTTTTCACCAAAGGCAACGTAGGTCCGAGTAAGTGTTTGACTGTATTCATTCGCAATCGTTTCTATGCCACCAGCTCTTGCAACAGCTATGTAACAGTTTTCATTTACAATATCAATACCTATAACAGACATTTTGCGTTGTTTATGTTTACACTCAGTTCGGCAATATCCACGCGCACCAGCAACCAAGAATGTTTTACGAAACGCCACTAAAATGCCGCCGTCTGTGTCGTCCCTTTATAGGGGGTAATGCTGGTTCGCCTATATGGCGCCCCCATAATAAAATGGCCAGCAAAATTGCGGTGAATTAGGTGAATGTCTTCGCGACAAGTGCCTCCGCATTTAAAAAAAATATACAATACCAACCTAACGCACTTTCAATACATTCAATTCTCAGCAGAAAAGAACACTAAGTTCCAGGTTCAGGTTCAGGTATTTCAACTCCGGAGCTCCAAGGTCTGTAGGTCTTTATCTCCAATTGTAACATTATGCAGCAGAAATATATTTGCTCAGCAGGTAATTAAATATCATAAATAGGCCCTTATCAGTAAAAACATAATACAAGTAAAATAAGTAATAGTTAAATAAAAGCAAACGCCGGGAATCGCACCCGGGACAAAAACAATTACAAGGCACGCGCGCATCCACTGGGCCAGAGTTGCCACAGTTATTTAAGAAAAATGAGGAGGATATTCGCACTGAGATTATAGTAAAGTTCTATGGGGTTGGTAAAAATGCAAGAGGGAAGAGTTTAACAATAAGAATAAGTAAGCAAGATAGAAGAGACAGTGTTTGCGGTTATCACGGAGGGAGTAGTCATAGTCGGGAAACTCAGCTATAATATCATTGCGAATGTTAGGAATATTATCCAAAAAATTCTTAGAGAGTTTAAGCGCAGTTTCCATGAAGGGAAGGATGCTGAAGTCTCGTCGCATAGTTTAATTAGACATATAACGGATCGTTCGGTGAATACATCTGAGAGTAAATTTCTGGATGACCTCCAGTTTATGGATATGTGTTTTCGCGGCGTAGAACCAGACCGGTATTGTATAAAGAGCTACGGGGAGAATAACTTGTTTAAAAAGAAGTACTTTGTTTCACATGGAAAGATGGCTGCCGTATATTAATGAGCAAAGTTGCATGGTAACAGCCTTATAATTTTGTACTAGTTTATCGACATGGAATTTCCATGTCAGCCTGCGATCAAGGGTCCCACCAAGATACGTCACAGTGTTCTCCCAGTCAATAGGTGAATTGTAAAGGTAAAGCGGAGGGGATTAGAGTAACGATTGGAAAAGAAAATCCCGTGGCACTTAGAGGGGTTAATTCGAATTTTCCATCGCGTGAACCAACTCTCAAAAGTGTCGATATGCGGTTGGATCTGACTGACAAGATAATTAATGTTGTGAGAGGTAGGGGAATAGCTGTATCGTCTGCATAGAGGGCAAAAAGAGTATTAATTCCTCTAGGAATATCATTTAAGTACATATTAAACAGGGTCGGACCGAGGGGCTACCTTGAGTAACACCTGAAGAAATATAGATATTACGGGAAAGATCGCGATTAACGCGGACAGCAAAATTACATTTATTGAAATAGTTATGAAGGAGGTGAATAAGATAGTCGGGCAATTTAATATCGATAAGTTTATAGATGAGACCAGGGTGACAAACCTTGTCAAAAGCACATTTAATATCCAGAAAGAGAGCACCACTGAGTTCCAAAGCCAATGTCAGGTATATTTATAGATTTCAAAAGCGCCCTCTATCGGTCGGTCAGCCAGCTAGATATCACTAGAAGATTCCAGAAAGGTCTAGAAGTTGGGCAGCAATTTGGCACAATATCGCTAAATTTGGTGACCAAAATATGTCACCAAATCCATCGCCAATTTATCGAAAACTCTCATATTTGGCGAGATTACCATAGACTCGTAAAATTCGTAGCAATATTATACAGAGAGATTAATAAATCACTTATTCATTTATTATATGTATTCCTTTCAAGGATTTTCTTCTCTTACGAAGATTACTAAAGCATTTATTGCTATTATATATAACATTTTCTGTGTAAGTAAATATGAAAACGGAAATTCCTCACCGCTATATTAAAGAAATTTACAATTATGAATCAGTTTATACTTATGATTTTGCTTGAACATCAGTAAAATTTAATTTGTTGAAAACTGTTTTACTTCTTCATTAGAGATAAATACTTTTGCGTTCATTATTTGGGCACGTCTTAAAAAATGCCATTGAATATAAAAGCATATATACCAGAAAAGTATAAGAAATTTACAGTATTTACATCAAGAGCGTGTATCTGCCTATAATCACACTAAGTATGTTTATCCCTAGACAGCAGATCAACTAAACTAACTATCCCAGTGATGTAAGCCACTTACTCTCCTTTTCAGGATCTCATTCATCACATTTATCTTTTACTTTTTTAGACCCGCGACACAGGGTACTGGCCTGTAGATGTCTTCAATTTATTTATTTACGTATTAGTTATTTTTAGGTACCGAAGTGTTTTTCGCAATGAATTTTTCTCATCTGTTTCATCAACGGTTAATTATTGTTCTTTCCCATGGAAAGGCTCTCCTTTAGCCACCATCTGCCAAGTCTAAATATCCAACCCATTTCTCCTAACCTTTAATTAGTGTTTTCTTACGTAAATTCTGGAAGTGAGATGGACTCAAACTTTGGAATTTTATCCCTCATATAAGCTTTTATTTAAACCGACTTAATGGGTGGCAAAGGACACATAATATTATAATTGGAGATATACGTAAAACAGCTTTGTCTTAATCACATCGGTAATTATTTGTATAATTGTGTAAATACTTCTAAAGCCGATTATTGTTAATTATCCCACGTAACCTAATGCACACATAACTATTTAGAGATCGATTAACGACATCACTAAATGGAGATCACTAAATGTTAATGAGCCCATTTGGTTATACAGGATAATCAGTGGTATTAGACTGAAAGTGCTTGCACAATCCCACAAGTAATATATATATATATATATATATATATATATATATATATATATATATATATATATATATATATATATATATATATATATATATATATATATATATATATATATATATATATATTTATAAGAAAAAATAGTTTGGGACAAATTCAAAATTTTAATTTTGCCCATTTTATATAAGAAACATTTCCCCTCTTGGGTGCATCTGTGGCTTACCTGTGAATGAAACTACATAAACTTACATGGATAGTTAGTTAGTTAGCCACTCTCACAGATTTCGACATTTTATCCCACGCTAAATGATATCTTCCAAGAAAATTTTTGCCTTACTGGTATATTTTAAGTGCAGATTAATTATCGATGGTTGGTTGGTGTCTTGTCCAGTGGATTACTCATAATGTACCTTGATGAGATGTAAAGACTGCTTTGAAATATTTAGAATCAATTTGAAATATAATTTTTCCTAAGGGTCGTCATCTATGGTCTGAAGACCCGCTAATATATCAAGGCAAATACATATATGATCTGGTGGGACCTCAGACTCAAAGCAGTTTCTGCGATTTGCGAATGTTTTAGCACTAATTGCCGTATATGATCCAATGAACAAAACTGTGTCTTCCACTGCCCCATTACTTACAAAAATACAAAAAAGCATTAAAAAGGGATTTCAAATGTACTTCCGACCGAATTCCAAATACCTTTCATTAAGTCCATATCCCTCATCTACTATAACGAGGACGGAGCCTTTAAAAATAATCATTATTCTTTCTAGATGTCCTGTAAAAGATCATCCGGACTTTTAGTAAGACTCAGATTAATGTTAACTATCGTGAGGTATTGATCGCCCAGATGCCCTGTATCAAACCCATAGCCCTCATCATCTTTAACGAGATCGAAACCCCTGGTAAGTTAAGAGTAAACCCCTTCGAAGCAAAACTAATATCGCTATTTTGAACCACTATCATATCAAAATAACATGAACGGATGTGATCTTTGATTTCTAGCAACAAGAAACAGCGAAGTCTGTGGCGGAATAGAGGGAGGATTGTTGGAACCAGTGGCGCATGGGTGCGCCTGGAACAGTTTTATTCTGTTTCAGTAACTAATATGACCGTTTGGGAAGATCTGTTGCTTTTAGTTTTGCAGTATTTCCGTATTGTGTGTAATACTGGTAACTTCCGCAAGATACTTTGTTTTCTATATTTTTAAGTGTCTAAAATCATGGGTCGCTTGCAAATTTTGTAGGAGGTACATGATTTTTATATTACTGATAGACAAGGCTATCAACATGTATGGTAAAGGAAGTGTTAGTACACATACATAGTCCTACTACATGTATACAAGGGGAACCAATATGTTTAATGTCATGTGTATGCATGTGATTGTAACACCATATGCTTATTGTACACAAACATAGAATACATAAGGCACGTTTATATAGTGGTATTCAAATTGTACAATAGCATTTTGTGCTTCATTAACTATAAATACGAAAGCAAGAAAAATAATTCGGGCTGTTTATGACGATGTACTATTCTTCCACTCTTTTCCCAAATCATCAGATAATAATTGGTTACTAGAATTAGAAAATTGCATACTATGATATTAAAATTCCAGAACAATATTTGTCATTAGCCTCCAGAAGCAACGGCTTCCCAAAGGAAAAAAAACTGCAGTATGATATAGTAAACATTTGGATGAAATGCAGTAGGAAACATTCTTTAAGTAAAACAGTAAACCGAATCTAAGAATTTATAAATCAATTTTTATCAAAAAACTGCCGGTCCAGTATATATTAATGTATTATC
>OU015495.1:170182511-170272511 GCA_907164885.2 Dolomedes plantarius | reverse complement strand
AACAATAATCAATCTTTCAATGTTTTTACTTTTTTTACAAATAAATCCTTCTTATCATTCAACTCTTATTGGTTGACAATTTTAGATTAATTCCGAGGGTCATAACAATTCTCGGATGTACACAGGAAGAAAAAAAATTGATAAATAAATGAAGAAATATATATATATATATATATATATATATATATATATATATATATATATATATATATATATATATATATATATAGATATATATACATATAGATATATATATAGATAGATAGATAGATATAGATATATGTTTGTGTTTGTGTAAGTAAAAATTAAGAATAAAATACTGCCAATTTCAAAGCCAATATTTAACCAAATGAGGCATGATTGAGGCGAAATTTGAAATGGTTATAGTCAACAAATCTCACAGCAGAATCGCAAATACGCCGTCACTGTAATATCTGTACTTGCACCGAAGATGGTTGCAGTACCTAGATTATGGAATAGCCAATGAGTGGGGTGAAAGACAGGGGCAAATTCTTTTGAGGTGAGAGTCAGTTTCTACAGACCCCTCTCCTGAGAGTTAATGGAATATTAGATGCAGTTGCAAAGTTCATTTAACTTGAATTAAAAAAAAACAATAGATTCTAAGTGTGGAACACACCATCGCAAATACAAAAAAATAAGCATTTAAAAGCAGTTTATATTTTCAAAATTTATATGATAAATGACTAGTTAGAATGTTAAAGAATATTTAAAATCATAGAAAGAAATTTTATTTCGGCGATTTCTAAATGTTTCGGAATGTTTGCCATTAATAACCAAAAATGGGATTACGGCAGCTGTGGTAAGTTCTAGAAACTCTAATTTAGTATTTTCAAATGGGTATATCACGACACCTATTGGACACATCAGAAATTTTCTAAAAGAAATAAGAAACAAACAATTCTAAGTCTAATAAAATTTAATTTTAAAGCAAAGCGTAAGATTTTTAATGAAATGTAAAAGTTTTTCCGCACCAGTACCAGATATCTTAAGTGTAAAAACGCAACATAAAGTTTTGAAATTAAGACAAGGTATGCACTTCCCTGTGCAACATGTTCGTGTGATATTACTCTATCAGGAAAGATCTGATATTATTTTTAATATGAAATATCTGAAAGGGAACACCCTCCTTAGATTTCACTTAAAATGATAGCACTTGAAAAACATTGAAAACACAAAATAAAGTCCTGAACTATGCACCTCATTTAAGAAACGAAGACGTATAGAATGATACCACGATTTCCTCTACTTGATTAAATGTCCTATACATAAATCAGAAGTTTTTATTCTAAAATATCAAGAATATTTTTCTATCCTGACTTGAAAATAGAACACGCTGATTCGGATCCTAATCATAATTTTTTCTTGAATGATTTAATACAGTAATCTTTATTATATAAAAGGAAAAAAACCCTTAACAATACTGCTTTTATCCGCTAAAAGTCACCATTGTAAATAACTGAGGGTAGTTGTTGCGAACACATGGCATAAACAAAATTACTTCGTTGTCTAATGTAATCCGCGACTGACAGTTATTGCTTGTGTAAAAAAATCTTTGTCTAATTGCATCTGCAGTCAAATAAACAATGCGGACGTGTTTGGCAGAGCCCTGGGTACTTTGTTTTGTTCTTCTGCCAATTAAATACGACACATTTATCTCGTTTTATTTTGTATAAAACAGGAATAGATATGGCATCATCCGAATTAAACGATGGCATATCACGCTAGAAATAATTCAAATTTTAATGCATCTTAAAGAACGCAAAACGTTAAAAAAGTATAATGATTGATCTTTGAACACATCTTTTTCTCTCTGTATGTATATATATATATATATATATATATATATAATATAATGCAAAAAAATCATTCTCTTAAATTTCATCTAATACATATTCCAAATTCTCTATTTTAAAGAAATACATCCCTTCATTGAAAACACAATCTAGTAATAACGCATTTGATAAATCATATTTCTCTTAAGGCACGTGCAGACTGTTTCGTAGGCACTCCAATATTCTGAACCCCAGTAACATTACCATATTTAAGCATAACCCTGGAACTTCTTGTGCCATAAATATACCCTGTTGTCAAGTAATTACTCACTAAGATACCGGGGAAACCCTCTGTTCCCCCAGTCTAGACTATTGCACAACAAATTGTGATCTTTTGAGAATCACGCGGGTATAGACCACATTCTAATCCTGGAAGTCAAAGAGGCAAATTCAAAGAGTCTAATCAAAGAGTCAAAGAGTCTAATCAAAGAGTCAAAGAGGCATTTCATGTACGTTTGAAAGGGAGACATTGCTGTTCCTATAACTTACCATCGCATTCTGTTGTGCCGCCGTCCTTATTGTTGTAATGTAAATCCGCGTCTTCCCACTTCGTTCTCCGTCAAAGCCCGAAAATATGTTTTTTTTTTATATTTACAATGTGGCCATTACTGCTTCTCAAAGCCCCATTATGTGCTGTCTTCGGAATTCTGTGTTCATGATGTGCTGCGTTGGGAATTAAATCTCTAGAAAAAAAAGTTTGCTCTTCATATTATTCGTTTCCACGACTGAGTCTCCTAGTGTTTGTGCACCATCACATATCCTTCCCCTTAATCAGTCTTTCGTTCTTCCTTCATGTTGTTGTTGTTATTCTTTTTTCTTATCTCATTATACAAATTCATGCACATCTCCTAGGCGAATCAGTTTTAACACCACCAAAGAGTAGAATGGCTAACTCCCAAATACAACAAAATAGGGTTTTGGAGTTCGCAATTGG
Source organism: Dolomedes plantarius (assembly GCA_907164885.2). Taxonomy (NCBI): domain Eukaryota; kingdom Metazoa; phylum Arthropoda; class Arachnida; order Araneae; family Dolomedidae; genus Dolomedes; species Dolomedes plantarius. The sequence continues at coordinate 170,269,724 of OU015495.1, read as the reverse complement.
AGTTACGGCATGGCGGGACGATTTTCTGACTGTTACTAAAAGTCATGTTCTTGATGTGGCCAGTACTTAATCTGGATAGTATACTGAAAAGTTACCTCTTGAAATATATAAGTTTAAATTATTAATGGGGCCCTTAAATCCAAAATACCATAAGGGCCACCCCTCCACTCCTTCAAAATTGCTCTCTTTAGAATAGAGAGCAAATCATCGTCAGAGAAAACTTTTCCCCGCGGAAGGACATCGTCAAGGTCTTAGATCCACTTTTTGCCAAGGTATCATGGAACTCTTTGCCAGGAATACTGACGTGCGATGGGATCCAAAGCATTTTTCCTTTGGTCTCACGGTGTATGGATCATATCTTAACAGCCATGCTACACAGAAAGCTGTCAATGCTCCAGATCCAAGTCCTGAGAGGCTACGCAGCAGCCATGGAATCAGTAAAAATCATTTCAGAGCTACTATTTACTGTGGGGAGTTTGTCAAGCACTGCATTGATTGCTGCCAATTCAGAACGGCAACCGGATAAACTAGTTTAATATTTTATTGAGATATTTTCGTTCATGTCAGCATTTAAGATGAAAACCCCACTGCCAGCAGAACAATTATCCAAGAATCAACCGTTTGTATATATTTTGTTGTCGCTGACATCATTTTCAATAATCTCCAAATCACGTGATTTTAAAATGTCTGGATTGTATTTTTTTCCACTTTCATAAACTAAGGTGATGTCTATGATAGGCATGATTCTGTATTCACGCGGTGAGTAAGGAAAAACACAGTGTTTTTATCTATGGATAGCAAGCATGCCTTCATCATAGGCAATGTGTAGGGGAGACAGTCTTAAGTTGGCGTAGAGATTGCCAGTACCTAATTAAATATCCACACCTATGTCAAACATCACTAAATCTATTATAAATATATTTGGCAAAATACAATAGTCTTTTCAAACGTAAATTTAGAAAATCAGCCTAGAATTCTGCTATGTGGACGAAGTAGGACTTACTGAACCCACTAATTATTTTGGCAGCACAGAATTTTATTTTATACAGCTTTTCAAGCTGATATTTTATGGCAGCGCACCGCACTCGACATGCATATTCTAATACAGGTCTAATGATTGTGATGTATGGCAGATGAAGAATTTTAGCATCCGCAACCCGGTCGCTACCAAAGATGCTTTTATGAATATTAAGCCTTTTCTTGGCCTTTCTTATGTATGTATATATATATATGTGTGTGTGTGTGTGTAATAAATTAAATATTAGGCACTCCATTCTATCATTTAAATTCCCTTTCCTAAATCCAATCCCCAGTAACATTACTTTAGCGCTTTAAAAACCCATAGCAACAGAACTACCCATAAAACAGCAAACGTTGTGTTTCTACACGTGTATACGTCTCGAGAAAGGCGTGGATTCGCATCGCCAGCCCCAAATTCCGCTGACACTTCAAAATAACAGGCACATGTACCTCGCTTCTAGCGCGTAAGGTTGAAAGGTGATATTACACTTCGCTCCGAGCTGTCGTCTGAGATGGACAGATGTTACTATCGCTCTTATAAAACTATTCGACACGACTGCTTCAAAATTGTAATTCCTTACAGGCTGAGCCTTCCAGCCATGTACATTTGAGCTAGTTTTCCTTTCCATTGCATTTTAAGAACGAGATGTAATGGATATATTACACACACACACACACATATATATATATATATATATATATATATATATATATATATATATATATATATATGCCTGTTTCCATGATGCTTGTGTGTTTTTAATGTAGGAGACGAAAGAGACAAAAATATGAATGCACAATTTATTTATCTACACAAAAATATTATCAGACAAATTTATTTCGTTTTCGCAATTCCACAAGTGTTCACATTTCAGGTATAATAAGCCTGAGAAACACAGGATTCTTTAAAATACTTTATAAGCGTGCAAACTCATAAATAGAATTTATTTTTGGGTCTTTGTATATTTATAGATTACGGGAAGCTTACGTTCTACATTTCTCTTTACTTTCACTTCTAATATGCATTTAAAGGACAGAGTAAAGTTTTTTCCTCGACCATTTTCAAAGTTACCGTACTTTTGAAACGGGCTTTTTCAATTCTAGAATCAAAATAAATATTATAATAAGCATGCTGTAAATACTGCAATGTATTTTCCAAGTTTTGAAGTGGCCTGTCTAATAACTGTTTAAATATACCTTAAGAAATGAGCAAAAAATGAAGAAAATCAGCTATATATCAAAACTTACGAGCAAAATAAAATGAAAATTTCAAATACATTTTTAAGTCTTACACCAGAAAATAGTAAACGAGGTCAAAATATAATAAATATATCTCGTTCAGACACTTTATGGCTTAAATACGGAACTCATAAGCTCCCGCAGTTCGTCTTCGACGTCGAGAAAGTCCATAAAAGTTGTCTGGAGATCATAAAGTTCCATTCTATCGCAAAAAAGCTGGAGCAAATTGGATCTCTTGATTAGTTCCAAACTTAAATTATATGCCTCAGGTCCGCAGTGAGTTAGAGCCTTCATAGTTGCACACATAACACTGTATGACTTCGACCTTTAGTAAGAGAAATATAAAAATTTATACTATTATATGCTGCATATACACTCTGATATACATATTACACAAAGAGAATAACTGTATAATGTGTGCGAAAAATAACAAACTTTGTAAATAGTCCTAAAATTTTTAATTAAGGGGGTCCAGGACACAAAATTGTTTGAATTTTCGAAAAGAAAATTTATTGGATAATTTTTTTTTGTTCTTTTACGCTTAAAATGACATTTAAATCATGTTCTTATCTTAATTAGAACAGGATAATTAATTTTTTTGCAACATTCTAATAGTAGCCAAGTGTTGTTTAAACCTGTAAGTGCGTTTTTCTTCATGATGGGGTTTTTCCCCATCTCTCATCTTTAAATTGTTATAAGTCAAGAACCGTTAAAGATAAAAAGTTGAAACTTGGAACGTGTCGTTTTCAACTATTTTACTTTAATTTTGATTCAGCAAATTTGAAAAAAATATTTACTTTTGAAAATATGATTTTTTAAATATATGTTACATAATTTTTTTTGTAATTTTTAATATAAATATTTTTAATTTTTTTAAAAATTAATATTTAAAAAAAATGTTGAATGAAAATTAAAACTTATATATTTCTGTTTAATTAAATGAAACAGAATTGAAATTCGACAAATAATATTTCGAGTTATAACAATTTTAAATTAACCCACTTTTTTAAATTTTAAAGTTTAAAAATTTTTTTAAAACATTTTGAGAAGTTTTATGAAGTGATTTTGTTTACAAATTATATGGTTAACCATCACAAAAAAATTCAGAATTTTAACTCAATAAATAAAAAAAATTTTAAAATGTGTCCCCCTCCCCCCCCTCCCCCCCTTAAATTTAAACATGCGGAACACCAAGCATAGAAACAATTTTGCCACTTGCAATGACAAACATTTATTTAGTATATGCAGTTTCTAAGGTAGAACTTTATCGTTTATTATTGATTAGAGCAATCCGTGTTAATTTGCTGACTCCACTTTTTTCCTTAATATCCTTGAATTGGGGAAAAGGATATGAAAGGAACATTTACGGCTGTAAACCAAATTTTTGATGGATAGATGACCAATTTTGTTCATGTTGGGAAAACTCATGCAATGAGGGAAAGTGCGATTGTAAAAGTTCACTAATTACTATTAAAAGAGGTGGGGAGGTTAAATCACATACGTTATCTTTAATTAACATAATTCAACTCGATACAAAGGATAGCGTTACAATAGATTATTAACTCCTTCTACAACAATTAAGAACAATTCATGGAGTATAATAAAGATCATCTGCATTCTATTTTGAAAAAGAAATTCATTCATCTATTTTAAAATTTACTTTAGACTATTGTATTGAGTTATATTAAACAATAGTTGAGACAGGGAATTAAATATCCTAGGACTTTTGTTTTGGAATTCTTTTAATATGACTACGTCTTCAGAACTAGCTCAAATGAAATTTTTACTTAATTGACATTATATCTCATTTCTTTTATTTAATGCTAGATTCTCTGTAGTTTTTTTTTGGATTACTATTATACTAATATTTTTGAAAATAGGTGGTGGTAACAATTGCTTCTAATTATCCTAAAAACTATACGTTTAAAGTTTTACGCATTAAGACTGCTGGGGGAAAGTTTCGAGCAGAATAGGAATTTTGGCATGTACATTAATATCGGGTTATAGTAATTTCAGACAAGTACGTGTAGTAATGATAAAACTGATTTTTGCTATTTTGACGTGTTAAAATTACGTTCAACTAATGTCTTAATCTGAGTGCGTTAGGGGTAGATGTGTTCAACAATATTCTTATAAGTAAGGAATTAATAGTGAAGAAGAAATCGTCGATGATATATCGCAGACGAGATTCAAGTATTACCATGACCATTCTTAATTTTGTAGCAGACTTAGAATTATAATTTAAATTACTATATGCACACAAAATGAACTCTCCAGGTATCGGAAATAAACGTGATCAATGTTTAACACATATGTAGATCATAGGTCCTTAATGGATGACATAAGCATTTTAATGTAATTAAAACCTCTTTCAACGCAAAATTATTAATAACAACAGGTCAGTTTTAAAATTAGGGTAGCAAATTTGTACGTATTACCGTGCTTAAAAATATCCTGCTAAAAACTAAGATGTTAAAACGAGTATTTGAGAAACATTAATTTTTAATAAAATATGAAGTAAAACAGATGAAAGAAATATCTGTTGAGAATAGTAAAAAGTAATTATTTAATTAACATAAGATTAATTAATTAAAGAAAACGTCAATGTAAGGAAAGTTATGTTTAACTAAACGAACTTTATCAAGATATGTATGTTCAGTTTTATAAAATGTGAATAAATCCTAACTAAATCATTCATGTAGCGCCGGAAAACTCCTACAAAAGAACTTTTTTCCCTACTGTACATTTGGCACTTATATGCAAAAAAGACACTAAAAGAGAAAATCAAATAGCAGTTCAAATAGCATTACTAATATTGAAATGTATACTTACACGCATAAAATATTATTTATGGAATAAGGCTCATCTCGCTCTGGAATCCTACTTTTTTTGAATTCTGTATAGTTGTGATACAAATGCGTAGCCACATGTATACATTCTGTCATATTCGCATTCAGTGAGGCTAAACATTCCGCATTTTCTGAATATACTGAAACATTATGCATTGAAATAAAAAATTATCTAATTCATATCTCATTTATATTCAGATTCACTCACGCGAGTTCTCACATACGCTCATGCAAACAAACACACACACACACACGTATATATATATATATATATATATATATATATATATATATATATATATATATATATATATATATATATATATATATATATGTATATATATATATATATATATAGATATATATATATATATATATATATATGTATATATATATATATGTATATATATATATGTATATATATATATGTATATATATATATATATATATATATATATATATATATATATATATATATATATATATATATATATATATAATATATATATATATATATATATATATATATGTATATATATATATGTATATATATGTATATATATATATATATCTATATATATATATATATATATATGTATATATATATATATGTATATATATATACATATATATATATATATATATATATATAGATATATATATATATATATATATATATATATATATATATATATATATATATATATAGTATATGTATATATATATCCATATGTATGTATATATATATATATATATACATATATATATATATACATATATATATATATATATATATATATATATATATATATATATATATATATATATATATATATATATATATATATATATACGGTACATGCAAATATGATATGTACTAAGAGAAACAAACAAAAAAAAATCTTGTCACAACTATCAAGAAATGAAGTGAATACATGAAACAAGAATATTAAAAGATGGAACCGCTGCCATAATTAGGAGTGATTTTTTCCCCAAGGACAAACATACACTCAGGGCCATCAAGAAAAACCTAATGCTCCCTGGTATATAAAAACTACTATGCCTAATTAGAAAATTGATCCTATCTCGTAATTTTATTGTTGATTTTAAGTTAGTTGCTATTATTTACAGTGCTCCACAAATTTCTTGTAAGTAATAAAGCTACTTTCTAAGTACTAATTAAGTAAATTAACAAGAGAATATTGGAAATGAATGAAGCAAATTTATCTACAATATCAGTTTTATATACAAGAAAAAAAACAGCGTTAAAGAAAAAAAAAATTACAATAAAAAATAATTAAAAAATTAAAACCAAAAAAAATAACTTATGTTTATGCTCAAAAAATAGGAGAACAAAAAAGGAGTGAATAAAATAATGAGGAAAAATATATGTAAAATCATTATTAATTTCAATCTTTAAAATGATAAGGAGAAATGAGTTTTTCCTAGTGACAAAGAAAGAAAATAATTTTCCCAAATTGAAAAAATAAATGCTTTCGGTTGGATTCCGCTGATGGGTTCAGGAGAAACCTTATATTTTGCAAACGTATCGACTCTTACAAACCTGTAAACTTAAGAAAGCAAACAATCGGGTTATGAGAAGGGATTTATGTAGTCTTTAAGATGAGGTGGAAATGTAGATTGTTTGGTTAGGCAAGAAACTGAGTGGGATTTCTAATTATTTTCTATTGTATTCCATTTTGATAATATCAATATTATGTGTGGCTAAGTGATATTGAATTTCTTCTTTATAATATGGACATTGTCCCATTGATGGAAACATGTGAAGGTCCGAATCGAAATGCGGACAAAATGGAGAGATGCAGAGAAATATCAAACGAGAGTTAAGATTTACATTAACGGTTGCAAGAAACTAAGAAGTAATATACCTAGTAAAAGGCTCCTCAGATGTCACCCCTGGAGTTTCTCGGTCAAAATTGAGGTGACAATTAGCTAAGACAGACACCGACCCTTGTGGTGCTATATAAACAGAATCCGAACACATCAGCCCGAAGCCTCTACGGACCGGTCTGAAATGTCTGGTCAAGGGCCATTAGGAACAACAACAACAACAACAACAACCAGGAATATCAATTCCTCGCCAACGTATTGAAAACAATTCAGACTCCCAGCAACTTAAACACTCGAGCAGTACTAAAAATCTCAATATTTCTTCCGACAATTAACCACAATTTAAACGTGTCAACAGACACGTGTCACTTAATGCGTGACATGATCCAGTCAGTACGCCAACAATGTCATTAAGTAACAGAATTTCAAGCATGACTCCATCACAGAGTCGTACGGTATTGCTAGAAGTGAATTTCACTCATCACCCCTCCCATCTCTCGAAACTTATAAATACAGAGGAAGTAACACTTTAGAGTCCCATGTTAACTGAAATATATCCAATTACAGCAGTTTGCAATCTTTCTAAGCTGATCGATGGCTGAATGGCTAGGACGTTAGCATAAGGTACCATACTCTGTTGTTTCGAGCCCCACTATTGGCTTTCATGTTTGTAGCTATTCAAAATTGGCTTTAAGCAGTAGGTCCCTGTTTAATTCCCTCTCGTGTAGCAAAATATGACCGGAATGCCCTCAACCTACCAATCTTCATAATTGTTTCGCAGGAGATTCTCGCTCTACGTATTTAGTGAGGTAGGCGATTTTTTTAAAGTTTTACAATAGCTGTTCTCGAGTTTGAATCTATTACATTTCCTCCAGTCGACTTACTCTGAAACAAGAAATGGTAGCACATCGGAAATAAGTCAGGCAAAGTTAGGATCTCGTGCCCTGGAAGGCTTTACAACTCCCTTAATTTGTTTTGTTATATACATACACATACAGGGTGTCCCAGTTAAACGTTTCAGAAGTTCTGCGAGGGGTAGTATGCATCCTGGCGACTCGAAATCATATAGCAATGTGGGGTCGGAAATGCTTTCCTGAAGCAGTAGATGGCGTTGCGGGAAAGTTCCGATCGTTCGTGCTTGGAATCGTCATTTCGCACAAGGACTTAGAGTTAGTAAGATGGCTAATTATACGAATGCAGGGTTAGCCGACATGCATTTGGTGTACGAGTCTGCAGATTGTAGTGGGGCAGCCGCCGTAACTACCTAGACGTCAGATTTGGCCAAAAGTGGATCGGACGTGGTGGTTTCGTGCGTTGGCCTGCTCGGTCACCAGACCTACCATGTCTTGATTTTTATTTATGGGGACGTATGAAAACACGGGTTTATGACACCCCCTTTGACAATGCTGAGGAGCTGGTTGCAAGAATCGCAGTAGCGGCCGGAGAAATTCTAGATGATCCTGGATTATTCCAGAATGTTCGGAATTCCATGCGCCTGAGCTGTGAGATCTGCATTGCAGTCGGTGGAAAAAACTTCAAACACTTACTTTGACCCCTGTACCTTTTGTTTTTGTACATTTATTATTTAAACGATTATCCACTACGGTATCTTTCTTTATGGTTTTCTGTGTACATCACTGCTTCAGGAAAGCATTTCCGACCCCACATTGCTATATGATTTCGAGTCGTCAGGATGCACCCTATCCCTCGTAGAAGTTTTGAAACGTTTAATTGGGATACCCTGTATATATATATATATATATATATATATATATATATATATATATATATATATATATATATATATATATATATATATATATATATATATATATATATATATATGTATATATATATATATATATATATATATATATATATATATATATATATATATATATATATATATATATTATTTATTTATATATATATATATATATATATATATATATATATATATATATATATATATATATGTGTGTGTGTGTGTCAGTGTCAGGCAGTCAATATCAGGGCAAATTCTGGAATTACCAAATATTATTCTAGAATTTATCCATATAAACTTTCATACTTTCTTTAAAACTGTATGATATTTCCGTACGACATAATCTTCATCAGTATTTCATGACTTTCAGTGATCACTTTATGTGACTAGTTTTAAATACTAAAACTGAAAACGTGTTTTAAAACTGCGAGAAAAATATTTCAATATGTAGTAATATGAAATGTCAGGATTCTGTAGCTCGAATGCTTCTGTAGCATAAAGAAGTTTAGCTGAATATTGTATATAAATAGGATTAGACACCATTCAAACAGGTACTGTTGCATCCTGTCGCTGTTGTACATATACAAAATTATAGGTCAAAATTTTCCATCAATCTAAAGCAATGCCACTGATTTTCACATGATTTTGAACTGGGTTTGCGAGTTAGCGTTTTATTCCCAATAAAACTATATCCTCTCGAACTATATTAATTCGGTAGTTTTGCAATAAATAATTCTTTTAACCGTCAAATAATTGTAATATTTCCAAGATTCATATTTTGAGGAAGAATGATATTTGAGTTAGGTCCCGTTCACATAGAAGCTCTCTGCGACAGCGTAAATTTTTTTAACCAATCATATACCAATCCTCAACGCATTTAATCAACCAGCGGCAAAGAAATCTTTAACGCTGACGCTGACATTTTCTATGTGAACAAGCTCTAAGCCATCATTTTAACAGAACTGAAATGTAGACATATAAAAATCAAAGCAAATAAAGTTAAGATCTATAGAAATCAAAAGGTAACTTTTTTTCATTTCATACATTTACAATAAATATCCTTTGAGTTAACTTACTTTTAGTCAACGTTGAATTAATATTGCATATATCTGTTATGAAATCTTGAACCTTTATGAGTTCTTCTTCTGTAGAAAATATTCCAAATTCTTCAAAATCACATTGGTTTTTGTACTCCTCCACACAGTTTAGGTATGTAGAAAGAGACCTATTAAAAATTAGGACTATGATAAACAACGTAATCTTTTTCGTAGGATTTTATTCTCAATAACTCTGATTAGAGTGTCGATAAAAAATGAAAGCAAACTAAAGGTCCTAGAAATATAATCAATCTCCGTATATATTAATTTTAAAGTACCGGGTGGCCATAATTAAACTGACAGTGCTCACAGTGTTCTGTAGCGTGATGTATTTGCGAGAATGACGCCACATTTTGTAGGAAGATTAAACAAGACGGGGGACGAAGGATTCCGCGAAAAATTAAATTAGTTCCAAAAGTCACCGCTAGGGGAATATTTGGCGCTGTGTAATAGAAAATAGAGTGTTAACAAATGCAAATTAATACGGAATAAAATTAGCTTTTATTATGCACATTTTCTTATTTAGTTCAAGTGCAATATGGCAACACTTTTAAAAAAGCGTAAAATCTACATAAACACCGATAAAGTCACGTGATCTGCAATATCACGTACGCTGAGCAGAAGAAGAAGTTCTTTATTCAAATTTCACGTTACATCCATTAGCACAGTGCCAGCTGCTTGGGTTTTAAAAAGCAATGTGTTAAGTTTCGAATCAATCGGATTGAAAGTTTATATGCAATGTCTCCTTCTTTAGTCGAGCGTGCGTTACTGGTCAAATTCTTTTACCTCAACCAGTGCAACGCGTCAGCCGCTCTTCGTGCTTTTAGAACGCACAACAAAATGCATAAAGGTAACGGTCCTGTGTCAGTTAATGGGCTAAAAGCAATGGTTGCGACGTTTGAGAAAACAGGTTCTCTGAAGGATCAGTCAGGCAGAGGACGAAAACCTGTACCACAGGATACAATCGAAGCAGTTGCCACGGCGATTGTCAACAGAGGACCAGACAATATTTCTGCCACCTCTAGCGCTCGTGGATTAGCTCGGAATATGGATATGCCTTACAGTACGGTATGGAAAATCTCACGAAAGATTATCAACTTCTATCCGTACAAGATCAACCGTGTGCAGGAGTTACTGTACCCCGACCATGATAAGCGACTGACTTTTGCTCTCACCTTTCTTGCCAGAATGGAGGTGGATGGTGCTTGGCCGTGGAAAATCTTATGGGGAGACGAGGCCAACTTTTACCTGCATGGAACTGTGAATACCCAGAACTGCCGAATTTGGGATGACAAATCACCACATGCAATCACAGAAATTCCCTTACATTCACCAAAGGTAACTGTTTGGTGTGGGTTCACAGCGGAATTTATCGTAGGTCCATTCTTCTATGAGAACATTACCCCGACAGGACCGGAAACCTGTTCTGTTACCGGAGAGAAATATCGTCACATGTTGAACAGCTTTGTCATTCCGGCACTTCAACAAAGACAATGCCTGCGGGAAATCATTTTCATGCAAGATGGAGCCCCTCCACACTATGCTGTACGGGTACAACAGCTGCTACGACAGAAATTCACAACAGAAAGAGTCATTAGCCGCTACTTTCCAACTGCATGGCCACCTCGGTCGCCTGATCTTACCCCATGCGACTTCTGGCTATGGGGTTACCTTAAGTCCAAGGTCTATCAAAAAGTGGTCCAGGACCTGGCTACGTTGAAGGATAACATATCACGGACTGTACGGGAGATTCCTGCAGACATGTTACTTTCTGCTGTTGTGCATACTGTGCACAGAATGCAATATGTGGTCCACAACAACGGCAGCCACATTGAACCTCATTTGAATGCAAAATAAAGGGTAATTTCCGTATTGATTGGCATTTGTTAACACTCTATTTTATATTACACAGCGCCAAATATTCCACTAGCGGTGACTTTTGGAACAATTTATTTTTTCGCGGAATCCTTCGTCCCCCGTCTTGTTTAATCTTCCTACAAAATGTGGCGTCATTCTCGCAAATAGATCGCGCTACAGAACACTGTGAGCACTGTCAGTTTAATTATGGCCACCCGGTATAATAACATTTAGTATTTTTAATAATATTTCTCAAAGTGGTACGTATTAAGATAAAAAATTGAAAATTTTAAAAATCATTAAAAGAGACAGAATGACACTAGATTAGAAATCTAAAAAATGCAGATGCATGATAATATTTACAATTTTAACCATATGTACTGAAGAGTTTCGAATTCACTATAAATTACATTTAATCTGTTTTTAATATGTATCATCATCTATTAAATATAAGACAATATAATGTAATTTGGACATTATTATTAACATTATAATGGACAATATGCATGCTAGTACATAACATGCATGTACATTAAAATGCTCTATCTGAAAATTAATCATGGTTATGGACACCAAAATAGAAAGACCCTCAAATATATAAATAATTAGACCTGAGTCAGTTTTTGTTTTCTTGCTACATATAGATAGCGTTACATTAATTTGTAAAAGGAATTACATACTATTGTGCTATCTGACACGCCATTCATCTGCTTTTGTTAAATTTACGCGAATTTTCCATTCATACGTTTTCATTCCTTACTAATCAACCTATATCCATTGACCCCAGGGTGTTTCATGTAACGTCGAAACTCAATGTTTACCTTAATTCTAGAATTTTCAGACGAGAAGTCCAGTGCGTGGAAGAGCTTAATGCTTGGAATATTGGATTGGGTCCCTCCCCCTTTGCAATCAAAAGAGGGAAGCTTTCTAAAATAATTTACCTTCAGAATTTCGGATAAATAGGTTAGGGTTTTAATTAAATTTAAAAGAACTCAACAAAGTGGAAAGTTTGGTTTGGCTATGTCGAAGAAACTAAGGACGTATTTAGTATCAACACGTGACGTAGCCCAACAATCACGCATATGAAGAAAACTCTTGAATTTAAAGTAAAAAACAAACATGGAACTCTCTCGAATCCATATACTTTTAATATATGGAACGCAGATAATTTTCTTTTTATTAGTAATAATACTACTGGCCTCGTACAGGAGATTTTATGGATACACTTTCTTAGCCACTGATGTGAATTTATGTCATTTCGTAAGTTTTATTTTGGTTAATAACAATTTTTCATATTTGACTGCCATATTTAAAAGCAACTTGTTAATTGAAAATAAATTATACGGTGACAGAAATGAGAGGAAATTGAAATAAATATATTATTTATTTATTTATTTATTTATTCATTTATTTATTCACTTACTTACTTACTTACTTACTTACACACACATACACACACACACACACACACACACACACACACACAGACACACATATATATATATATATTATATATATATATATATATATATATATATATATATATATATATATATATATATATATATATATATATATATATATATATGTATATATATATATATATATATATATATATATATATATATATATATATAATATATAGTATATATATATATCAATCTAAGTAAACATTACAAAGATTTTTAAAAGCGTAATTTGTGTTACTTACGGACAAAAGTACTTTATTTGTTCAACATTCGGAAAGCCTTCAATCGAAAATACGTTGGTAGAGTGAAGAATCTCCTGACAGGTTAACACTGGATGGTTTTCACATATATCTCCAAATGCCCCTTTTATATAAGAGAAAAAAATGATAATGAAATTTTAAATTAAAAAAAAACCTTTTAAAGCACTAATATGAAATAGATTTATTCCGTTGTAATCCGATTCGTTCTCCTTGGGCACGCTTGTCAGAAACAACTGTAAATCGATCGAATTTCAATAAAGTAAACTAATCTCCAAACTAATTTCAGCTGAAACTTAATAGAAGCTTATATTTTCCTTAGAACGAACTCGAGGTGACTCCTCATTCTCCGTAAATTCCCTGAACAAAAGTTTTGGAATATCATAACAAAAGTTCAAAACTAATTTTATTACTGATTAAAGGGAAGTAAGCCTAAAAAGTCATCAGTTTGTCTGTTATCTTAAATAAGGGATTTTCTCTGTTTTAAATATTCAGATAACTTACTTATATAAATTACTTTCGTTCAGGAGTTCAAGTTTTAAAGATATTTATAAAAATATTTCAAATGTTAATAAAAGATACGTCACAATAATTACAGTTATTTAGACTGAGATGGAAATTTGGCATTTTTTAGCCGAATCGTATTGTTTAAACACTTATAGCAAGGTCGGTGTGTTCCAGGGTTTTTTAACCTCCATCAGATAGAAGACATTCCTTGTCGAAAACACATTGATATGCTTCTGAATCTTGGCAATAAACTTTAGGATCACAATAAATCCAACTAATAAAACTATTTCAAACCATCCCTTATAACTAAGTGTGATTTAGTTACTACTAAGTGAAGTACCCGGCGTTGCCCGGAATTTTAAGAAGGTTTGTTAACCAAAATCAATTTAAAAACTTAACACAGTATAAATTACATAGCCAAAAAAAGCATGTGAAATCTTGTACATATATCAGTATTTTGGTAGATGCATTCTTTCATCACTGTACCACTAAAAGCTGTAAAGTAAAAATGCCAAATTGTGGAATGTTTGTTAACCAAAATCAATTTAAAAACTAAACAATTTAGCAAGATTTAACCTTCTATCTTTGGAGCAAAAGAAGCTGATAAGTAAAACATAAAATATACATATATTTATAATAAACCACTAAAAGCTGAAAAGGAAAAATGTCAAATTGTTTTTTGGAAAGTAAAGCTGAAAAGTAAAAATGTCAATTTGTCGAATGTTTGTTAAACAAAATCAATTTAAAAACTAAACACAGTATAAATAACATAGAAAAATAAGCATGTGAAATGTTATATACCCAAATAATAAAAAAAAATCCAATATAAAAATATATAAATTTATAATTAACTCCTCAGAATTCATCTAGATTTAACCTCTCATCTTTGGAGCAAAAGAAGCTGAAAAGTAAAACATAAAATATATACATTTATAATAAACCACTAAAAGCTGAAAAGGAAAAAATGTCAAATTGTCTCTTCGAAAGTAAAGAGTTTTAAAAAGTAAAGCTGAAAAGTAAAAATGTCATTTTGTCGAATGTTTGTTAAACAAAATTGAGCATAAATAACATTTAAAAAAGCATAAATAACATTTTAAAAAAAACATGTAAAATGTTATACACATCTTAGAATTTTAGTAGATTCAGCTTTTCATTATTCTACCACTAAAAGTTTAAATTAAAAATGTCAAATTGTGTAATGTTTGTTAACAAAAATTAATTAACCCTTAACGATATTTAACTTATTTTCCCTTATATCTTGTAACAAGGTAAATCTTTAATTAACTACATAAAATCAATGAAAAGAAAAAAGAAAACTCGTATTATTGATAACAGTGAAGAAAATTTGCAATTCATAATCATAGTTGACTATATATAGGGATTTAATTCTTGTATGACGAAAATACCACCTCTTCAGTGCATGTGTACAACTCCAAAAGTTATAAATATTGTCGATTCAGGTTTTAAATTAGTAATTATTTCTACTCTACAAATGTTAAATAATATGTTTCCTCTATTAAAATTATCTTTTGAGTAGCTAAATAAATGGGAATGAATTCATCGTTGCATTAACCTTTCTCAAATCAAACAAATGCATATAAATCAGGCACTTTATTGGCAGATTGTTTATCGCTATCAAATATACAACAATAGTTCTTTATAATATCCTTATCAGTAGAAATTCTAAAATTGAAACTGCTTTATCATACTGTCACTAATTACCAATAATCCTTGTGATTCAAAAATTTTCGTACTCGATGCTAAAGTTTGTGCCCATGGCTTTCCATATTGGATTAACAAAAAATGAGGAATACTTTATTATTTCCAGAATAATATTTATCTCCGTCATGTTAACGTGTTTCTATATCTTACCTTTTATAGTTATTATATGTTTGAAAAATATATTTATAAGCGCGAAAGATCCTCTATGATGTCAGAGGGGGTGGGAGAGGGTACGTTTCCCCCCACATGTCGCCCTTAGGGATGATCGGTCGAAATTGAGTTAGCAACTCACAAAGACAAACTCCTGTGATCCTCGTGGTGCTATATAAACCACTATATCAGCCCTAAAACTGTATGGACCCGATCTGGAAATTTCAGCCAGAGGGCATTAAAAACAGCAATATAAGCACGAAAAAATCGTACTAAATTCCAAAAAGTTAATCAGGTTCTGATGGAAGTATTACATTTAGTTTTAAATTATATTTCATGGATGATCGAAAATATCTTGTTTCCTATCTTTTACCAACAAGAATTTTAGATGTTAGAATATTCAATTTTATGTAACGTTTTGCACTAGAAGAAATATTAACAAACAAATAACAAAAGCGATATTTAAGATGACTTAATTTTTAATCACTAAAAAAAAATTCAGGAAGTCTCTTCTAACGAAACTACCGCGGGTAATTAACGTACGATTACTTATCGTTGCTTACCTCTTTTTCTATGCATTTTGGTACTTTTCTGTTTAACTGTTTACTGCTTGCCCAAGCGATACAGACTGGGTTCGGCGGACTGCCATTATTATAATTCGCGAACACGGACGTCTGAAATTTAGCTTTACCGTGGACAGTTATGGAGGAAAGTAATCCTACGTTTAAAGTTATGTAGATTAATCCGTATAATAAGGGGGTTCAGCTTAACCCTAAAAGTACAAAAATTCTTAAGGAACACATTAACACATTACATATTACGTACATTATAACTGCGTTTATGCACATGAGCATTTCTTATACCGATTCACAGAGAATACATCAACGACAACTGAATGTTAATCAAATTCAAACTCCAAGATATGGCACTTCAAAAGACATGAATTATATATATATATATCTTCTTGAGACTAGAATTACATTATTTTACCTCATTTAAAATTCATTTTGTTCCTAAGGAATGAATTAAATATGGGATTTTGTTTAGCATTAAAATAAATAAGACAACCCTGCATTGCTTATGAATTATTTCACATTATTCATTATTTTTGTAGAAGTTTTCTCGCTTTTTTTACAGTAAACGTCACTATATTAAAATTAATAATTAATATTTGCACTCTTCATAACATATTCTAAACTTACGTATCCTTCCTTCCCGATTTCTGATTCATATTTGGTCCGAGATAAGTGTTTTTTAACATAAAAAGTAAATGAAATCAGAGAGTTCTCAAAATGATGTTTTTATTAAGCAATTTTGTAAAATATAAAGGGAAAGTGTGTAGGTTTCCACCTAACGAATGACATGTGCATATAGAAACATTATTAAAAAATAATAACACTTACACATTCATATATATATATATATATATATATATATATATATATATATATATATAAGGTATTTATATAGTCACTTATACGATGACAACAGAGAAAGGTCAAAAGGCGGTTTTTTATCACTTTCTTTCCCATATAAAAAAATTATCTGGCTCTTAGCTCAATGATTATTTTTTTAAATAATTTATACAGGAAAGTCTTTAAATTGTTCTCTGAATTTATGTATTTGTTCCAGATATAGCTGATGCTGAAATACCGCCAACCGAGATTCAGGAAGATCAGACTCTGCAATTACTCTAAGAATCTAGAGCTTATACGCTAAGATTTTGAGCCAGAGGCAATCAAATTTAACGGTATGTCAAATAACCTCCGTTTTTAGTGCAACTTATATCGTGAATCCTTGTATTCGAAATTTAGGTTGATATATAATAAGCAGTGCTCAACGCTGACAAATCAGCAATTAACAGATTTGCTACGAGCTGTAACAACTCAGTAAATTCCAGATTTCAATAAGTTCGCAGAACAATGAAACGAAAATAATTATTAAATCCACTATCACTAATTATGAATATAGAAGTATGAGTTCTTCTAATAGTTAAAGAAGGATATATTTAATGAAAACATTGAAAACAGCACTTTAAATTTCTCTTATATCATATCAAATGTAACTTAACTTATTTATTTATTTATTTATTTTTTTTTCTTTTTAGGGAGGGGCTCTTCTCAGCATGTAGACATTGCCAAATGGTTCTTAACTCTGTTTATCGGGGCCAAACTTATTACAACAAATACCTCATTTTTCGTCAGAATAAAGAGTATCGAAGTATTGTGTCACAGACTCATTCAGAATAAACATCATTTCAGTGCACTTACCTCCAAATCCATTTATCCACAAGATAATAAAATATATCATTACGGAATTTGACGAGGGGTATTCCTTTCAATGAAAACACTCTCCGATATACCAAGAGTGCAATCAGGAAGTTTTCAAAGAGTATATGAGTAGCGCTGTTTACAGCCTAGAACGGCGATACAAAACGGAAATAAATACAACACCAGATAAACCATTTCCGCTTGCATCATTTCAAACGAGTTCAAGATACTTGTTTCTAATATTTTTACAATAAACATCAACTTTGATACCCCAATCTTTCATTTCAGCGTAATCTTTAACTAAATTTAAAAAAAAATATATATTTTACTTGAATATTTCACTCTCTGATACATCCAGAAAATGATGTTTAAAAATTTATCGTAGGTTTACACACATATTGAAGAAAAAAAAATTTTCCCACATTTTATCTGAAAATTGAATTCGCTAATTTTACAACAAAACAAACCGTAATATGCCTAAAAAAACTCTGCTAGGATGCAATTTTAAAATTTCAACAATTTCGCTTTTACAATGAATGCGCAAAAAAGGGGAAAACTCCTTGAAAAAAGTAAAAATGCATAATGCTTAAAGGTTTTAAACCAACACCTTGCAGTGCAATAATGATGTGACATATTTCAATTTGTGCTGCAAAAATATGCTTACGCATTCCCTGATATTTCATTTTGAATATTACTTTTTTAAAGGCATTGTGTTTATCTCTAAAGAAAAGATTTCATTCCGAATTTCAGAATTCTCGAGATCACATACAGCATAGCGTCAAAATTATTTAATAAAAAAATATGAGCGAATCTGAAGATGTTTAGTATTTTCTTTTCTACGCATTTTATTTATAATTTTTCTTGAGGAGCGATATTAAATCCCGTCTGAAAAAATAATACGCTGAAGATAAATTATTTTCATTTGCCTAGAATCAAAGAAAGTCATATTTAACATTTTTATCACGAGACTCTTCCACCTTGTAACTCCATTCATTTTTGTTAATTTATTTCTGTTTCAAATATCAGATAGCTTAAAAAAGGAGCTTGGAGTTCCTCAAAAATTAAAGTGATGCTGAAAATACATTTTGACAAATACTTCATAGTAAAAATTAACTTGCAAGCTCAGTAATTATTCAAATATTATCTAACATCAGATCAAATGTAAATAGTTTTTTATTATTAATTGTTGATTATCATTCATTTAATTTACAGTGTATATGGAAATCATTGTTTCAATATACACTGTACAGTATATATTGAAACACTGTACAGTGTATATTGAAACATGTACAGTACACACATGTTTCAATACACACATGCACAGTGTGTATTGAAACATGTACACTGTTTCTATAAACACTGTACAGTGTATATTGAAACAGTGATTGCTACAGTGTATATTGAAATCATTGTAATGCATTTTGACAAATACTACACAGTAAAAATTAACTTGCAAGCTCAGTAATTATTCAAATATTATCTAACATCAGATCAAATGTAAATCATTTTTTATTATTAATTGTTCATTATCAGAAATCATTGTTTCAATATACACTGTACAGTGTATATTGAAACATGTACAGTACACACATGTTTCAATACACACATGTACACTGTGTATTGAAACATGTACACTGTTTCAATAAACACTGTACAGTGTATATTGAAACAGTGATTGTTACAGTGTATATTGAAATCATTGTAATACATTTTGACAAATACTACACAGTAAAAATTAACTTGCAAGCTCAGTAATTATTCAAATATTATCTAACATCAGATCAAATGTAAATCATTTTTTATTATTAATTGTTGATTATCATTCATTTAATTTACAGTGTATGTTGAAATAATTGTTACAGGTTACCATATTCTTTATATCTTTAAAACATGCACTGAAGCTTATTAAAGTGACTTTAACCAGTTTTTCAATTCAATTAATTTACTATCCTTATGTATCATTGCAGTCGCCATTATAAATTCATTAAGAATTCATTCATAATTTTTGAAAAGTTCGTAATTCATGCGAGTTCAATAAAAGTAAAAGATACGCCATCATTTATTATCTATATGTTATGCGATTGTAATATCTCTGACTTCTATTGTAAGAAATCAAATGATACTTTTAAAATGTTTGATTAAGCTTTAAAGTTTACATTGTTGATGCACATATTGTGCAAGAAGTGATACAAATTTCAACTGAAAATGTTCCTCGTATTAAAAACTGTTTGTGTGTTTTCCTAAGTTACCAAGTTAATTAAAAAAGATTCTGTCATTGTTTGGAATTATAATGTTTATATATAAAGGAAAGGATCTGAAGCATCTTCTGAAGTGAGATGAAATTGTCTTCTTTCCAGGTAAAATGGATTCGTCAAGTACGATTGATTCATACAGCATTATGGGAATTTATATCCGTTTATTCGCGGTGCTAATGCTTGCTATAAATAAAGTAGGTATACATGAGGAATGAAATACGAAAATAACAGTTCGTGCATCACCAACGTGTTTCAGATGACTGAATATCGGAGATTGAGAGAAAAAGTTTCGTTTCTACACCTGTTTGGAATCACTTGTTTATACTTTTGTATTCCTTCTGTACATTTCTTTAGAAACCTTAATACGCATATATCTTACAAGACAAAAGATGTCATGATTTAATCATGACCTCCAGAAAATTAAAGAGAAATTTATGTCTTCCTGATAACACTGATTGATTTCAAAATATCTGTGTACTGTTTAAAGTGTAGTTGGACTGCTTTAAAATTCTTCTCGTCTTTTTTAACATGCGATTCCCATACACGTTCAGGAGAGTTTTTAAAAAATCTATTTTCGCCGGTTTTGTAGCTTGCTTAACATAACCAAGAGCCTCCTCTCTTGAACATCTTTAATCACTCTATGTATGTATATTTTTCTAGAAAAATAGTACGACAGAACAAGAGTTGGTCTGTGAAGAACTTCCATCCAGTCACTACTAGAGTGGCCGAGAATTAAAGCAGTACCTACTTTCCGACTGTCTATGGGACATGACGACACTTGCATAGGTTTGGGATGAGGACCAACGCTTTTTGCCAGCTTTGCTATACGAATTCAATCATGGACTCTGTTAACCTTCTAGAATGCGTTTCTCTGCGGTGGTCGACAATTTGGAACACATACCGGGAGGCAAGATTCCCAATGTCGAAACATACAATGAATTGTGTATTTGTGCACTTCTGTGCTGAGTGGTATGTTACAGACCCATAACCACTTTTGCAGTTAAGTATCTTCTGCGTTTGAAACAAAAGGAAATGTTACTCTCGAACTACAAAAGTAGAAAGGAGTCATTTTTGTGAGTTTGGCGGTCGCTCTGACATTTTCCTTGTTAGTCTTCAATACTATTTAAGCTCATATAACCTCAATCAGGTAACCTTTTTGTGAAAGTATATTACTACCCATATGGAAAAATAAACGTATTTCGAACTGAATACAAGCAAGAAAACAAATTTTAATAAAACATCGCTGAAAACCTGGAAAAGTTTTTTAAAAGTATTGATCTCAGAGAAAACGTATAAATTCATTAAATATCCTTATAGCTGCATAGAAAATTTAATAATTCCTTCAATATTATTAGGTAAACACTTTTCATAATTTCCATTTACCACTAAACACATAATGCACTCAGAAAAGTTGGAAATATAGAATTGTTTTTAAATTGTGGTAACACTCGATAAGGCATGGGTGTATTTAAGTGACTGTATTTAAGATCAATTTTCTATTGCTTAACTGACTGGAATGACCATACGAAATAACTTCGTCAGTGTATAGAAAAGTTCCAAAAGGGATTCAATATAGTTGCAGTATTTTATTACAACGGCAAATTAAAAATCAAAAATTTCTCAAGTAAAGCCAAAATTAATTCACTGTACTATCAGCATAATACTTTAGAACTAATTTTTCAAGAAGAAATTCTAGCCTTATAGGGAAAGAACATTGATAAAGTTGAGCTTCATATGCACAAAGCCTCTAGTCACACGTCTAAATCAACAGCCACTTATTTAGCAAAGAAAGAATCAGAAACAGGAATAAAATGTATCCCATTTAATAAAATACCTGTAAAATCACATGACGCTTCTCCAATGGACTTTTGCGATTTCGGTTTATTAAACGTTCCTTAGGAAAACGGCATCCAAGAACACTGAACCCACTTTAGAAAACGGTCTAAGAGGAATGGGGTAAAATTGACATGACAGTACTAAGCAAAAATTTACTTTCATGTAAAATTCGAGCTAGAGCTATTGTCAAGAACCATGGCTATCATATACAAACAAATCGCGCAAAAAATACGGTATTTAAACATAAAACTTAACTATTAAATTTCCATAAATTGCGAACGACCTTCTGTATTTCGGAAACCTTTTCTATCATGGATTGACTGCATACGACCATATAAAATGCATAAGACACAATTGTGAAATGGTCAATAAATATTTTGAGTTGTCATTTTTCCAGTGGAATTTTCATGTAGTGCAGCCGAATTCCCAAAGTGCTGAAAAATATAATCAAAGCAATGAGATCTCTGATAAGCGCTGGCGCAAATAACGATTTTTAAATCAAAACTTGTTCTTCTTTAAACACCAAATATTTTACCACTCACGTATATATTATTAATGTATTAACAAGAACTGGTGTTACTTATAATGTTGTTATCTTTGAAAATGTTCAGTTCAAAAAATGATTTTTTGCAGATAGGATATCAGCATCAATTAAAGGCATTTGTTCAGAAAAAAAATCATGTATAATCTTTATGGAATTTCTATGCAAGTCTTAGATATCCATAAATATATATTTATGAGGTATTTACCGATATGTGTTTGTTATTTCTATAAGTAAATATGTTATTTATAAATATCTGTTTTTGCTAACATTCTTGTAAACATTCTTGTAATTCTTCTCTTTTGACAACAAGTGTTCTACTGAGGGTGGAAATATTCATTGCAATGTAAATCGCATATATTTTTCTGGATAATACGACGTTTTCTTCATTTTTCTCTTTTCGCTTGGCGTATTTTTCAGTTTCTGGGGAATTAACGATGATTTATACATTGTCTAAGT
Source organism: Dolomedes plantarius (assembly GCA_907164885.2). Lineage (NCBI taxonomy): Eukaryota > Metazoa > Arthropoda > Arachnida > Araneae > Dolomedidae > Dolomedes > Dolomedes plantarius. The sequence continues at coordinate 170,246,580 of OU015495.1, read as the reverse complement.
GAATATCATTATGTTTGCAATGTGATCAAAATAAATATTTCTCACCATTATTAAATTTCTAGAAATATAATGTTTAACTTTCGGCAAAATTCAAGAATATTCTCATTTTTTCTATTTTCAATGAATATAAAAAATATTTAAATTTATTTTCATAAGTGTAATGAGTTAATAGTACATTCAAAATTATATTCACGAAAAAAGCATTAATCAACAACACAAAATTGCTATAATTATGATATTTCTAGAAGTACAATGTTTTCCTTTAAACAAAATTCAAGGAAATTTTGATAATTTTTTTACATTTAAAAATTATATTCTGCTTTAAAAATTATATTCATTCAAAAAGATTTAAAATTAATGCAATTTTTAATAACTACCTGCAGTATGTACCTATTAAAAAGCACTACAGAGTGAGGCAGAATGGACTCCCACATTTCAGGAGGTCACTGTTAATAAATGGTGGGGATAATGCAACGCGGGAAGTGGCAACAGTTCGGGTGGATTTTCTAGTTGTCAGTAGACACCAGGAGTTGGTTCGGTGAAAATCATTGTTTCGTTATCGAGGCGGTCTTTAAAAACAACGATTTTGTAACAGTGACACAGGGGATATTTAAGACGTGCTTCCGGCTCTATGCAACTGTTGCTATTCCTGATCGAAAACCATACCTGCGATGGTTTTCAAACGTGAGATTAAGTTACTCTGCATTACCAAGGAAACCAAGTGGTCGTTCTTGAAAGACTAAAACACACTAAAATGTGCAACGAATCCGTGAGTGCGCTATTCATGAAGAGGTAGCTGCCGTTACCCCAGAATTGACCAATAGTGTGATGCAAAACTTAGAGCATCGCAAACAAAACGGGAGCCACCTGAGTGATGTTATTTTCAAAACTTAGTAGAAAAAACAAGAAGAAAAGCATTTCTCAAAAGTATAAAGCTTTTTTCTTTAAATTGTTTCGTTTTTTTTATACACTTTGAAATGTGGGAGTCCATTCTAGCTCATGAGGGGAAATGAATGAGTGTGCAAAATTAGAAGAGGTAGATAATTTCTTCTATCCACCAGACTGCTCGAACAGAAGAAGAAGAATTACTTTGAAACTTCAAACTTCCCATAATACTGTAAAAATTTTAAATATCCTTCCGGGGAGAATAAGCAATGTAGAATCAGACGCTTTCTAGAGAGTAGATTCAGATTCCTTTTTCCTTGATTTAACTCTAATATTTATTTAATTTCTCGAGTTTAGGAAAAAATATGTTGGCATTATAGAGAATATATCTAAATTCTCCATCAAATATCATTTAAAACACCTGGCGTGACTTACAAAGGAACATTCTCTATTGTTCAATTTACTTTAAACTATTTTAATTTTGGATCAATCAATTAGTTCTACCTTCAAAACGTATTTTTTAAGACCTAATCAACATTTAAAAAAACAATTTCATAGTATTTTTAAAAAGTTTCTAAAAGGAAATTATCAGTAAAACCTTAACTAGTTCTGCATTATCGATCGAGTTCTTGAATGTATCGATTAGTGTTTATATCATTATGATGGGGATATTAGAGAAAATATGGGAAATTAAAAATCTACATACATTAATTTTTCTCAAGCATTTTGCCTTTTTATCTGTCGTATAACATACAACATGTTTTGGAATATTTTAACTGTTGTTCTTGCATATTACTTGTGTGCCTGTATGTGCCTGTATGTATAAACGTGTGTGAATGCATGTACGTTTGTGTATGTGTGTTTGTTGGTGTCAATGCAGAAACTTTCTTTAATGTAAAATTTATTGCGAGTAGGATGACATAACTACAAGCTAAATTGAAAGCCCTAATTTTATTAAATATAATGTTCAATTTACATTTTTCTCCCTTTTTTTGTATTAAATAGTCTCCTCACTTTTAAGATTTATGTATTTTATGCATTAAACGTACTTTTATGCTTGAAAATAGATACGCACTACTCATAGATACGAAAGCAATTAGGATGCCAGAATTTACACGTGTAGTTCAGTTTACGAATGAACTGTTTCATAAAACAATCGAAGAACAATTGTAAGACTGTGAGATTTCATTCTCATATTAAAGTCTTTCTTCAGTATTAAATTTTATGCATGAAACATATTTTTATGCTTGAAAATAGATACGCACTACTCATAGATACGAAAGCAATTAGGATGCCAGAATTTACACGTGTAGTTCAGTTTACGGATGAACTGTTTCATAAAACAATCGAAGAACAATTGTAAGACTGTGAGGTTTCATTATCATATTAAAGTGTTTCTTCACTATTAAATTTTATAAATTTTATGCATTTAATGTATTTTTATGCTTGAAAATAGATACGTACTACTCACAGACACGAAAGCAATTAGGATGCCAGAATGTATACGTGTAGTTCAGTTTACGGATGATCTTTATCATAAAACAATCGAACAATTGTAAGACTGTGAGATTTCATTCTCATACTAAAGCGTTTCTTCACTATTGAAGTTTATAAATTTTATGCATTAAACATATTTTTATGCTTGAAAATAGATACACACTACTCATAGATACGAAAGCAATTAAGATGCCAGAATTTATACGTGTAGTTCAGTTTACGAATGATCTGTATCATAAAACAATCGAAGAACAATTGTAAGATTGTGAGATTTCATCACAAAATATTGTATGATTATACGCTGTACAGAAAAGACTCAGGGATGGCTATGGATTGATAATTAAATGTACCATTGGCGTCAGTGAATGGGAAAGGAACCGTGTCACGGGGTGGACCTCATTTGACAGTACCTTCCGGTGACATTCAGAAAAGCATAAATAACATGTAGGAACATTGTACTTTATTTATTGCTTACTTTAAAAAATTGCTTTCGAAGGTGTTTTATCCCAAGTTAATCATTTAATATTCTGCACATCTGATTTCCCCAAATATGACATCTCTGTCACGGAAAATCAACTATCATATATTGTGTTCTTCCATTTACCCATATGAGATTATGAAATAACTCTATACTTTGTCGGAAACAAACATGTAGGTATAATCCCAAATTATTAGCATAAATGCAATGACTTAAGAATGGGATAAGTAGAAAGTACAACTTTCCAGAAACAAGTTACCAGGTAATGTCTGAAGAAAGTTTTATGTTAAAGTAATTTTATATTTCATTATCTTTAACTCCATTAACTGAAGTGATGCTTTAACCCTTTAGCGGGTGCGCCAATTTTTGGGAACACCAGGAGGCGCGAGTGGCACAAAGTGCAACGTCTCTTTCAACCTTGATTATTCCTTTTGCAATAAACTTTTTTTTTGAAATTGAAAATAATAATTTTGAGTTTTATGAAAAGATATAAAATGCTGATAATATTGAGATATATTTATAATTAAAGGCCAAAGGATCCAGGTAGAATCGCCTTATTTCAAAACTGTCCTTTTTGTTGGATCTAAGGACAACTTGCGAATGGATCCCTATTATGTTCAAAAACCTAAAAAGCAATGCGATTTTCCATCTTCGTGATATGCGGGATACCGTGTTATAGCTGCACATTTGATCGACTACATCAACTCCTGTTTTTTTTTCGTATTGTAATCCAGTATAATCGCTGGTTTACCACGGTTAAATCACGACTAATAATGAATGGAAAGGAATACAAGGGTCAGACCTGCATTAGAAAAGGGTGTAGCTATAAACAGAAACTGCTAAGAACATTTAAACCTTACATGTGAAAACAAACCATTCAAAGTAACGAAAATATTGCACTTTGTACACGGGAGCGCCCACTGAAGGGTTAAATACAAGTATAATGTGTATTGTAAGAGGTAATTTTTACAGCATAAATGCTGACACTCGGACTTGGGAGTGGTTGAAAAAAAGTTTAAGGGTACATTTTAAAATAGTTAGTTAAAGCATTATATTTCTCCATATTCAAAAAGGTATATATTATTTTACTATCGTCAGTCATATTCGAGAATAGTTATCGTTTTTACTATAGTTTCATAAAAATAAATTACTTTTGAAACATCAATACCATTTTATAGAAAAAAATAATACACATCTAATTCATTTTTTTCCTCATTTCAGTTCAATTTTAAAATTAAATATAATTAATGGTACCCAGAGTTCAGATTTCTTTTACCAATGATCTATAACCAAATTTAGAAATGTAATTTCCTTTTTGCGCAAAGAGCATATTATTAAGGAATAATGAAATTATATTTCTTTCTGTATAAAGCAAGAATATATTTTGCGGTCATGAGCAGATATGCATGATCTATAGCAATCATAATCTACTTAAGTGCAGAGAGATAATGGACGTAGAAGACAAGAAAGTCTGTTCTTCCTCGCTGAAGACTTTTATTTATTGCAGTGAGGGACCTATTATCAAAACATTAAATATGCATTCTAATAACGATCCAAGCAAGTATACGAAGTAAAGTATAAGTTAGTCAAGTTAAAGAATGTGAGATAAAAGGTCTAAATTTCAAATTAATGTTATATTAAGCTGCCAAAAATTATGTATAATTAAATATTTATTGTTGTTCAATAGCTATTTTCAATAAATTGTGTTCTTATTAAATAAGCGGTTGTTTGGGAATTTACTCTTTCAAATTTTGAATGCATACAACATATTAAAGTGACCAAATTTTATATATATTCTGAACGAATGACTGAAAAAAAATGTTTTTGAAATATGTAAATATGCTTAAGATTTCAGATATCTTTATCACAAATGCTTGAAATTGCTCTAAATTTCGAAAATATAAGATATTTATGTCATTTAAGAAAACATTTATTTAAAAGTGTAAAAGTGTAAAAACTGAACAAAATTAACCTAAAAACTACATAGAATCATCTTTTGTTAATTAAATTTATATAATTTTCTGCGTTTCCCTAAATCATCACTGACGTGCAGGTGTAAATTTCTTGATATCGATCATTTACTTTCTCTGATATAAATACTTAGAACCAACTAATACGACTTACAATCATTTTGACTCATTCGCTAAAATGGTAGATAAAACGTCTTTTACCTTGTTGCGTGTATTTACATCTAGGAGGATGAAGCAAAATTTTTGAAATCGCTCCTCTTCAACAGGTGTTAATGAAATGAATCCACGAAATGTCGTATTCTCACATATTCGAATTCTTTAATACTTCGTTTAACATTAGTACTGGTCTCTGAAATTCTCCTGTGTGCATTTAGACGTGTATTTCAACTCTCCTAGCATTTAAGTTCGATAAGGAACTTGTCAGTTTGATGAATGGTTTTTCTTATTTCAGATGACAGGTGACTAAATGATCGAAAATGTTGTAAAAACTCCAGAAAATATCATTATAGATTTTATATCATCAATATATCCTCGCTGAAAAAACATTATAGATTGTTGCTTTAGTTCGAAAAAATAACTAAAAGAAACCTTGCAAAAATATAATATTGAGTCTGACCCAGAGGCTTTGAATAGCATACACTCTCAATGAAGAAAAATCAGTAGTAATCGAAAAAACCCATGGAACAGATTAATTCGTCTAAGTTTAGGAAACAAAAGTTACAAATACAGTAAAAATAAATACTGTAGTACAAATAAATATTATCAGTGTGAAAGTGAAAACTGTATTAAAAACAATATGTGCAAATTCAAAAGTTGATATTGATTCAGAATGTGATTATGTTGCTATTACTTGCTGTATTTTATGTAATGCTTATTATATATTATTATAAGTAAGTAATAAACGAATTATCTGACACTATCTGACTAAGTATTAAGAAATTATTTCAGTGATTAAACTTATGTAATCACCTATCATATTTATTATTTATAGTTTTACAGTATAATTTTAGCAGAATGCAATCAGTTTAATCTCTGTAAAAGGGTATCAAATATTTGTAATATATGCATAAATAAGGCAATCCAATATATTTTGAAAGTGAAACTTAAATAATAAAGTTTCATCTCAAAAGGCTAATTATTATAAGTAGGTCATATTTAAATAGTTTGTTATCTTTCAAAGAGTCAAAATGACCCCTTGCGTAGCTCTAGCTGTATCAGAAAAAAAAATATTCAGCTAGAGTTACATTTAAAGAGAAACGGGTAAAACCAGCTTATACAAGAATACTGCAAGTGATATTAAAAACATACACTACAGACCTTTACACAGCCTTATCCCCATAGTATTTTACAGTCCTACTTGACACTGTAAAGTGATTCCTTGGTGGAATACATGTTCCAGCCAGTATTAGGTAATTATATTTAGCACAATATACACAAGAAAGATTGCCTAAATATAAATCATGATATTTTTAAAAAGTATAATTTTAAATCTTAAAGGATTTTGAAACACAATGTTATATGAAATTTGAAACTAAATATAAATCATGATATTTTTAAGAAGTATAATTTTAAATCTGAAAGGATTCTGAAGCACAGTGTTATATGAAATTTGAAACTAAATATAAATCATGATCTTTTTAAGAAGTATAATTTTAAATCTTAAAGGATTCTGAAACACAGTGTTACATGAAATTTGAAACTAAATATAAATCATATTTTTAAGAAGCATAATTTTAAATCTTAAAGGATTCTGAAGCACAGTGTTATATGAAATTTGAAACTAAATATAAATCATGATCTTTTTAAGAAGTATAATTTTAAATCTTAAAGGATTCTGAAACACAGTGTTACATGAAATTTGAAACTAAATATAAATCATGATATTTTTAAGAAATATGTAAGGTTCACACAAGATTCGATTCACAAAAATCGAACTTTTAGGTGAATAAAGGTAAAGAAGCCACTTAAGATATGCTAATTGCGGCATACGCGGTTGGTATAAATACCAAGCAGCTAGATTAAAGAAACGATGTGAGAAGGAGCTACGAAGTGAGAGGAAGTGAAAGGAGTTTGCGAGCAGCCGCTCGAGGCGTTTTAGCTAGGTTGATGCTAACCTACGCGAGTTCGTGTTAGACGAAAGTTATTTAGCGTTCTGTGGCCTAAAGTTTACGTAGCAGCATTGCTGGTCGACTTTCCGAAGTATTTGTGAGTACCTTAAGTTTTATTTTCATTGCAGGAGTAGTTATACAAGTGAATGTATTGAATTGTATGAATGAAATGCTATATATACCTCGTATTAGTAGTACGCATTACTTACGTTGAAAAGAAAATTATATATATAATAGCCGTTGTCTCTGTATAACACTCAGTGGCGTAGCTAGGGGGGTGCGGTGGGTGCGGTCCGCACCGGGCGGCACATATTTTGGGGCAGCATATTTTTATTTAGTATTAGTTGTAAAAAACCACTTGTTCAATTTATAAGTTTACTATTCGATTTCTACGAATTATGATGTACTATATGATTTCAAATATTTTTCCTCATCGTCAAGTCAATGTAGAGTTGAGAATTTTTTTAACAATTGCTATCAGTGTCGCTAGTTGCGAAAGGAGCTTCTCCAAATTCAAGTTGATAAAAAAATATCTTCGTTCCACAATGAGAGATTTGAGACTACAAAATCTTGCAATATTGTCTATAGAACAAGAAATTACAAATAATATAAATTTTGAGAACATTATACACGATTTTTCTACTATGAAAGTTAGAAGAGTAAATATATAAATATGGTTTGTTTACATACACATATGTGTACAATTTGTTTGTTTATCCAAAAGAAATGAAATTATTTATTTTTATTTATAAATATAAAAATATAAAATAAAACATGTTTTATGGAAATTTTTTTATAAATTATGTATATGTTTTGTCTCATAGGTAGGGAAACTGCGACATCCGTAAGTTTCTTGTGGTCTTTATAAAAGTTGCATTTATAGGTATATCAACTTAAACGGCCTCCTTTATTACTGCCTAATTTAAATATGGCATCCAATGGTAAAAAAGTTCCCCACCTATAGTTTGTCTCAATTACAATTATTTATTTATGTTTATTAATTTATAAAAACCACCAATTGATTGACTTAGAAAGGGCGGCAAATTGGAGACCGCCCCGGGTGGCAAAAGTTCTAGCTATGCCACTGATTTCGCTTGCTCTTCTTATTCCTGTTTCTTAAAGAATGCGAATTTCTGTTTCTAAATCTGTTTTTATTTTTTACTGTACGATCATTGTAAATGAAATGAGAGAAATATAAACAAGAGCAGCAGCTATCAATTTTAATAGAAGTTGAAACCTTTAATTGTGTTTTATGAAAAACTTATATTTCATCATAAATGTATACGATTATTGTGATAATGTATTGTGAAATGTAAACAACTATTGTTACAATCAGTGCTTTTTTTCTGTGGGTGCGTGAGGTAAACAGCGTATCCTCGCCTTTTTTTAAGTATTATTATGGCTTAACTTAATCGAAAATTTAGGAAACTTGCGAATCCATTATTAATATAAAAAAAGTATTTTTTTAATTGCGAGTTTTTAGTTCTCTTGTGATGCATTCTAGTAAACCAACATTTATTTTTCTGTGTTTCAATCTCTGTTTTATGAACAGATAAAGATTTCCCACGAAAAGAAACAAGGCAACTGTGCATCGACGTAAGACATAGATAAGGATAGATGTTATTGTGGTCTTCTAGGTGGCAGTATGGCTCCATTAGGTAGCAAAGGGACGTTCAGGGTAATGGAGTAGCGGGAAAAGTCGGTAGAACGCAGTCAGCGAGAAATTATCTCATCTTCTAGGAGGTAACTATATATAAGAAAGATAGAAAGGAGGACCCACCAATATGTCCTATTTCATTTTATGAAAATATGAAAATATCTATAGAAAAGAGATTACTAGATGATGAAGAAACTTATTTACCTAAATGGTCCAGAGTGCTAGATCCAAAACAGTGGCCAGAAGAGGTACAAAATCTTTTGACGTTTGGGGAGACAAAAATAAGGAATTTATCAAGAAGACTTTGTTCGAATGAAAGGGAGAGGATACAGATTTTCCGAGAATACATGGAGGAAAAATAATTCCAGAAGGATTATATCAATTAATACACTATCCCGATATGATTCCGATATCTTCAAGCAAATGTGAAAGTGGTTTTCACAGATGAACCTTAGTGTAACCCCTTTAAAAACTTCATATTTGACTAAAACAACATCGTCAGTGATGATCATCAAAATTGATGGGCTTTCTTTAAGTCTTGTCAATCCAACAAAATGTGTAGAATATTGGTTGCTTTTTGGACATCATTCAGCAATAGACTCAAATAGCAAAGAAAGAAATAGAGACATTGGACCTCCTGAAGGCATGAGTCAGACTTGGAGTTTATTATACAATTTTTACAATTGTTTTTAATATTCCCAATAGTAATTATTTAAAAATGTTGTTCAGTTTTTCGAGTCAATAAATATAATTAGAATTAACAGATTTATTATTTTATTTTATAAAGTTTTCAATTTTGTAAAAAGTTGTATAGGTTTGGACACTTTTTTTATCATTTTCTTATTTTGGTGCTCTATTCCATCGAAAAATAGTACAAAAATTTTCGCAATTACAGTTTCTGAAAAAGTTTTGATACCTTTATATAGGTCACTTTATTAAAATGTTATGAAATGTACTCAATAAAATAAACTACTTGAAATCATGTTCTTCTTTCATATAATTGTCTACAAGAATGTTGTATTATGGTGGATTGAAATTATGTGTTATTACAATAAGTTTATAATTTATGGTCTTTTAAAAAAAGACTATTGCTAGTTTAGGTTAATTATCCTCTTAAATGTAAGATACTTCATTTCCGAGAACGATCTGAGTTAGCGTATACTAAAAAGAATCTATGAGAGTAGTTAAATATAGTTGTTACAACATGCATCTAAAAATGTATAAATGGTCTTACAGCGTGTGAAACAACGCAAATGAATGCTAGTGCTGTTAATAAATGATAATATTCTGTACATTTAATATTAAACGTAATATGAAGATAATATAGTTTGAAATCTTGTAATATAATTTATAAATTATATTAGAATACTAAGAATGCTCAATATGAAAATAAAAATGAAAAAACAAAATTAGATTTGGAGACGGTTTCATGTAAAAAGATAATTATTAACATGCAAAATTACTTACTGATAGCATAAAAAGTAAATAGTTATGTGTATAATAACTTCGCGAATTAATTGTTTCAGAATACATCAACATCAGCAAAGTCATTATCCTGCCAGTCGGTATCAATTTCTGCAGCTTTTCTTACAAGTGTCCAGGTAAATTATTCTATTCAACAGGCAATGATTATCCGTATATCACAAAAGAAAAAGATTGTAAATTAAATATAGTATGCGAGTAAAACTTTCTGCCTGTTTCCATCTGTTGTTATTCTTGGCTGCCAATTAGAGCAATGGTAAAAAGTCACCATTTTGCAGCAGAACTTCTTGAAAAACTGAACTTCAACGAAGGAAGGAATGAACTCCAGTTTTTTCCCCTAGCCAAATACTGTATGTTGTCCTCAGACTGTCTTTATCAATGCAAGAGAGTAGGATAGTTCCCATTTAAATGTTGTTGTTGTTGCTTAAGACCCGTGGCTGGAAGTTCCAAACCAGGTCCATATGGACGATGGGCTGAAATATGCGGCTCCGGTTTTAAATAGCACCACAAACGTCGGAGTCCAGCTTAGCTAGTTGCGACATCAATTTTGACCCCCCACCCGGGGCGACATCTGGGGGGATCGTACCCTCTCCCACCCTCAGTGATTTTCATAAAGGGACTTTCCGGTCTACGGATTTAATATGCCCACATACGGCCTAGACACGGATGTATTTAAAGGTGTAGAGTATTGCTCACTTCTACCCGCACTTGGGTGTATATAATTTGAAGTGGCACTTTAAATGAATTTGATACAAACACAGTTTATACATGAAACAATGTTTATTGAATTCGTTGCACATATAGAATTTGCAGCAATAAGCATACGTACTACTTGACGGAATATATGTACGGAATATATATTAGCATTCAATAAAAATACACTTTGCCATACTCATAAACTAGAGAGCCAAACCAGCAGTTCTGCCACGTAAATTTTGGGGCCCCTAAGCACTAGCGCAGGATAGCACCTGGAGCTGCTTACCTCGTAGCTCCCTCTCGCTTATCTATCAACTTTAACAACCTTTTAACTTAATCAAGCTGCTTGGTATTTATACCAAGCGCGTATGCCGAAATTAGTATATCTGAAGCAGCTTCTTTAATTCATTCACTCAAAAGTTCGATTCTTGTGAATCGAATCTTATGTATGCCTTACAAAGGTCCGCGCCGAGAATCGATCCGATCACCCTCAGCACGTTACCGCAAGGCCACCTCGAGGCCATTTAAATGAAATTAGCCAGAGCTTATCTCAGTAAAGAAACGCCAATGCTGTCAATTTTTTTATCCTAAAAAATGGAGTTTCTAAAATGTGCGCCCTTCCTGACACCCATCTTCACCATTGTCTAAATCAGTATTGAGCAAACTGTAGGTCGCGACCCACACTTGGGTCGCGGATAGTCTGAAGTAAATTTATATCATACTGTAATATTTAATTAAAAAATATGCTTTAAGCTATCTATATTTACATATTTTTAAAATTTTTATTTATATTTTTTATATGTTGATTATATATGATACCGTTAAATAAGGTGTTAAAAGTGTAGAGTATACTAAGGGGCACTCTATTTGAATTTGATACAAACACAGTTTATACATGAAACAATGTTTATTGAATTCATTGCACATATAGAATTTGCTTTTACAGCAATAAGCATACGTACTACTTGTACGGAATATATATATTAGCATTCAATAAAAATCCACATTGCAAATACTCATAAACCAGCAGAGAGTCAAACCAGCAGTACTGCCACGTAAACTTTGGGCCCCCTAAGCACTGGCGCACGATAGCACCTGGAGGTGCTTTCCTCGTAGCTCCCTTGCGCTTATCTATCAACTTTAACAACACCTCTTTCAACTTCTGTATTAATCAAGCTGCTTGGTATTTATACCAAGCGCGTATGCCGAAATTATCATACCTCAAGCAGCTTCTTTAATTCATTCACTCAAAAGTTCGATTCTTGTGAATCGAATCTTATGTATACCTTAGAAAAGTCTTATAAGACTACATTGTTTCCATTCGTATTTACCTATATTAGTGAGACTGGGTTTTCAAAATTAGTAGCCACAAAATTCAAACCATCATGATATGAGAGTAGCATTCTCAAATATTTCACGAAATATTGAACAAAAACTATCTGAGGTCCAGGTTCAACCTTCTCATTAATTATTTCAATTTCAATTTTATATACGTAAATGAAGTTTATAATGTTCAGTGTTTTAATGTAAATCTTATAACATCATGCTCTTTTGTAATTTAAATTTTTATTAATCTATATATATAAAACAGTTCCGTAACTGACTCATTCATTCACTGACTGACATACAACGCACAGACCAAACCGCTTCACCTAAAGGGCTGAAATTTTGCATGGCGATTCTTCTTATAGTGTAGGGGTGCACTAAGAGAGATTTTTGAAAAATTCTTCTTAGATTTTTTAAAATTAAATTTTTAAGCTGTTTTTTTCTTTTTTTAAGTTTTTATTTAAAATAATAATTTGAGGGTTATAAAATTTATATCACAAAAGAGATCATAAAAATTCTTTATCGAATCTTTACCTCCATTTCCTGATTTTTGGTGAATTTTTAAAGATTAATTTTTAAAATTTAATTTATTAAATGCTGATCACGTGATTTCTTTTTCTGGTACTTTAAATAAATTTATCGTCACGTGCATAACAACTAAATAGACAAAAAATAATTTTTTTTCTTGATAATGCGGCAGACGATTGGACATTATCCAAAAAAATATTAAAATACAGTAAAAGAAATGTTCTAGAAACTGTACTATATTAACTGTACTATATTCTTTAGTATTCTTTATATTAGATTTAATTTGAATATCTTCTTCTACATTATTTTGTCTATAAAAATATCCCTTACGATTTTTTTATAAATATATATATATATATATATATATATATATATATATATATATTTTACATCAATTATATACATTGATCGTCGTATTTATTATATATATATTGGCATTAGTTGCATACATTGACCGATGTTTTTACTTTGAATGTACTCCGTAGCGAAGTGCGGGTTTTTAGCTAGTCTATATATATAAAACAGTTCCGTAACTGAGTCCTTCACTGACTGACATACAACGCACAGACCAAACAGCTGGACCTAAAGGGCTGAAATTTTCATGGCGATTCTTCTTATGGTGTAGGGGTGCACTAAGAGTGATTTTTAAAAAATTCTTCTTAGATTTTTAAAATTAAAATTTTAAGCTGTTTTAGTAACTTTTTTTAAGTTTGCATTTAAAATAATAATTTGAGGGTTATAAAATTTATATCACGAGAAAGATCATAAAAATTCCTTTAAAAGGAAATCTTTTTCGAATCTTTACCTCCGTTTTCTGATTTTTGGTGAATTTTTTAACTATTCATTTTTAGAATTTAATTTATTAAATGCCGATCACGTGATTTCCTTTTCTGGTACTTTAAATAAATTTATCGTCACGTGCATAACAACTAAATAGACAAAAAACTATTTTTTTCTCGCCAAGGCGGCAGACATACATTATTTTGTACATTATTTTGTCTACAAAAATATCCCTTATAATTTATATATATATATATATTTTTTTTTCTACATCAATTGTATATATTGGTCGTCATATTTATTATAAATATATATATACTAGCTTTATATACCCGGCGTTGCACGGGTGAACCCTTAATAAAGCTTACTTATATGATATGTATATTTGTATTTTATGGCAATCTATACCCCTCTCCACTGGTCATCATCCCATCAGCATATTATAATAACCCCCCCCCTCCCCATGCTAATGTCAGCATTAAAATGTTTCTTTCAATTTTGATAACCCACTGGATCCCGGCCCTTCGAGGAGTTTGAGGGCTTCCCCGTAAACCCTTGTGAAAATCGCCGGTTTCATAAACAAAGAATTACCTGACGTTGCCCAGGATAATAAAAATGAATGGAGTTAACCTGAGCTCTAGATGCATACGTACTAACAACCGAAATATATACAATTCACACACACACACACTTTTCCACACTTCATTTAATTAATATTGATCTCTCTCTTTTCTCCTACCACCAATTTGGTGTTCAAAATGGTGATATATAGGAAATATAAATTATTCGATTGTTTCTAGCAATTTTTTCAAAATCTAAAGCGAATGTCGAAAAATCGTGACATTGATCGTGTTTGTTGCATTTAATCGTGTTTCTTACATTTTAAATCAAGAATCTTATGGATATCTGTTTCCTTCTTTGAGATATGACGAAATATGTAAAAAACACGTAAAAACACGTTTAGCCCCCCTAACCCCGTGGGGGCCAAATTTTGAAAAATCCTTAAATTGGTTTTTAGGTATTCATATTCCTTAGATTTTAAAGCAAAAATCTTATGGATATCTGTTTCTTTCTTTGAGATATGAGGTAATATGTAAAAAATACGTTTTGCCCCCTCCCCCCCCATGGGGGGACCGAATTTTGAAAATCCTGAAATTGGTTTTAATGTATTCGTGTTCCTTACATTTTAAAGCAAGAATCTTATGGATATCTGTTTCTTTCTTTGAGATATGAAGGAATACGTGAAAAACACGTTAAGCCCCCCCTCCCCGTCCCTTGGGGCCAAATTTTAAAAAATCCTGAAATTGGATTTAAGGTATTCGTGTTCCTTACATTTTAAAGTAAGAATCTTATGGACATCAATTTCCTTCTTTGAGATACGAAAGAATATGTAAAAAACACGTTTTGCCCCCCTCCCCCCCTTGGGTGGCGATTTTTTAAAAATCGCTTCTTAAATGACGCCTTCAGCCCAAAAGTAATAAGCTCTTAAAATTTGATATCTGTATCTCCAATAGTTTTTGCTGGGTGTTGATTTCTTTATATATATAAATAAAACACGTAAGAACACGTTTAGCCCCCCTCTCCGCCTTGGGAGACGAATTTTGAAAAATCCTGAAATTGGTTTTTAGGTATTCATGTTTCTTACATTTTAAAGCAAGAATCTTATGGATATCGATTTTTTTCTTTGAGATATAAAGGCATATGTAAAAAACACGTTTTGCCCCCCTCTCCCCCTTGGGGGGCGAATTTTGAAAAATCCTGAAATTGGTTTTTAGGTATTTATGTTCCTTACATTTTAAAGCAAGAATCTTATGGATATCTGTTTTCTTCTTCGAGATATGAAGGAAAATGTGATAAAACACGTAAAAACACGTTTTTTCCCCTCCCCCCCCTTGGGGGCCTAATTTTGAAAAATCCTGAAATTGGTTTTTAGGTATTCATGTTACTTACATTTTAAAGCAAGAATGTTATGGATATCAATATCCTTCTTTGAGATATGAAGGAATATGTAAAAAACACGTTTTGCCCCCCTCCCCCCCCTTGGGGGGCGAATTATGAAAAATCGCTTCTTAAATGACGCCTTCAGCACAAAAGTAATAAGCTCCTAAAATTTGATATCTGTATCTCCAATAGTTTTTGCTGGGCGTTGATACGTGTATGTATATATAAGTCAGGACTTCTTCCTTTATAGATATAGATAATAAATGCGATGATCAATGTATACAATTGATGTAAAATATATATCTATCTATATATATATATATTTATAAAAAAATCGTAAGGGATATGCATTTTTTTTGGATAATATCCAATTGTCTGCTGCATTAGAAAGAGAAAAAAATATTTTTTTTGTCTATTTAGTTGTTACGCACGCGACGATAAATTTATTGAAACTACCAGAAAAAGAAATCACGTGATCGGCATTTAATAAATTAAATTCTAAAAATTAATCTTTAAAAATTCACCAAAAATCAGGAAATGGAGGTAAAAATTCGAAAAAAATTTCATTTTGAAGGAATTTTTATGATCTTTCTCGTGATATAAATTTTATAACCCTCAATGTATTATTTTAAATGCAAACGTAAAAAAAGTTTAAAAAACAGCTTAAAAATTTAATTTAAAAAATCTAAGAAGAATTTTTGAAAAATCTTTCTTAATGTACCCCTACACTATTAGAAGAATCGCCATGCAAAATTTCAGCCCTTTAGGTCCAGCGTTTTGGTCTGTGCGTTGTATGTCAGTCAGTGAATGAATGAGTCAGTTACGGAACTGTTTTATATATATAGATAGATATAGATTAAACGTTTGTCACTTGGAGAAACGTTTAATTGACAAAACGTTTACAATATAGACGTTTACAATATAAACGTTTACAATTGACAAACGTTTATTGATACACATTGGTATCTCAAAATTAGAGTAAGAGATGAAATAAAAATACAAAAATAAAAAAAGGATTTTAAGTAAAGAATGTTTTTTTAATTATTTTAAGCACCTAAAATAATATTCAAATTAATATTACGTTACTTAATAATTGTGTGCACGGCCGCCATCTTGGATTTTTTTGCGCCAACTTGGCGATTTTACCGTGTTTTGAGGAGTGGAAAAATTCTCGCCAATGTGTTTTAAGCGGTGTTTTCAAAACGCTGGACTTTGAATTTTTTTAAGCTTTTTTAATAAAAAACACCTGTCTAAATTATGAAACTTACAAAAAATTTTTGAAAAATCATTTAAACGTTGGACTTAGATTTATTTTTGAGTTTTTGATAAAAACCACATTTTTCTGAAAAAATCATTCTGAAATATTGGAAATTTTGGGTTTTTCTTTTAGCTTTTTTAATAAAAACGACCTTTTTAAATTGTGAAACTTAGAAATATTTTTGAAAAATCATTTAATCGTTGGACTGAGATTTTTTTTTGTCATTTTTAATTAAAAACTACCTTTTCAAATTATGATCCATATGAAAAATTTGGTCAAATGAATTTTACTTACAGATAAAATTTCAATGTCATCTATTCAGTTTGCCCTAACTCTTTGACTAATAGCAATGAATCACCAAAATATTATGCTAATATAGTGTTAATTAGAAAAAAAATACAGCATTTTCGTACCACCTAAATAACTTGCAATTTAAAAATTATCTAAAATTCAGCTTTGAAAAATGTAAAATAATTATGAACCCATAAATTTATGGTGAGTAACCAGATCCTCTCTCTCTCTCTCTCTCCATTGTGGTAATGAAATTTTACTTCAGATTTGACCTTAACCAAATATTTGGTGCATACAATAAAATCGGGACAAGGATTATTTGACCATTTATCCTGCTGTGTTGGAAATAAGACAAAAAAAACCCTTTTACTAAACCAATAACTTAACCTTAACTAACTTTTTAACTTAGGTTCCTGGGGAGAGAGAAGTTGAACTTCAGTTATTTAAATTTATTTGTAATCCACTACAACTTGGAATTATAAAATATTTTAAAATATATTGTATTTAAAATGCATACTGAATTTTACATTTTACGAAAAAATGATGGCAGACAATTTTTACTTCAAATAAATGAAATGGTGTATCATTATAGTATATTAATTGACAATCGATAAACAAAATTAAAAGCAACTTAAATTTAATAAGTTAACGAAAAACTGATAATGGATTCAAAAATTTTCAGCAAAAAGACTCTTAGTTTTAAAAATAATTTACTCTTTTGAGTATAGTCAATTTGACTCAGATTTCCAGGTCAAGGCCAAGATCTGACCTAAAATTATTATACTGTAATTAAAAGATCACATCAGAAATAACTGTTTGATCTTAAAATTAGAGAATTTGACATTGGGTTATTTTTACCAGAACGCAATAATTATCGCCATGCGAAATGCGCCAAACCCTGGCGGAAAAATCTAAGATGGCGGCCGTGCACACAAATCCAGAGTATCCCCCCTAACTTCATTTCTACTGATCAGATATACATAATATATAGCCTATGACCATCTGGAATAATGTACCTTTCAAACAGTGAAAGAATTTTTCAAATAGGTGCAGTGGTTCCGGAGATTACCCTCCACGTACAAAATCTGCTCTCTCTTTATATATTAGTATAGATTTGTTTTTTTGGCAATAATTGCATACATTGGCCGTTGAATTTAATTTGAATGTACTCCGTAGCGAAGTGAGGGTTTTCAGCTAGTCTATATATATAAAACAGTTCCGTAACTGACTCATTCACTGACTGACATACAATGCACAGACCAAACCGCTGGACATAAAGGGCTGGAATTTTGCATGGCGATTCTTCTTATAGTGTAGGGGTGTACTAAGAAAGATTTTTCAAAAATTCTTCTTAGATTTTTTTTAATTAAATTTTTAAACTGTTTTTTTAACTTTTTTACGTTTGCATTTAAATTAATACTTTTAGGGTTATAAAATTTATATCACGAGAAAGATTATAAAAATTCCTTTAAAATGAATTTTTTTCGAATCTTTACCTCCATTTTCTGAATTTTGGTGAATTTTTAAAGATTAATTTTTAGAATTTAACTTATTAAATGCTGATCACTTGTTTCTTTTTCTGGTACTTTAAATAAATTTATCGTCACGTGCATAGCAACTAAATAAACAAAAAATTTTTTTTTTCTTGCTAATACGGCAGAAGATTGGACATTATACAAAAAAATATTAAAATATGGTAAAAGAAATGTTTTACAAACTGTACTATGATAACTGTACTATATTCTTTAGTATTCTTTATATTATATTTAATTTGAATATTTTCTTCTACATTATTTTGTCTATAAAATTATCCTTTACGATTTTCTTATAAATATATATATATATTTTACATCAATTGTATACATTGATCGTCGTATTTGTCATATAATATATATATATATATATATATATATATATATATATATATTTGGCATGAATTGCATAGATTGACCGTTGTATTTAATTTGAATGTACTCCGTAGCGAAGTACGGGTTTTCAGCTAGTATTTGAATAAATGACAAAACAAATAGTACATAGTAATATTAAATATGAAATTTTAATAAAATGAGTTTTGGCAAAATAAAAGTGTAGATGGTAAGGAAGACTCTTTTAGTTGTTGTTATGCAAAGTAAATATGTACCCAAAATACCCAGTTTGGAATAGTTTCTGAAATTTTGCTCATTTCGTTTTTCCATGCTTTTGCTAACATTTTCTCATATAATAATAAAAAAATTTGTTATTGGCAATAAATTTTCATTGAGATCACGTGATTTTTGCTTTCTAAATAAAGAAAATGTGTCGATAAAAGAAAATGTGTCGCTAACGAAAAAAGTTTACGCACCACTGGTCTATGTAATGGACGCTTTTGTTACTCAAAAATTATTTCTTCGCAAAAATAGACAGAAAATAAACGTATCAACAAGCCATTTTGCTTATCAATTTTAAACTCACTGATCACAAATAACGATGGACGGAAAGAGAATATCGATCCGATTCCATATCGTATAAGGCACTAAGAGTTTTATTAGTATTCCACGATCTACACGCTCAGGTAGGCCAGACCAGCTAATTGAGTTTCATGCTTCATATCCCCTTATCCAAGAACGAGATTATAATCCAGGATTTCTAAGTTCATTTTGGAATCAGCACATTCAAATTATAAAAAATGGATTATTAGTGTCAGAAACATTTTGTCACTAAAGGTATTACCTCATTCTTAGAAACTTGAATTATATATTTATATATATATATATATATATATATATATATATATATATTATATATTATATATAGACTGAAGAAATTATAAATATTCATTATTCGTTCTACCCACTGTATGTCTGAAGCTGTATTAAATCAATATTGAAAAAATATTAAAAATTTTAGGTGTGTCGAAATTTATAAAGAAAATGTTTTCTAATCAGAGAACTGATATTGGAAGAAAATTATGATTATATTTTATAATATGCTCCAATTTTTCCCAAACTTTCTTTAAGTTAACATTATGAAGGATTTTATATTTATATTGTTACGATAATTAATATTGATAGAATCTTGAATTTCTGTGTGTGGATTAAACCTAATTGCCGAGCATAAGATTTCTATAAAGATCGATTATTTAACAGGTTTCCCAAAATAAATTACAAAAATAAATTCAACTTCCATGAAAAATTTTCAAAATAAAAGTGCATATATCGATATTTTCTTCGATATGATTACGTTTAGTTTCTTAACTAAAGTCGGATTGGGAAATTTTTAAATATATCATTGATTTAGGAGTCGCATTTCTAAGAAAATTTCTATTATTACTATTTTGAGATTGCATTGATTTTTGTCAATATGAAGTTTGCGTGTTTGAAAACATATTAATAGGGTAATACTAACATAGGAAGCTTATATGGGCATACAAACAGTGATAATAAACCATTATATGGCCAATGACCTCAACGCTATTTCAACACGATAAACAAACCATGGCTATTACTCGGCAACAATTTGCCACTGTCTCACAGACGCAAGAGCACAACACTACTGCACAATCGCAAACTAATCAATTTAGACGCAAATCACTGATGAGTTTACAAAGATTTAACCCATTAATAAAGTCTCACATGGGCAAAGTGATACATAACATAGCACTAGGAAATTGGGAAAAACCAATCACACAAACAGCAAAAACAAAACAAAATATCACAAGAGGACTACGATCGGTAATCTCGGCAACAAGGGAAACCCAACAAAATTCCACCTAGCCGACTGACATACTAAAATTAGCACAACTAAATCTTCATAGCAGAATGTTAGGCCCCATACAATTCAGCCAATATTTGACAGAACAAATTATAGGCATAGCCCTAGTCTATATGCCAAAGACAGGCAAACACGTCGACTATCCGGGTTTGGCGTTAAATGGAAAACGTACTGTTCAACTGGTGAGGCGATGTCAGGTATTTTTGGAACGAGTTCAGTAATAATCATAAATCTAGACCAAACACCGGTCCAACTTTCTAACTTCTCTCATCACGTGGCGGCTCAACTACAGAACAATAATCATAAACTAACACTAATAAGCACTTGTGCCGGATAGGTACATGACTTTGATAGATATTTAATAGAATTGGGATCAGTGATAAAAGTAGTAACCGGAGAACTGCTTATAAGTGGGGACTTAAACGCCCAATCTATCACATGGGGCAATGCACAATCGGATACTAGAGATGAAAAATTATTAGACTTTATCTTAGAACATGGATTTGTGGCCCACAATTACCCAAATAGAATCCCAACATACGAGAGTAATGACAAACAAGGCTGACCGGAGTTAACTTTAAGTATGGGTCATCTCTCACTAAAATTTAAAATTTTGCAAGTAATAGGGCCACAATTGTATAGAATACTCAATATATTATTCCTTGGCAGCTCCCTCCTGTCATCGGATGGATACAACGCACGGTAACCATGAGCGATTTAAGAAACAAATTAAAGAAGTAACAAAACCAATAGAAAGAAAATTAAAAACGCGAAAAATACAGACACGCTAGATGTTGCAGTAGAGAAGATAGTAGAATATTCCCAACAGTGGGCAAAAAGAACTATAAAAACAGAAAAACCCAACACTTAAACAACCAACCTGGTAGACAACATAATTAAGAGAGGAAAAAGAAACAAAGCTTATTCCATCAGGAGAAAGGCACAAAAAGAAACTGATCCAGAAAAAAACAACAAGAAAACAAACGACCTTTAAAAAGGCGCTGTACAAAAGATTAATAGTTAAAACAGTTAAAATAGTTAAAAGATTAATAGCTAATGTGTGGAAGAACTTTTGTAATTCAACATTAAAACCCTATGACAAAATTTTAAAAATGACCACTAATAAATACGCGAAACAAATGGGTTTTGAAAACATTCTAGATAATAACTTCCTTCTGACCGTGAAAAAGAACCAAGAATTTTTTTAATGTTATTCATAACAGAAAAAGGCAACTACAATAGGGCAAAATAATCCACTCCTCTCTCCTACCCTCTGGCCACCTGTCCAGAAATTAAAAGAATACTAAGCTATGTTAACACGCGGAAGGTTCCGAATTTCGA
Organism: Dolomedes plantarius; assembly: GCA_907164885.2. NCBI lineage: Eukaryota > Metazoa > Arthropoda > Arachnida > Araneae > Dolomedidae > Dolomedes > Dolomedes plantarius. Next base: position 170,224,592 of record OU015495.1, on the reverse strand, counting down.
TTTAATAGACTGCAACCTGCTTAAACGAATATTTGAAGCGTACCCATAACTAATAATTCTCATCATGAACAAATGTCTAGACTTAGGCCACGTTCCATAACCGCTTAAGAAATCAATAGTTGTTCTTTTTCCAAAACAAGGTAAGCCATAACCACCCAAAGTTTTATAGGCTCATATGCCTCCTTCCAACTTGAGGGAAATTGTTATAAAGGGTAATCCGTGGTAGAATGTCCCGTGAATTCCTTAAGGAAGGCTTTTGGCCAACAACCAATTCGGCATTTTGTTTCATTTATTAGGCTGCTCGCAGCACTCCCTCCCTTTGTTCTTCGACTTTTTTTCTAATTATTTTCCTGATGACGACAGTCTAAAGGTTTTTTTTTCTGTTTGGAGCATGGCACTTTACGGAGGTTCCGCAGAGTGGGCCACGTCTCGTGACGCTGATCAATTTGAGACGCGGGAAACGGATCCAGGGTTATGACTGTTCCCTCTCAAAGTTGACCAGTTACCAATTTTATTCTTGGTTGGTTCCTAGGTAGTCGTCACAATGGCACCCTAAATTTTCATTGTTTTTGTTTACACTCTCTCATCTGGCCTTGCGTCTTGTTCCACCCTCATTAATTCTGCGTCGCCGGGTCTCTTCGCTTGCCTCTGGAACATGAATCATTCGGCAATCATCACCCCAGTTAAAAACTTAATCAAAATATTTTCTCTTTTCAGCCATCCTAAATAGCCACTCGCCAGTCGGTCTGAGGGGCTCACGCTCATCTCAGGCCGCTCCCCTGGGCTTGACGTGGGAGTGCCCGGGTGCTTGGAAGGATTGGTGCTTGGGGGGGGGGGGACTCTGCGGTCTAATCCCATCGATGGGGGTCTCAACACGGAAGGCCTTCGTATCTATGTCGGGCCCCATCCAGTGCAATGGGAATATAGGAAGCTTAAACATTTAATTCACTTCTAATATTTTTAGGTTTTCCACATCAAAGCATAAGAATTAAGCTGGTTTGTGTAATTATAGTGCATGCAGAATATATTACCAAATAAAGGAAATGTGATGGTAATAATTTAATCACTTTTAATTCTCGCTGTACCATATATTTTCATCTGATACTTTGTATAGAACTCCAAATAATCTAATAGCATGCTGTGTGAGAAAATAAAAAAAAAGTTGTAAACCTGAATAAAGTAATGGAAAAATATAACGAAAAAGTATTTTTTTCTCTCTTCCTGTAAAGCTAAATAAAGAAAACACCATCTGAAACTTACAAGGATTTTGAACTAAGCCCTGAGTTATTTCTAAATACGAGAAAAGATTTATACTGATGTTTTCAAGTCAATAAGTAAAAAGAAAAGTTTCAAGAGAACTATGAGTAAAAGAATAAAATATACTCTGATTTTCTTTAAATCAAAATTATTTTCTCCTGAGAGCCTGTAATCCCTATTTCGATGTTTACACGCACAAAAAGTGAAGTAAAAAGTTAACAGAATATTCATTGAATTTCACAGAATGCTCTCATAAATTTTTATTTTTCCTAATCCAGAGAAAAATTAATTTTCAGCTTCTTTAAATTTAACTGATTAGTTTCTGGTGAGATTTACTAAATACTAATATTTAATCTTTTTAACTTTTTAAATTAAAATTAAAGATTCTAATTATGATGTATTCCTGAAGTCCTGGAAAAACGCCATTGCATATTTTATACTCATGTTCTATCAGAACATTTGCGAATAAAAATTTGTCTTATAAATATGATTAAGAAAATAATACTCATACTTAAATTCCTACATAGATGGAGCCATATTGAAATCTTGAGCAACAAAATATACTCTTGCGGTGTATAGGATATGATTTGGGGTTGAAAGTAGTTTTGAATCGCGATATTAACCTACTAATAATGCAAGGAAAGCATATTTCACATACACAGTGTAGTATGAGAACTGTTGTAGAATGCCTGAGTCCATGTGAGGATTCATGTTATAAAAATCTTCGAAGTTTATATTCTTTACACGTTTTTATGAAGAACTAACCTTTCACAAACTCTCTACTTTGTTAATTTTTTTAAAAAATTCACTGACTTCCAAATTTAAACCTATACATACCATTAAAGAATGAATGTGTTTGAACTAGTGTATTCATCTTAGAAAGATATAAGACAAATTTAAATTTCACGGGAAAAGTATTTTAGTGAGTTAATCGTACTATTACATTTCTAAAGAATTAGATAGTATACCTAGTAATGGATCCCTATCAGAGGTATAAATAAGGAGGTTTTTGTATGTTCATATAATAGTATTTAATTTGAATACCGTAATCGATATACATACTTCTGTGTTGATCAAATAAATTAATCGTCATTTTTACCCCGTGCATTGATAATATTGATAAATTTGAAAAGTCTAATTAGTTTAAGTAAACATTATGCATTTTGTACCTTTAAAAATGAGCTTTTTACGTTAGAAAAGCAACGATGTTTATGGAAGTTTCCTATAATAATTCATTAGGTATTAATGTGTTAATTAATTTATGTAATACAACAGTAATATATAGTGGTATAAGGAACAAATTCTAATACAAATTAAAACCACGCAGCCTATTTAAAATTATTTTGATCATATTGTGTACTTATAATTAAAAGACTTGGAAATAATATTGGAAATAATTTCGCAATTTTGAAACTAAATTAGCAAACATTCATGTTATTTTTTTAACTTTGACGTAGTTTAAAAAAAATTATAATCTAATTTTCGAGTGGATACAAATCTAGCTTCTAATAATGGCATTTATTACAACAGTCTAAAATTTATCTAGTAAAACATTGTAAGAAACTAAGGCAAATTTATAAACAGTATTTTTCCGAAATTCAGTTTCATATTAAGGCATTTTAAAATTAATCTTTGAAAATTTTCATACCAAAATTGAAAAGAAATCCTGTTGGAAACATCTTTTGCCTTGGGCATTTTATCTTTCGTTGAAAAAAAAATAACATACAGAAAACTGGGAGAAGCACCATATTTTATTTAGAAAGCAAAATTCAATCGAAATTTCTTACTAAACCTACCCACATTGAAAAAATATGAATCGATATACTAACTGTAATCGATGTCTTTACTCGTTCCACGCTGGTGTGCTTTTTAAATTACCGCTTTCACTTCAAATTACTCCGTGATCATTCAGCTAAAACTAATCAACCGGTTGCAGGGACAAGATTAAGGATTTAAATGAAGTCTCATTACAAACTCATTTTAATAGAGAATGAAAAGGAAATTAAAAAATTTTCCCCCGAATCAAATTCTGCCGTACTTTTCTCGGTTTCTCCTTTAAAATATACTAAGATTTTTAAAAACTAGCAGAGTTTTTTTTACGATTTTAATTAATTTGTTTCCAAACTAAATCTACTCAAAAGCATACTACTGCTCGTTAATTTTTTTACTAAAATTTAGCTTCCTAATAAAAGGCAATTTTAAGATCCACGTGCCAAGAGGCAGTTTCACTAATACGAAATCTATAACTTTTTTAATATTAGTTGAGGATTATATTTTTCCAAAATTTAATTCTATAAGCTGATTGAACTTTCAGGTATATGATGATACCTACTGCGTAAGATATAACTGACATGTATAAAGTTTTGCTCTAGAGAATTGAACACTGCTGCTAAAAATTAACTTCATTTTCTGTATACTGGTGTTAATGAATGTCAACAAATATCTAACATTTTTTTTTTAATTTTTAAAAGTTTTCTTTTCAGTCTAAATTGCGTAGTTTTAGCTTTACATTTATTATGAAGTTACTCCTTAAAACGTAGTAAAATATTTAATATGACTCAATGTTTGAATCGAAATCGATACTTTTTAATATGTAGTAATTCTGATACACGAAAATAATTAAATAGTACATTATAAGATACACGATTTTGCTTGCTATTTTTAAGATAGTTGAAATCTCAGATTTTTTTTTTTTATCTACCGTAAGGCGTAGTGTAAAAATTTAAGTATCCTTTCGGCTGTTACTATTCCTTTCGGCTGTTACATTTTTGTCATTAACCGTGCTGCCTGTGGGTGAAAAGTTTTAGCTTCCGAAGTTGTATTTTAAAGCCCCTGTCAATTATAATTTGATAATTAAATTGAAATTAAGAAATTATTATTTATATTGAGCATAAGTAAGAGATTTATGTATGTGTGCATAAAAATAGAGCATCTTCAAAAAATCCCAACACAATACCTCATTTCGCATTTTAGTACACACGATATCATTTATTACATATTTATATTCCTAGCTTTAACTGTCATGTTGTTGTTGTTGCTAAGCCCTCTGGACTAGAAAATGCTAGAGACTCCATGATACTCTGTCCATGGAGACTCTGTCGGCCCATGAGACTCTGTCGTGTGAGCAAAAGAGGCAGTAGTATCATAATGCTGACGGGGATACCTAAACAGCCCACAATATAGGAAGGATTCACAGGAGCAGCAAAACAGGGGCAAGGGGGAAAGACCTTAGTACAATTCTCGAAGCGCATATTTGTTGTATGCCTACCCTAAATTGTTATAAATCCTTAATAATATCATTATTTATACCTAGACTATCCATAAATATAATTGTCTATTGATCTTCGGATATCGTTGATTATAAATTACTTTTTGTTAATTTTAGTTTTGAAAAAAAATCCTTTCTTAGAAGGCTACGGTTACAAGTAACGTTAAGAAAATACTCAATAGAATAGTAGTATTTGGAAATGAATCCGTAAATTTTTTGTTGTTGTAGTTGTTGTTGTTGTCTTCCCTTTCCGAACAGGGTCAGAACCTGCACAGCCCATTCGGTTGCCCTGGTCATAGCAACTATAGCAGAAGGACGAATAACAGACATACAACAATCATTTGAAATGGGAACCACCCATTACCCATTTCAAACAGACAGTTTGGTATGGCCACCCAAACTGTCATGAATCCTTAATTAGATCATTATTTATACCTAAATCATTATTAAATATAATATCAATTGATCATTAAATATAATTATCAATTGATCTTCGGACATCGTTGAATATAAAATACTTTTTGTTAATTTTAATTTTGAAAAAAATCCTTTCTCCGAAAGCTACGGTTACAGGTAACGTTAAGAAGATACTCAGTAGAATGGTAGTATTTTGAAATGTATCCGTTATTATTTTTTTGGTGCCTTCCTTTTCCGAACAGGCGTCTTTGTGCGGATCACAACCTGCACAGCCCATTCGGTTGCCTTGGTCATAGCAACAATAGGAGAAGGACGACTAATAGAAATACAACATTCATTTGAAAGGGGTAATGGGGACCTGACATCTTTAGTGTATATTCAAAATTGTTGTGCTCGGAATAAGTTTTTTTATACAGATTAGAACATCACCGAAATTCCGTTGCACTTTCAGACTATCTCTGGCGATGAGATATAGTCAACCTCCCTCCAGTAGAGAACTGGCACTGGTTTTGGGGTTGTTGCCTCGGGGAGGTCAATTTTCCAAATGAGAGGTCGGGATAATCAACATTCTTCATCGTAACACATTTTCTCCCGTTGACCTTCGCTTCTGTACAGTTCCACCCCTTATCAAAAAAGAACTTCTCCCGAGTTGTTACTCGGGGATCTTTTCTTCGGAGAAAGATAATACAGTCTTCAGCACCAAATTTCTCATTGTCTCTACCAGGGAGGAAATGTTATTCGAGTTTGTGCTTAGACTTTATCTTGGAAAGTAAGAAAAAGTTTAAAACTAAGCATTTAACCCTTTCGGGGGCAAAAACTTCTACCTTTTGCACGGTACAGATTATTTTGTCGGGTTTTTATAATCTAAAGAATCTTGAAAAATTTTGCAATTAAATGTTGCAAAATAATTTTACTTCTTTAAACTGATAAGGTAAACGCACCAGTAATGGTCCGGTTAAGAGAAAAATTGAAGTAAATCTGAATTTTCACAGCTATAGATAAATCAAACTGGTCCAAATTTTTACCTGCCATTTTAATAACTGTCTTAGATCTGTAGTAGCAATTGGAGCGCACTGGCTGCATTCATAAAAAATATATATATACATAAATAATAACCAACCTGGTACACCTATAATGGGCCATTATTTTATCCGATGTACCCATAATGGGCAAACCAATAATGGGCCATCAATATCGCCCATCACAACATTAATGGGCTATCTATTTCATCTGTTATGGAAAAAAATCAATTCTACAATATCATAAAATTGGAAAGAAAAGGAACTAAAAACATGATGTATATTTTTTAAACATGTTTATTCATTTTATAACTACAGTACAACTACACTAAATATATAAAAACTGAAATATAACTGAAATATAAATTAATTAACTTAAACATCTAAAGTTAAATTCACTTAAAAATTGTGGTTAATGTTGCCGGTGATGTACCACTTTACTTGTCACAGCTGGTATGTTGTTGCAAATATTGACATTTCCGAAAAAATAATTTGTACCAGTGTATCAGCATTGGTATTTTTGTATCAGCATTGAGAATCTGCAAAATGGATGCACCACTCTCGGCCAGGGGATCGACAGACTCGTTGACAGAGACTCCGCAGTGGCCCGGAAACCATTGTAAAATGGCATCTTTATGGTGCTTGCTTAAGCCCTGCAAGAGCTTCTCACACTCAAGGATGTTAGCATAGTGAGATTTATTATAAAAATCAATTGCAATTTAAGCATCCTTAGAATCCCAAAAGATAACAATTTTGGAGAAATAGCCCAGATGACATTGCATAGCTGACACAGAATCCGTGTCTTTAGAATTAATAAACAGTTCAAAGCTTCCTACAATCAAGGATGTTAGCAGAGTGAAGTGTATTGTAAGAATCAATTGCAATTTAAGCATCTTTAGTATCCCAAAAGATAACAACTTAGGAGAAATATCCGAAATGGCACTGCGTGGATGACAGAGAATCCGTGTCTTTGGATTTAATAAACAGTTCCAAGTTCCAGGGCCCGACTTAGCCTAATTGGAGTCCGGGGCAAAAACTTCGTTGGGGGCCCCCCTCTGCTTCACTACTTCAGTAATGAAGAACCGAACGTTATGGAGGTATTTAAATTTTTCACCTCATTATAGATATATAACAAGAAAATTGACTAGAACCTAAAATAGCTATAAAGTCCCCCCCTCCAATGGTCAGACGAAATATCGTTCTGTCCATTTTATTGATTTTCTGACAATTCTATGTCCATCATTAAAAGGGATATAGCACATCTAAAAAAAGTTCATTAAAGAAGGAAACATAAAATAAACTTTCTATTCGATTTGGGGCCCCCCCCTCTAATGTAGGGGCCCGGGGCAACTGCTCCGTATGCCCCTGCCTTAGTCAGGCTCTGCCAAGTTCTCTCCGAAATCTCAATTCCACATTTGAGGTGTTTTCGTTTTTAGTTGAATAATAATTAAATCGCTTCATTTTGAACAGGCATAGAAATATCAGGTGGAGAAAAGTTTTGCTTCTTTTTTTTTTCTAAGTCATCAGCCATCTCATTCCCAGAGATACCGCACTGGCTTGACATCCACTGGGGAACAAGGTGTTTACCGTTTGTTATCAATAGACATTTTTTCTTGCAAGAATTTTAATTTTCAGTTTCATCATGACAAGGAGGATCTAAATAAGTCATAACTACCGGTTAATCGAAAATCTCTAGGGCATCCTGCTAGGTATCCTTAAACTCTTCAACTGCCATAGAAACTGTAGAATTTTTTCCAATACCAATTTTAGAAAATGAAGCTTAGAAGAAGAAAAAATCTACTCTTATGAAACTTTCTTCCCACAAAACTAATTTACAAATACACCAAAAAGTAAAAATTCCTTGAACGTCAAAATATTTTTATAATATTGATATATAAATCATTCACGTCTCTTTGAGCAACTATACACAGCAATTTTTGCTGTGTTCAATGTACATAGATTTAAAAGAAAAGCCGTGTCTGCTTACTGTGTTAGCTACAAAATATAAACAATAAAAATTGTCTCACGTTGTTTAGCTTTTAAATTGAACGTTTATTCTGAGCAGACACAAAAATTTCGTTCCCCAAAGATGAAAGAAAATTTTCTTGACTGGTATTAAATGTGTAGTTGGTTTTCTGTATTTACGACTGCACATTGTTGAAATTTACAAAAGCTGTTAATATAATCCACAAATTTCAGAGTCTATATTTTTTCGATGATGAATTCTTTGGTTTTCAAATTTTTTTCTTTTTTCAGTATTACTTATGAAACACATCTTTGGCTAGTATGATGAAATTTATTAATGCTCAAAAAATGTTATGAAGACTGCATTTTCCAAATATTTTACATACCGGTGATCCAATTACAGTGGTGAATACAGTTTAAAAAACATTTTGAGATTTTCAGCTTTCAGAAAAGTAATAAAAATTCTTTTAATTTATACTAAAATGTATTTTTTTTAGAATTGAGAAATTTCAATTAAATTCTAACAGCTAAAAGTACAATAAAAATATTACAGCTTAAAGTACAATGAAATTCTAAGAACTAAATCCAAGAAAAAACAAATTATTATGGAACAAATCAGAATGTTATTGGGAAAATATTGCATTTACGGTCCCAAACGTAATTGAGGCAGTACATAAAGACTCATTATACCTACAGTTAAAACTAAAATTAAAAGAGTCAAAATTTGCTTTTTCATTACAGGTTTCATTTCAAATCAAAAGACATTTAGTTAATATATGTGCTATAAAGATTGAACTTCATAGCTTACAGTTTAATTTCTATCAGGCAAGCTACATAAATGCTTTGAATATTTGTAAAAATTAAAAAATTAGACCATTGGGAGATTTTTTTAATAAGGTAACTTACGCATAGGGTGCTTTAAATATTTCATGCATATGAAGCACATTTCATGCATATGTCCCTTGATGTCCTACCAAATCTAATTAAAACGTTTGAATTGCATTAAATACCAAGCCATTTAACTTCAATTACTATAAAATCTTTACGACGAAGATTCAATTTAAAATGTGCGTCGGGGAAGGATCGAAGGAGCAAATCCAGTTATATATACCCTCTATAATTTCTTTTTATTGATAATTATATTTATTAACATGCAGTGTATTAATCTGCTTAATCGAAATGACATCAGTAATAATAATTTTTAATGTTTACATTTTATTATCTCAGTTTCCTTTAATTTTAAGGTACTTTTTAGTGTTTATTGTCAATAGGGAGTACCATGGACCCTAAAGATGAAACGAAGAATATTGAAATCGAAGTTTGCCATAGATAAATTTTAATCACCTTCAACTCTTCTGGGATTTTCTGCAAAGTATTAAATACTTTTCATTGGCAAAAGTATTGCGTTAATTTAGATTTTTGAGAGCATTAACGTTTATATATAACTATTATAATTATTTTAAATCAGACACTATTTAGGTTATATTAAGATATTTTATAAAATCACGTATATATCTATTTTCATGGTTAAAATAATATATAATATATTCGATATTTTATCATGTAAAGATAATCATGCTCGGTCCGATCAGTAGTGGTATGTATTAAAATTTTTAGAGAGAGTAAATAAGTTATAAAGAGTAAATAATGACTGCATCACGAAGTATATCAATTCATTATTCTATTAAGTATAAATACAGAGGCTATTCACACATTTTTTAGACGATGTATATTGTATTCACAAAACTAAATTACATAAAATTCTTGTGTTTTAAATGTTCTATTTGACGTCCCTTATTCTGAACTATCTTTCGACACCGCAATTTCCAGGATAATAATGCCTTTTGAAGTGTCAGAAGAGGTATTCTATCCCATTCCTCCTGAACAGCTTTCCAGAGTCCTGTAAGGGTTTTGGGCCGACGATTGGATAGTGCAGATTTTAAAAGTCCGAAAGCACAAAAATCCATAGGTGATACATCGGGAGATTTAGTAGGGATATCAGTGAAGGGTATGGCCTCGGTACCAGTTTTTTGTTCCATTTCTTTTAGGAAATTTACAGTGGATTTTGATGTGTGACTGCTAGCTTTGTCCTGATGGAGTCTCACAGATTGATGGCACTGTGGGTAAAGCGATGGTATTTCATTCAGAAAAATTGGCGATAAAATATGTTCCTGATAGTATTTGGAGTTAATCTTGACATTTTTTTCCACTCTCTTTCTTTTTAACTTGCCAATATAAGAAAAACCAGCAACAATCATGAATCCATTAGAAAAACTTTCTTTCGATTCTTTGAACCATGTACTTAAATTTTTTTCTCCCCTTTTATGATAATAAATGGCTCTTTTTTTGTTACAATCATTTAAATACACCCATGATTCATCTATTGTGACAATTGTTTTCCATTTTTCTTTGGATAAGTGTTTCTCATATAGAATTCTGCAGCGTGTCCTGCGTTCAGCGATATGATTTGAAAGAAGACGATGCACATTGCGTTTTTTCGCTTTCTTAAGATTTAAATCAACGTTTATCATTTTGTTTACAGTGGACACCGAGCATTTTAATGATTTTGCAACTGTCCTTTGACTAGGGGAATTTCTTTTAACATTAAACAACGTACCTTTGCAATAGTCGAAGATGTCCGTTTTTTCCTTGGATACTTGTTTGGAATTTTTGTCCCACTTGAGGCTCCAATTTGACGTTTTTTTCCTTTCTTGTTGACGATATTACCTATCGACGCTTTAGATATCACAAAACCATGACTTTCACATCGTTTTTGGATAACGAAGTATGCATATTTCTCTTCAGGAAGAGCATAAATGTAGCCTTCGAACCACTGCTTTGTTAAAAACGCCATTTTGAATAAAAACAAAACTTTCAAGCCGCAGACGATAATTTTGACTTTTAAAAACATAGTACAATTGCAATTATTTCTTTTGCAGCAAACGATTTTTTATTACCGCTTACCAAAATCGTCTAAAGAATGTGCGAACAGCCTCTGTTGTATACTTAATAGAATAAAAGAAATTTTGAGAGAAATATGTATAAAAAAGTTTTATTTGCGTAAAAAAAAATTTAAATACAGAACTGAAAAAAAGCAGAAAAAGTAAATTAATTTTAATACAATTTTTTATGTAATAAAAATGATCACTAAATCCTCCTTCGGTGCTTTATTGCAGAAAATTGCTTGATTGCATTTCCATAATTAATTCTTTTAGATACCATCTTTTCTATAGAAATTATTGCTTTAGTTCACTCAGTATCTCTCTGGCTGTTGTTCCTTAATAATTCTTTAACGTCTTCAGTGAAAAAACAATATTTTTTCAGGTAGTCTATTCTAACGAAACTACCGCGAGTTATTAACGTAGGTTTACTTATCGTTGCTTACCTCTTTTTGTTACGCATTTTGGTACTTTTCTGTTTAACTGTTTACTGCTACTGGGTTTGGCGCGCTGCCAAAATTATAACTCGCAACGCCGGACAATTTGTTTCTTTTCGGAGGACCGTTATTGAGCAACGTAATAATACGTTAAAAAGAAAAAAAATTCAGCTGCTTCTACATTTACAAGGTAGTGTTAGGAGAAATCTTAGAGTTACCAACAGCCTTTGGAAATAAGTATTCAAAATTAATTTTAAAGATAAAAATTAATACATCTTGTGCATATTTTACTTCATTCGAAAAAAATAAGACTTAAGTTCAAAAGTTCCTCTATGATATCAGTAGTTCACATGCATTTTTTGTTGTCTGAGGTTCTAAGAATGAGATAAAATCGATTTACAGCAACATCGCAAACAGTTGATATCTACCTACGTTGCTTATAAGATACTGAGGTACATAAATGTTTACTCAACAAGTGAATCATTCGGTCGATTTTTATTTTTTTTATCAAATCCCGAGTTTGTAAATTGTGGGACTAAAAGATTTGAAACTGAAAAATATTGTATAGTAGAATAATAATATTGAATGGAAAATCATTATACAAAAGTTACGATCAACATCAGAACTTTTTAAAAAGTTTTTGGAATAGAGAATACTTTTCATTCCATAATTTAATTTTTACAACACTAATTAATTTTTAATACAGACATCAGCAAAAATTAATTTATATGCAAGAAAAGTGTGATGATCGGGGAAAGCAGTTTAATTATTTATTCAAATTTTCTAATTTTATGAAAATAATTTTTTCTTCACCTTCTCCAAGTAACTAATGATTAGGGAAAGCAAAATTTTTCCGTTTATTAATATGTAAGATGCAAATGTATATTTTAAGGATTATTGTGTGCAGGATTTTCTTCGCATCTTCATTGAATTACAATATCTGATAGCTTTGAGATATAACGAACGCATTCAAGAAAATCTTAAATTACTTTTCAGTATTTGAAGATTTTTCTTCATTATATTGTAACAAAGACAATATCTTCATAAAGCGTAGCCTTAAGAGAACAACATATCTTCATCCTCATTTTTAAAAAAAATCAATTTTTAATTATGTACACAAAATGGGAATAATTAAATTTGTTTTTACTACATAAAAGACACTTAGAATTCACAGATAACTAATTTGTGGCATATTTTGGCCTTTTTCAAAATGCTTCATGCGTAGTATCAATCACAGGCCTTCAACCAAAAAAGTTGTTAGAAACCCATAGCTGATACTTATAGATTTTTGGACGCTGATTTCAAGAAAAAATAGTAAAAAAATTCCATGACGTACCTTTTTTTCAAAAAGTTGAAAATTTCACAAATTGAAAATTTTGATTTTCGTAGCCACCAATAGATTGCGTTAATTAAGGAAGGGGGTGAGCATATAGTGCCATAAGTCGTCATTACTGGAGAAAACTGGAGATTTTTCTGTCTCTGGTGCGAAAAAAAAACGGAAGAACAGAAACAATCTAAAGAATCTGCCGAACTCTTAGGCTCTAGGCTAAAGCAAAAAATTTTATTGGCTCTTGGTACCTCTTTCTCATGATTCAGAAAAAGAGAAACAGATTTCGTTCCATACTTTTCTCAAGATAGTGGCTTGGTTTACTGTAGCAATATCCCTGGATTGAAGTTGAAAATTTCACAAATTGAAAATTTTGATTTTCGTAGCCACCAATAGATTGCGTTAATTAAGGAAGGGGGTGAGCATATAGTGTCATAAGTCGTCATTACTGGAGAAAACTGGAGATTTTTCTGTCTCTGGTGCGAAAAAAAAACGGAAGAACAGAAACAATCTAAAGAATCTGCCGAACTCTTGGGCTCTAGGCTAAAGCAAAAAATTTTATTGGCTCTTGGTACCTCTTTCTCATGATTCAGAAAAAAAGAAACAGATTTCGTTCCATACTTTTCTCAAGATAGTGGCTTGGTTTACTGTAGCAATATCCCTGGATTGAAGTTGAAAATTTCACAAACTGAAAATTTTGATTTTCGTAGCCACCAATAGATTGCGTTAATTAAGGAAGGGGGTGAGCATATAGTGTCATAAGTCGTCATTACTGGAGAAAACTGGAGATTTTTCTGTCTCTGGTGCGAAAAAAAAAACGGAAGAACAGAAACAATCTAAAGAATCTGCCGAACTCTTGGGCTCTAGGCTAAAGCAAAAAATTTTATTGGCTCTTGGTACCTCTTTCTCATGATTCAGAAAAAAAGAAACAGATTTCGTTCCATACTTTTCTCAAGATAGTGGCTTGGTTTACTGTAGCAATATCCCTGGATTGATGGAGGGTTTTAATATACAGTATAACGTGAACGAGTGGTTACTCTTTATTGACTCCTCAAAAAGAAGCTCCAAACAGTGCTTCTGCCTAATGGCAGCAAGTATGCTTCAGTGCCATTAGACATTCTGTGTACTTGAAAGAATCTTACGAGAATTTAGCTTTGATTCTCACCCATTTGAAATATAAAGAACATGGATAGATGATATGCGGCGATCTAAAAGTGCAATCCCTGCTTCTTGGGCAACTAGCAGGAAACACCAAGTACCCTTGCTTCTTGTGTGAATGGGACAGTCGGGATAAAAAGAAACATTGGACCAAAAAGGAGTGGCCGCAAAGAAAAGCATTAACACCTGGGAACAAAAATGTAGTAAAAGAAAGTTTGGTTGATCCCAGGAAGCTCCTGTTGCTTCCACTTCACATCAAGCTTGGCTTTATGAAACAATTTGTTAAAGCTCTATCAAAAGAAGGAAAGTACTTTAAATACCTAGGCAACAATTTTCCAGGACTCTCGGAAGCAAAAATAAAGGAAGTTGTTTTCGTAGGTCCAGATATACGGAAACTTTTTAAAGACAAAGTGTTTGAAAGTAAAATCCTTTCGAGGAAAAAAGAGGCCCGGAGAGCTTTTAAAGAAGTAGTCACAAAATTCCTCAGGAACGTTAAGGACCCCAACTATAAATCTATCGTGGAAAACATGTTAATGAAATTCAAAGACTTGGTTTGTTCAATGAGTTTGAAAGTTCATTTTTAAAATTCACATTTGGACTACTTTCTCTTTTTGGTGCAGTTAGTGATCTTGGTGCAATTAGTGAAGAACAGGATTAAAGATTTCACTAAGATATCAAAGAGATGGAGCTTAGATACCAAGGTAGATGGAAAGTCAATATGATGGGGACTACTGTTGGCTGCTACACAGAGAAGTTTCGCGTACTGACTACAACAGACTAAATGCCAAAACATCTTTCAGGGAAAAATGAAAAGAAAGAATTAAGGATATATGAATCCAGGATTTATTAAATAATGGTAACCATTAAATGTTCTAAACTAAACTCACGGCGCAACAGTCCGATGTCGACCAGGGTCGGCGGTACCCACTTCCGCATTCTTGACCGTGGGCTTGGGGTTCCATACACCATACGTCTCAGTCAGGTATTCAACCTGACGTGGAACCCCCAGAGTTTAGTTCCCAAGCATGCTTGGTCCTCATTTTATCGACCCACTCAAGTGATGAAAGGCTGAGTCGAACTTGCCCAGTCCCAGGGTCGAACCTGGACCTGTGGGATGGCAGCTTGACGCTTTTAACCACTACGCCACCGGGCTTCATTAAATGTTCTAATTTATATAATTTCTAATTAATAAATATTTAGCAAATCATTTCCAATTGTTTAATATATTAATTCATTCGTAAATAAAACGCTTAAAAATATTTTGAAAACGCCTTCTCCCCAGAATATGTACAGTAGGATTTCTTGTCCATATATTCAAGACCATTTTGTGAAAAATCCTTACGTGATTGAGAAAACTGAATGTCATATTTGAAATCAGCACACCAAATAATAATGTAAAATTCAGTCATTACATGTCAAGCAATTTTCTATGACTTAAATTTTGCAGGCCTGTGTATTCGTCTTATTTATTTCAAATTCCTCAGCATTGTAAATTGAAATAATTATCACAAAACTGTACAAAATTCTTTGATAGCACAAATAATTTTTAAACTTTTAGAGTATGAAATGAAGTAAAATAAGGCAAAAATATAAATAACAGGCAATTTAAAAAAATACATATATTTATTTAAAGCTTTTTATTCATACAAAAATAACTCAATGCACAGTTAAATATATATAATTCAACTCGATTAAAACGAGATTCTTAGGATCACTGAAAACGCTCGTTTTAACCGTTACTCGTATAAACTGTGAAAAAAATAATTTGGAATCAAATTATCGGTTATGAAAAAATTATTAAAAATATAAACAATTTTCTACATACTAAAGTTAAATAATTATAAGGACTTCAATGTAATTGCATTTGCTTTTGTTTTTTTAAAGGATGTGGAATACCCCAAAGATCAATAGTTAACTTTTATTTTTAAAACTTTTAATTCCCTTTTAAATTTCAAAGGACAAAACTGTTTATGCCCAAATACAAGCAATATTAATATTTTGTAAAATTTTCAGCATGTTTAGTCTGTTTAGCATTATTGGCTTTCATTTAAAAATCCCTTAAACTTCACCTCTTAATACTCAATGCATTTAAAGGTTCTTCATCCTCAATTTTGTTTCGAAAAAATACAGTCATTTGAAGAAGAGCACATTGCGCTTCGACATTTGGTACGAATGCTTCTTGACTGACATCTTCATCTTCACTTGCATTTCAGCGGCAAATAGAGTTCGTCATATCTTGAATAATGTGTTCATCTGTTAATATACCTATTTACAAAAAATTTAGAATCCCTAATGATAAATTGAAAACGTTTTAAGGAATACTTTATAAAGAACAATCTGTGACTGACAGCAGAGTATTGGATTAAATCAAATGACCTGTGTAGAGTATATAGCTCACTTCTTGATTCACTTCCAGATTTGGGTGTATATAATTTGAAGTGGCACTCTAAATGAATTTGATACAAACACAGTTTATACATGAAAAAATGTTTATTGAATTCGTTGTACATATAGAATTTGCTTTTACAGCAATAAGCATACGTACTACTTGTACGGAATATATATTAGCATTCAATAAAAATACACTTTGCAATACTCACAAACCAGCAGAGAGTCAAACCAGCAGTACTGCCACGTAAACTTTGGGCCCCGCTAAGCACTAGCGCAGGATAGCACCTGGAGCTGCTTTCCTCGTAGCTCCCTCTCTCTTATCTATCAACCTTTACAACCTTTTTCAACCTTTGTATTAATCAAGCTGCTTGGTATTTATACCAGCGCGTATGCCGAAATTAGCATATCTCAAGCAGCTTCTTTAATTTATTCACTCAAAAGTTCGATTCTTGTGAATCGAATCTTATGTATACCTTACACCTGTCTCATAAAATTTGAAAGTTTCACAGAAATACATAGTCATAAGTACTAAAGGAGTTATCTTTCTCAATACGGTCTGTTAAAGATATGGCAACTTTCATAAATGACTTTTTCATTGTGAATGTATATACGGACCTATGAAATCAACTTTATCCAAATGTAATATATATTTTTTAAATCACTATTCAGGAAGCCGTTAGACAAATATTTTTTCGGCATGATACACGCATAGATAAAGTTCAAACACGGAAAAATGTATACACGAATATAAGACAGCAATCACTAAGATAAAAAAGGATAAAATATCAAGATTAAGTGGCAAAAAAACAGGTGTAAAAATCACACAAGGGAATCACACTGAGAAGGGTAATGGTCTCTTTCTACTTCCCATACCGTTCAGTTAATGTTCCAACGGAAAGAGATGAACATAATATTTAACATGAATTAAGTGAGACAAAAATGTACTGAACACTAAAAAATTATGCATTAAACTTTAAAATCTGAAATTTTTCCTCGGAATTCCCAATTTTTAGACTGTTATTAAAAAAACTGCAAGCGGTTACAGTTGTGAAGACTACAAAACAGGGGACTGGAACGGTTATCGTAGTAGGT
Source organism: Dolomedes plantarius (assembly GCA_907164885.2). Taxonomy (NCBI): domain Eukaryota; kingdom Metazoa; phylum Arthropoda; class Arachnida; order Araneae; family Dolomedidae; genus Dolomedes; species Dolomedes plantarius. The sequence goes on along the minus strand of OU015495.1, from coordinate 170,207,322 downwards.
TACATATTCCTAAAGTAGAATAATTTACATTTCACAATTATTTTGCTGGTCCACCGGACTATAAATATCATAAGGTGCGACTATTATTTATACGGTAAACAAAAAATAACAAAGCAAAGTCGTTAAAATTTTTCCGGCAGAACCGAAATCATTTTTTGTCAGTAGAATTTTTACAATATTGAGACACTGTATGTCAAATGATTTCAATAAATTAAAGCACTTTTTTTTAAGGGGATGGTGGACCATTCACAGCTATTTTTGAAATTTTTGCCACAGAGATATGAAACTTTGCTTATATATTCATTAAAGTCTAACAATAGTAAACACCTTATAAAATTTTATAGATATTTAAAATTAATATTTTATAATTAAAAAATTGAAATTAGATTACCCTTCTTTAAAATGCTCCTTGCGACTCAATTTTAAACTTTTCCTCTTTATTTTGCATTTATATTGCTTATAAATACTTTCTGAACAGTGTTATGTATTTTTTTGTACTTTCGTTGAATAGTTAATTTTAAGGAAATATTTTTATGCTTGTACTCAGAATTTTCTTGAAATTTTTGTACTTTTGTACACTTAAATTAAACTTTGATAACCTTAATGACCTCGAATCCTAAAATGGATACATAATTTTATTTTCATGTATTACAGGAGTCTTTATTATAAATTTCATAATCTTTCGTCAAAAATTATGACGCGAGGAGCATTTTAAAGACTTGCAAATCTGGAAATTACTCATTTTGAGAAAAATACATTTAAAACATGTTTTTTCACCTACCTTTAATACTAACTTTTGTAAAGACACCAAGTTTTCATTTTACTTTTCAGTACATATTTTAAATGCATTTCATTCCAATATTTACATGTTTTTAAAATATTTATACATCCCCCCAAAAAATTCCAATTTTTGCTCGATTTTTGGTAATTTGAAAGTCCACCATCCCTTTAAACCAGAGGCACTTGTCGTTTAGACATTCACATATAATTCAACGTTAATTGATGGTCATTTCATTATGGGGGCATCATATAAGCGGACCATCATTACTCATTATGAAGAGACGACACAAACGGAGGTTTTTTATTGGTGGGGCGCTGGGATTCGATCCGAGCGCCCTCAGCCCCAAAAGCCAGCGCGCTGTACCACAAAGCCACCACAACCCCTTAGAGGGCAATATAAAGTTATATATATATTTTTGAAATCATGTTTAAATCCTTCTTATAATTCGAGGACTACACTTAAGACTTGCTTCACTATTCATCTCGACTTTGTTTCATTATTCATCTAGTTGTTTTTTTTTTTTTTGGGGGGGGGGAGGTGGGGGTATTTAGTTACTTCAAAGCGAATTGTCTAAGTGTCAATTGACAGTTAAACTAAAAACTTATTTAATGAATGCCGAAATTCTACAAAATTCGCTAATATATGAAACAGAAGTTTAAATCGTTATAAAATGTATATGACAGAATTGCAGTGGGGTAGCTCGTTTGTTTTTACGAAGGGAGAAAAAAGAAACTGTCGAGACATTTTGTAGGAAATGGAGAGAAAACAAACGTCAAATATAGATGTTTCCCTTTGTTACAATATTTTTGAAGATAAGAAACAGTCAGTCCATTACGCCTGCCACCGTAGATAACCGACCGCATGCTGTTTCTTCAGCTTTCTTCCATTATGAGTATGGGTTAGGATAACCTCTGCTTTTTACATTCACTGGTCCTTCAATATAAATTTAAAAATATGTAATAACTTATTTTTTAATATATATTTGCAAATTATTATAAAATATTTTATGTACATCCCCCCATCATTTTCATTCATGTAGGCCTCGTAATTTAAAATCCCATAGTAGATCTCTATGCGAATAGATTTCAACCACTTCTGGCCCGAATGAGGAAAACAAATGTCAAAATTCAAAGCATATTTTGTTGTTATGAAGTGACTAGCTGAATACCCGTTCTTCTCTCCGGAGTACATTCAAATTAAATACAACGGTCAATGTATGCAATTAGTGCAAAAAAGAAACAAAAAAATATCTTTATAATAAATACAAAAGCTAATGTATGAAATTAATGCCGAAAAACCCCCAAAAATATATTTATAAAAAATCATAACAAATTTTTTATAGACAAAATAATGTAGACGACAATATTCAAATTAAATTCAACGGTCAATGCAGGCAAATTAATTTGTATGTTTAAAATCCATAAAACATACTATATTTGAATTAAATTCTTAAAAAAATTCCATCTCAACTAGTCTAGTGGTTAAGTTTTATCTTTTACCATATTTTAATATTTCTTTTGTCAATTTATTTCGTTGTTATGTACGGGGCGCAAAATTAATTTAAAATATCACACGAAAAAAAAGAAATCACGTGATCATCATTTAAAAAATTAAATTCTAAAAATTGATCTTAAAAAATTCCCCCAAAATCAGAAAATGGAGGTAAAGATCCAAAAAAGATTTCATTTTAAAAGCATTTTTATAATCTTTCTCGTGATATAAATTTTATAACCCACAAATTATTAGTTTAAATGCTAACTTAAAAAATTTACAAAAGCAGCATTTCAAAAACCTAAAATTTTTTCAAAAATCTTTCTTAGTGCACCCCCACACTATAAAAAGATTCCCCAAGCAAAATTTCAGCCCTTTAGGTCCAGCGGTTTGGTCTGTGCGTTATCTGTCATTCAGTAAGTCAGTCAGTTACGGAACTATTTTATATATATAGATAGCATGAATGTTATACTTCTCACTTTCCTTGTTAGTAACACAGGGATAATGTATACTATGATAAATCAATATCCACCACGCACTAATGTCTAAAATTCATTAATGCTTCACGAGGGTGAAAAATCTCAGTGTAAAAAAAAATCTCAGTAAATCGATTCCTTATCACAGGAAAAACAAGTTATTACTATATAAAAATTTCAGTAAAATGTCCTTTCTACACTTTAAATTCCTTAATTATTCTTTTGATTCAAAATTACATCTAAATACGAAGAACGATTCTCGATTTAGATTTGCGATAACCTTTAACTAACACAAATTTAGATGATTTTCTTTGATCTCACAGAACAGTAAAAAAGACTTGAGATAAGAGTTTGTAGATTAGTTAGTTCACGGGGAAAGATTTAACAGTCTTTGGGGGGAAACATTTTCCAATTTAAGATGAGATTTATCTTGAAATTAAAAAGAATTCTTCCTGTAAATCAATTACTTTAAAAAAAAATTATATAAGTTGAAACTCACTTCCTGAGAACAAAAATAATCTTGCAATTACATTTATATAAAATGTATATTTTTATTTTATTCTGGAAATATTTAAATGTAAAGGAGTTGCCACTGGGTTGCATGGGTTTAAAAAAGAGATAACTAATTAATTTTTCTTTAAAATGTGATTTCTAAAAATTTTAAACGTTTATTTTAGTACAAAATAATATGTAGTTATCATTCCATAGATAAAAAGTTTTCTTAGCATGTGGCAATTTGCAAGATCATTAAAAAATAAATGATTTAGCTTTACCAATGCACTTGTTAAACCGCAATATGTATTTGAAACCGCATTATCAAAATGAAACCGAAATATAAATTTTCTACTATCTCTCTATCTCCTTGCCCCTGCACAAAAATTCCAAGGAAAAAATTTTCAAATTTCATATATCACTGTGATTCAAAATCCTTTAAGATTTAAAATTATACTTATAGCGAATTGCTACATCTTCCCTAGGTTTGGGTATGTATATCTTGAAGTGGCTCTCTAAATAATTTCATTCAAACAAAGTTCTTACATAACAACAATGTTTATTCAAGTATCTGCATATATATATATACTAGAAGGTAACCCGTCATTTTGACGTCATAATACTAATAATGACGTCATAATGGAAAAAGTATATGAAAGTTAAAAAATATCCCGAATTATCTAACAATATTGCATTTAATCCCAACCTTGTAAAATCAAACCCTTTCATTATTGTTTTTTATTTAGTTTTCCATGCGATCGGAGTAGTAGACTGCCATCCAACCCGTCATTTTGACATCATAATACTAATAATGACGGCATAATGGAAAAAGTATATGCAAGTTTAAAAAAACCCGAATTACCTAACAATATTGCATTTAATCCACACCTTGTAAAAGCAAACCCTTTCATTATTTTTTATTTATTTAGTTTTTCATGCGATTGGAGTAGTAGACTGCCATCCAGTTTTTTACAGCTCACTACGCGATATGAATACTTGAGCTACTTGATTCATTCACATTCAAGTTTGTTTACTTTCAGAATTCATCGCAAAAGTAAACATATTTTTAAAAACTGTTAAATATACAGCTAAAAGCATCCAATTTTTTTAGTTCTGAATGTTTTATAGAAAAATAGGATGAACAAACGTGATTTGATGGAGAAGATATTAGTTTTTAGGTAAGAAAAAATTCTGATCCACATCTGAAATTGAAATTAGGCCTAACCGGCCGTTTGTTTACTGAGGGCTTCAAATGAAAGATGAGTACAGCCCGGAAGTGTTATCAGTGGCATAGCTAGACCTTTTGCCGCCCGGGGCGGTCTCCAGTTTGCCGCCCTTTCTAAGTCAATCAATTGGTGGATTTTATAAATTAATAAACATAAATAAATAATTGTAATTGAGACAAACTATAGGTGGGGAACATTTTTACCATTGGATGCCATATATAAATTAGGCAGTAATAAAGCAGGCCATTTAAGTTGATATACCTATAAATGCAACTTTTATAAAGACCATAAGAAACTTACGGATGTCGCAGTTTCCCTACCTATGAGACAAACATATACATAATTTATAAAAAAATTTCCATAAAACATGTTTTATTTTATATTTTTATATTTATAAATAAAAATAAATAATTTCATTTCTTTTGGATAAACAAACAAATTGTACACATATGTGTATGTAAACAAAACATATTTATATATTTACTCTTCTAACTTTCATAGTAGAAAAATCGTATATAATGCTCTCAAAATTTATATTATTTGTCATTTCTTGTTCTATAGACAATATTGCAGGATTTGTATTTTGTAGTCTCAAATCTCTCATTGTGGAACGAAGATATTTTTTTATCAACTTGAATTTGGAGAAGCTCCTTTCGCAACTAGAGACACTGATAGCAATTGTTAAAAAAAATTCTCAACTCTACATTGACTTGACGATGAGGAAAAATATTCGAAATCATATAGTAATTCATAATTCGTAGAAATCGAATAGTAAACTTATAAATTGAACAAGTGGTTTTTTACAACTAATACTAAATAAAAATATGCTGCCCCAAAATATGTGCCGTCCGGTGCGGACCGCACCCACCGTACCCCCCTAGCTACGCCACTGAGCGAAATAGACGTTTTAAATGTAGTTGGAAACCTTAAAATTTTATGTAGCAATAATGTAACTATAATTGGATACATTTCCCAATACATTATCACAATTGTCGTATACATTTTTCATGAAAAATAAGTTCTTCATAAAACATAATTAAAGGTTTCTACTTCTATTAAAATTGATAGCTGCTGCTCTCGTTTAAATTGCTGTCATTTCATTTCCAATGATAGTACAGTAAAAAATAAAAGCAGATTTAGAAACAGAAATTCACATTCTTTAAGAAAAAGGAATAAAGAGCGCAAGCAAAATAGACGTTTTAAATGTAATCGGATACCATAAAATTTCATGCAGCAATACTGTAACAATATTCATTGTTACATTGTTGTATACATTTCACAATACATTGTAACAATAGTCGTATATATTTTTGATGAAAAATAAGTTCGGCACAATTCGCAATTAAAGGTTTCAACTTCGTTAAAATCGTTATAACTCGAAATATTATTTGTCGAATTTCAAAATTTTTTCATTTAATTAAACAGAAATATTTAAGTTTTAATTTTGATTCATCATTTTTTTAAATATTAATTTAAAAAAATAAAAAATATTTAGATTAATAATTACTAAAAATTATGTAACTTATTTTCAAAAAATCATATTTTCAAAATTAAGTATTTTTTTCAAATCTGCTGAATCAACATTAAAGTAAAATAGTTGAAAAAGACATGTTCTAAGTTTCAACCATTTATCTTTAACGGTTCTTGACTTATAACAATTTAAAGACGAGAAATTGGGGAAAAACCACATCATGCAGAAAAACGCACTTACAGGTTTAAACAACGATTGGCTATTATTAGAATGATGCAAAAAAAAAAAAAAATTTCTCCTGTTCTAATTAAGACAGAAACATGATTTAAACGTCATTTTAAGCGCAAAAGAGCACAAAAATTTTTAATGTAATTTTTTTTTTAAATTCGAACAATTTTGTGTCCTGGATCCCCTTAAAACTCACAGCTTGTGCTCTTCTTTAAATTGCTCTCATTTCATTTCCAATGATCGTACAGTTAAAAAAAAAAAGCAGATTTAGAAACAGAAATTTACATTCTTTAGGAAACAGGAATAAAGAGATTTATGAACTGTCAGCAAAATAGACGTTTTAAATTTCGTCGAATACCTTAAAATGTTATACAGCAATATTGTAATAATTCTGCAGAAATATTATTTTAGTAAACTTTTGGTCAGTTGGTTCATTATTACAATAACATTGCTACACGAGAGCTATACAGACTGTTTTATTAACAAAATTCTGAATAAGTGTTCACTTTAATGCAAATATACATAGTGTCTGGTGAGTGGGGAGGTAATGCTGAAAAGGGTTCATAAAAAAGGATATCACTGGAATGGTCTTCGATTCTATCGATTTTCCTGGTCCAGAAAGGAGGGAAAGGATTAATCCCAAAGATCCTCATTATGGTCGCGTTTTTGGAATGTCCTCTTCTTTTCCATCTATTTCTCTAGTTGGAAACAATATCCGTTAGAGATCTCTAAATCTTCCAATACGGGGTATTCTTCTGAATATAAAATTAGTTTTGAAGCAAACTGATAACAAATCACACATTTTTATATTATTTAACAATTTAATATTACTCAAATATCAGAATTTCTTTCTCACAAATTAAATCTCTCATTAAATCACAAAAAGACAGTTTAATAGATACGAATGTAGATTTAGTTTATATACATTGATCTAAGATAAAACTTCAGAAAACGTTTGAGTTGCTCGTTGAAGTGTTCGTAATTCAAAAGACAAAACGCTCTTAAAATATGAAAATATAACCAAATATATGGAGGTAGAAGAGCATTATCAATTATTTTTTCATCTCTTCATGCTACATGCCGAATTAAAATTTCTTCCTACAGGGTGTCTCACAGAATTACGATTAAGTTATTTATAAAAGAACTTTGCTAGTCTTAGTAGGAAACTGAAGTGTTGCAAAGTTGGTAATGCATCTTATATCACATTTACCGAGACAAAAATAATCTTGAAGTAATTTACCTTATCTCGAATTCTATATCAGTATCTCTACCACGAAGATGCGTGATATGGATGAGATTTCGAGTTCAAAATAAAATGTTGTTAAATAATAATATTAACTATGTCTGTTTCAAATTTTATAGAAGCTTTCAACACCGATTCTCTAAATGAAACGTAAATAAAATTAACATACGTAATAATTAAAGTAAATAAAATTAACCGCAGCAGGACTTTTGAGATAAATGTGAATTCTTTTAGAATTGTAGGATTGTTTGCTTTGGAGTTCCACAGTCAATTTTTGCTACACGAGGGCTAATTAGACCGGTTCATACTACTTAAAGCCGATCCCGTCGCCTACAAACGCCAATTCCAACAATACTCGAACCCATAGACTCGGTACCGAAAGCCAACGCCCTAGCCATTCGGCCATCAGAAGAAAGCGAGTACATATTTTAAAATGTCACAGTTGAGCATATTAGCCCTTTAAACGGTCTTAGTTTCTGAAGATCTTGCATATCATGTGGAAATATGCTGTCTAAATTGGGTCGCAGTTTTTCTCAAAGTTAGGTTGATTTTAAAAACTGTAGAAAGTTTCTTCTCTATTATCAATGACAGGATGTCCAGTAATATATCCGTATCGACTACGTCTGTCCTTCAGCAATGTACTTCATAATATAAAGTACATTGCTGAAGGACCATGATCCTTCGGTCATCCCATAAATAATGCGGTATTATGACGGTATTTGACTATTCCAAAATACCGCATTATTTACGAGATGACCCAATATTTGACGGGACGGAATGCATTCGACTAATGTTCTCCGTGCTCAGAGCATAACTCAACTGCTGTTCCCGGATTATTCGAGAAATCTAAAGGTATTGTTGTACACTAGCAAATTTTATTTATAACGCTTCAGTGCCTCTGAGAGCAAAAAAGAAAAAGGTAATTTCTTTCCAAAGAAAATTCAATTTATTATTTCCCAGTATTTTCTATCTGTATTTACAGTCATGAGGAGTATTGTATCTGAAAAAAAAAAAGTTGTTGTTGTTTCTAATGCCTCTTGGACGGAATTCATTCCATACCAGGTCCATATAGACTAACGAGCTGAAGGGTGCGGATCCGGTTTATAATGGCACCTCAGGGGTCGGAGTCCGATTTAGACAGGTACCACCTCAATTTTGACCGTGCAACCTCAGGGGGGGGGGGGGCATTTGGGGGAATCGTACCCTCTCCCACCCCGTCTTCTCTCATAGAGGGACTTTCCGGTCTACGGATTTAACGTGCCCATATCCGGCCTAGACACGGAGACATTTAACTGCGCTCGTCGGGATTCGATCCCAGCACCCTCCTTACATAAAAGTCGACACGCCACCGCTGGGCTACCTAAACCTTAAAAATGTCATGACAGGGATGAATCATACGTGGAACCTATAGGTACCGTTGCAAACTAGCAACTTTTGCTAATAATCCACAGGGCCGCTCGCTCAACTTAAAAAAAAATAGGTAACATCAAAGAAACTACTTGTATTACTACAGACATCATTTTAATCACAAAACTAATCAGAAGTTTAAATAAGGAAAACAAATAAATATCCGTTCATTCATTGCAACTCTGAACATTCTCACTTATTACAAATATAGAGTTTAGAGAAAGTCTTCATATCAGTATTATTTATTGAGACAACACGCACACCAAACACAGAGAACAATTTCCATTATTTAATGAAGCTTGCAACGCAATTTAAGGCAGCGTAATTTATGGATTGCATGCAAACGTACAATTTTGGCCTCCCCCTGCTGAAAGTAAAATATCTAATTAGATACATCAGCTGCAATCATTTTCAGCTTCACTGCACACGCAAATATTGATCATGGATTAATTTTATTGATTTTACTTGTCTTTTAATTGAATATTTTTCTATTTCCTTTATTGATTGATCATGCGTTTAAAGATCACGAAAATATGTTTTTTTTTATCTTTACATAAAATGGACGGTTCTTAATTGCAACACTGGCCTAAGTATATTTAAGTAAGAGTGGGAGATTTTCCAAAATTGTTGGTCTTAAGTATTAAGAATATGAGTAAAATTCTCAGAGCTTAAAAATAACCCACATGCTTGCTTTAAGAGAATAAAATAAATATTGACTGAACGATAATTCCGGATGTTATGATTCGACAGGCCCGAACTGGTGTCTTTTAAAATAGTTTCTTAAAGCGAAAAATGCAATTCAAAAGTTCTATTTTAGGAAACTGTTGTGGTTTATTCTAAATTGCAATATTCAGCTGGAAGCCAATAATTTGATATTTGCAGAGGCATAAAAAAAGTGAATTTCTAATTTTAATCATTTCTCATATAAAATATTTAATAAATTGCAACCAGGGGAGGGAGGCTGAACTTTAACTGGGGCTATTTTCGAAATACCTGCTTAGGTTAGGACGAAATCTTCTCATCCTTGCTCATAGCATTAAATCTATAACTTTAAGATATATAATTTTACGATAAAGTCGTTATTCATTGAAGTAAAGATAATAATCTATACTTATATATAAAGAGAGAGCGATTTTGAACTTGGAGGGTAATCTCCAGAACCACTGCACTTATTTGAAAAATTCTTTCACTGTTTGAAAGGTACATTATTCCAGATGGACATAGGCTATATATTATGTATATATGATCAGTAGAAATAAAGTTAGGGGCTTAATCCTAACAATCTCCATTGTTACCGCTACTGTACTCTATCTCTTTTTGTGCCGAAAATTTCAATGATCCTTAACGTGGTGCTATCGCGGTGGGCCTCTGTTCTGACGGTAGCGGTTCCAAACTAGCTGTTCTCCGGCACGCCTTTTTCTTTTAAAAAATTAACTTTAATTATAAACTAACGTAATATTAATTTAACGTATTATTTAGGTTATTATTAAGGTAAAAAAAATATTTACAATTTATTGGCTATCAACTGGAAATTTATTGGTATAATATTTTGTTCAACCCGGACAAAGTCGGGACGGGCCGCTAGTTACAAGATAAAAAGAACTTTTTATATACCATGTTTTTAAATTTTCTGCTGAATCATATAAACTTGACAATTCTCTCTTAATTGCACAAACCTTCACTTAATTTTTCTTTTTCACTTTCTTTTATTTAATTTTAATCACTTTTTAGTCGTTTTCACTATCCACAGACTTTAAAAACTTTAATTTTTAAAATTTTTAAAATTTTTCGCACAATATTTTTGTAAACAAATTAAATTCACTGTTTTCAAAATCGTCAAACGCCGTTACGCAAAAGTGCAAGCATTGAATTCGATCGAAGCTCCACCTTGCGGATTTTTTCGGCTAAAAGTATTAAAATAATGCATTGTCTTCGTGTTCTGAGCTATTCTTAAAGTTTCAAATGTCTAGCTAGTCGGGAAATTAGTTAAAAATCGATTGCAAGATTTGAACTAGACAAAAACACACACAAACAAACACACAAGAAAGCAAGTTAATAAAAACATGGTAAAAATATATCGATAATATCACAGAAAGTAAAAAGCTCGAACATACATTAAAAATTAATTAATGAATATTATATCAATCCCTTTGGGCTAATTCCCCGTAAATGACCGTTAGTTGAAGAAATTGCCGGAATGTAATCATTTGATATATATGACATATTGATTAAATATGTATTATATTATAGATCCTATTGAACATTTATCTTATCTTATGAAATATATATCATAGCTTCTTAATAAATGTTTATATATATATATATATATATATATATATATATTTGTTTATATTTATTATTAATATTATTATATTACATTAATATAAAATTATATCGCAACCAATGAAGCTTTAATCAAGAGCTGTGATTTTCTGGTGCAAGAAATTTTTTGGTCAAGGTATAGGATCATTTGAACCTCCATACATATTTAAAGCCACCCAACCCCCGTCTACAGGGAGTTTGAAAATTATTAGCCAAAAAAATGAGAGATTTAGTTTTTCAAGGAGATTTGAGTCTAGATGAGAATTTTATCATTGACCTCGCCCAACAGGTAAAGTGTACAAAGTTAATAACTGGGGTAGAACTGACCCTGAAATGCAAAGAGAACATATTTGTCAGTTCCCAAACAAAAAACTTTTGTCCTGTACTTTAAGACAAATATCATTTGGTGAGGACAAATATCATTTGTACGCAACAACACTGGAAAAATGAGATTCTGAATACCTGTTGAAAATGATTCAATTACGCATGACGTGCCGGACGGTGGCCGAATGGCTAGGGCACTGGCTTTCGGTACCAGAGTCTGTGGGTTCGAATCCCACTCTTGGTATGAACGTTTGTAGCCGTTCGGAATCGGCTTTAAGCAGTAGATCTCGGCTTAATTACCCCTCGTGTAGCAAAAAATGACTGTAGTGTTCCCAACCAAACCTAAACATGTCGTCGCAGCCAAATAGGAATTTTGAATACAATAGAAAAACTTGCATAAAATTCAATTTCAGACACCGATATGAGAATTCGGACCCCGAGATTCTATACGCAATTCGTCCTGTGATTTTTATGCGTAGCCCGTGGATCGATCGGCGCTTAACTTTTCGTATAATAGACTACTTTTGTGCAAATCGTTGATAAGAATTTTTTTTCAGAAATGTCGTCATTATGCCTCTTTATTTTTATCAATAATTCATGGGAAAATTCATGCCATATGATGAAAAAGCAAAGGCAAGAAGCATTAGTGTTTCATCACAGTCTTTATTACAGAAGAACCTAAAAGATAAACCATCTTAGTTTTTAAAGGCAGATACTATTTACGAAAGCATTATTAATATTAATAAAAGGCGGGAAGAAGGACAAACTGAGAAGAAGGCTTGAGGGGGAGGTACATTTTTTACATAAACAAAGAGTAATCATTGTTTGATGGGTCTTATTCTAATTGCCTATAACAAGACTGCCACTGAAAGAACAAGCATTTATTTATTTTTTTTATTCCAGTGTTACAGAAAATAATAGATAATATCCAACAGATATAACAGAACTGAATCATAGAAATCATCGTGTAGCCTATTTTTACAATTATTAATTTGTTTTTAATTTATATAAAAATATTAAAACTAATATAATAATAATACACTAATTAATCCATTGAAAAAAATAATTAAAAATCCCAAATCCAATGCGAAGTGAGTTTTACGACGGTAAGCAATTCCTTTTGTGTACTTTATCTCTCTGTAGTAATCATTTCCCTAAGAATCCCTCCAGTGAAATGACTGATAAGTCCGTTAATATGTCTGGCTCATGGATTAACTGCTCTGCGAAATTGTCCACTCCCTATTCTTTGAACCGATCAACTCATTTCGCCTTCCTTCTTTACTTCTATGCACACGAAGAGAAATCACTGCGTCGCGTCCGAGGGCGTGGTTCAGATGACGCATCTTCCCCCAATGCTTCCTGGTGTCCTGATGAACTTAATGATCACGTCATTATTCGCGCGATGTAATGTTTCTAAGCAAGGACTAAATTATCGAATTCAACTCCAATTGATCCAACTGCACAAAATGGATCCATTGCGGTAGGAGGAGCTCGAGTCTTTCCAGGGGGAAATTTCTGAGACGTGTGTTTATTTACGCCACGTAAAACGCAATGGGTCCATTCCGCCAAAACCTCAGCTCTGTGAAAGTACATCTGGCAGATATATCGATACAATTCCCAAACACATTAAGAAGACAGCATCACACTATTCACAGCGTCTGCAATTTTGCAGAACGTACCACCTTATTTGGCAGATCGGATTATGAACGGATAATCATCAATCGGGCAACCAATTAAAATTCCAATGAGGATTTTATAGGCTATTGTCACGGATGATTGTAGCAGTTCAGAATCGGCGTTAAATTGGAGGTGCCGGCCTAATTAGCAATCGTGTAGCAAAAGAGGACCTTAAGGTTTTCATCCCCCAAACAACCATACAATTTTGATAATGAATCTTAACATGTTAAAAACTATTTCTTATAAGAAATTAACACGTGCAGTTTTCATACCACTCATTCATTCAAATCTTTCATTTGTTAGAGTTAAGAGGTAAAAGTATAGAACCATCAACTTATTATCTAGACAACATGTCTTTTTCTTTAACCCTTAAATGGTAAAATCCGTCTCTCGGACGGGTAGAGTTCATACTTTTTTCGCTAGGGGGCGTAATTATCGATTTGAAACCTTCATGTTCGAGCTATACTTCAGTTAGTCCATCACCTTGGTTGTGTTTTTTTATACATTTGATATATTTAATTTTGTGTATTTAATATATTTATTTCGAACTGCCAGGAGGCGTACTCCAAAGGAGTTTACGTGTGTGTAAATGAAACTCTCATAACATTTAGGGGTAGATGTCCTTTTCGTATATGCCTAAAAAATGAACAAAGTTATATTAAAATTAAAACCAAGTGTAAATATTTTTTATAAATCAATAATACCTCAAATACGGAGATAAAATTGAATCAAAATTGGAAAATTACATAAGTAATGAGCTACGAAATCCAACTTTGTCTCATGGACGGATGTTACTGGTAGGGTGAGTCAGACAGATGTTACCAGTTAAGGGTTAATCTCGCATTATAAAGAGTCCGCTAATCAGTTCACTCTTTTATACAGGGTGTTTCAAAAAGAATCATCCTATTAAAAAAAATCATAACTATTCATCTTTCAATCCGTTTTGATCGAATAATGTATAGGCAGAAAGAGGGAAATCTCGAGTTTCACGCAGTTGCCGACAAGTAGCGCTAACGCTCTTCCTTCGCCCGTCAGTTCAGTAAAGATGGCGACTGCACAACAGAAATTATTTTGTGTTCTACGATTTGTGAAGTGTGAGTCCGTAACAATAGTTCAGAGTGATTTTTGTCGACAAAACCCTGATAGATTGAAGCTCCTACCTCTTAGAGCATTAGGCGATGGTATAAACAATTCCAAGACACGGGTTGTCTATATACACATAACAGCCGTGGAAGTTATGTATGCAGACATGCTCTCAAAAGTTTGGGACGAATTTGCCTACCGTATAGATATATGTCGTGCATCCAAAGGTGGGCATATTGATCATCTTTAATTTGGTTTGTAAAAAAAAAAAAACTTTATGATTAGCCATGTAATATAAAATTAATTTTAAGTATCTATGTTCAATATTTTCCATAATGTACTCATTTCAATTCGGGTGATTCTTTTTGAAACACCCTGTATTTTATGTCTTTTTATATTAACGTTTTTCATTTCTTTAAACATATATAACATTTTATCTCATTTAATTATCCATGAAACTCTTTGAATATACATCTTAAAGTTATTAGTACACAAAAATAATATAAAAAAACATATTAATTACTAATTGGAAGAAAATTATTTATTTTCGAAGGAATTATATATGAAGTTAAATAAAATACAACTGCCAGATATAAAATTTCGCATCCAAACATCTTCAAGTACCTTTCCTCAACATCCGAAACATAAACTTTAACAGCGCTCCACATACAAAAATATCAGGATATTACAAAACTCTTAAAATGAGAAATTAATATTCATTCCATTGGAAAACAATTTAAAAATCAATCGAAAATACTTCTGTTTGAGAACACATGTTACAAAAGTTACATCATTATTCAATTATGTCTCTCTAGATTTGCGTGACACTATACAGAGATTACCCTAAAAACCGTCCCAAAAGGAATAACGTTGCAGTGAAGCAAGGAACATAATACAGGCCAGAAAGCGGCAGATCGAATAAAGATTGAAAAACAAATTTCTAAAGCCTTCAGCATATAATCTTAAATAACAACGAATGAATGTTTTTTTCGGAGATTTTTTACCTATCGCAATAGATATTGCATCAATTCATGTAACAACATAGTGTATTTTTCTATTAATGTATTTCAATCATACCGGTTTTGAAATACTGTCATTTTTTCTCTACAATAGATGACGAACAGAGAGAAATTCCCTGAAAGTAATTTCATTATGTAACCGAAATTTAGGAACGAAAAATTCAAGATCCCGCAAAATTACATAGTACGAGATTGTTACTTGTACATATAAAAATTATCACAATCTGTAATTTTTAAAAAAAGTCGTGATTGTGAAAGCAAATATGTTAAAATAAATAATTTCGATCATGAACATTACACAATGTTATGGGTTCGAAAATAAATCGTTTCAATTTTTATATATTTAACTATTTTTAAAATGGTGATACGTATTCGTAAATACATTTTACGTACATCTTTACGTACATCGGAATGCAACACCTGTTTAAACTCAAGTGCTGTACTTTCATAAACATTGTAATGTTTTGAGTAGATATTTACTTTCTACTTCACTTACTTTTCTATTGTAACCTTGTAATTAGTAATTCCATTTTTGTTTTGCTACATTTTAATAGTGAACAAACATAATAAAACTTTTAAATTTAAACAGAACAGAGATAAAAAAAGGAAGCAGCTTGAAAAATTCAACGAAACAAAATAAAAAATTGTTGTAATTTGCCTTGTTTGTTTAGAAACAGATAAGATCATATCAGTGTTGTACGATTAGACAGAACCATGCATAAAATTTTGTATTCAAGTGTAAAATAAATCTCTCTCTCTCTCTCTCTCTCTCTCTATATATATATATATATATATATATATATATATATATATACACTGAAGTACCACTGAATTAGGGATAGCAAAGCCTATGCAAATTGTGTAGCGCTGCGCATCATGTATGCGCAAGTGAGGGCGCTGTGGTAACTGCATATATAGCGCGTACTGTGGTTGTTCTCAATTAGTTTTTGGAATTGCCAGTATGGGTAAACTGCCTGATTTAGACGCCTTCGATCGTGGACAAATCCTTGGTGCGCGACGCATGGGCCATTCAATTTCCGAAATCGTCAGACAGCTAGGATTTTCAAGGTTGACAGTGTCAAGAGTATACCAAGAATACATGGATGGTGGTAAAAAAAACTAGCGATCGGGCAAACTGCAAAGGACAATTAGCCTTGACAGTGCGTGGTGAGAGACGGCTCAGGCGTATTGTACGTAGCCAGCGAAGCCAAACATGAGCTCAAATTACCACCCAGTTTAACGACGGTGCCAGTCGTACAGTCAGTAAACGGACTGTGCAACGCTCGCTTCACCGTATGGGTTTCGGGAGCCGTCGACCTGCGAGAGTACTATTGCTCTATACTCGCCATCGGGCTGCACGTCTTGCCTGGGCAAGAGAGCACAGAGACTGGAGTGTAGAAGACTGGAAACGAGTAGCATGGAGTGATGAGTCTCGATTCCGACTATTTAAAGACGACGGGAGGCTGAGATTATGGCGTCAGGCTCATGAAGCCATGGATCCTGCATGCCTGGGTGGAACTGTACAAGGGCATGGTGGCTTAATCATGGTCTGGGGTGTTTTTTCGTGGCACAGTTTGGGATCTTCCTCGGAGAGGGACCTCCCTCAATGCAATTCGGTACGCAGAGTTGCTGGGTGATCACCTCCATCCGTTTATGCTGTTCTGTTATCCGAACGGTAATGGAGTTTTCCAGCAAGACAACTGTACCTCTCACAAGTTCCGGTTGGCTACTGGCTGGTTGGATGAGCATTCCTCTGACTTCACTGTCATGCATTGGCCACCTAGAAGCCCAGACTTAAATCCTATTGAGCATCTTTGGGATGTTTTGGAACAAGGCGTGAAAGGCACCAAAGCACCAAAGAACCTTACTGAATTATGGACAGCTTTAGCCAATATTTGGCAAGCCATTCCCGTGGAACGTTTTCAGAAACTTGTTGAATCTATGCCTCGTCGTGTGGCAGCCGTTATCAAGGCCAGAGGAGGCCCAACTCGTTACTAGGTAGGTATCCCTAATTCAGTAGCACTTCAGTGTACACACACACACACACATATATATATATATATATATATATATATATATATATATATATATATATATATATATATATATGTATGCAGGTATGTATGTACAAATGATATTAAACAGTAAGGCCAACTGATTCTATGGACATGGAGAAAAAATTTTTGGGTCAGCGATCAATGCATACGATTTTGATAGCCATAAAAATGTCTAAGAAACAAATTAAGAATTTTCGTTTCGTAATAAGGCACTAAGACTACTGAGATTAAAAACTCCCTAAATGAGGAAGGAAATGTGAAAAACTTTTGAAGTTTTAGATGAAAATCTATTTAGCTAGTCAAAATGACCGGTTTTTATAATATGAAGACTTCACGACTTTCGCACATGATCAATTTTCTTAGCTGTTTCTTCCTTTCCGTTCTCACTAAGATACGCATATGGTATATCTTTTGGATACCAAGGACAATCATTTTGATTGTTTGACAGTTTTGTGTATTTTTATAACATATGCATGGTCAAGCGTCTCAAAATTTTCAAACCAAGTCTCGGTTTTCCGCTTCTTTATTTCATGCATACATGCATGCACACGTAATTGAGATTAAATGTCAAGGACTTGTCAACTAAATCTCACGCCTATCGTTCATTGCTAAATATTATATATATATATATATATATATATATATATATATATATATATATATAATATTAAAAAACTAGTAATTTTTTAATTCAACACTCTTAACATTTAAAAACTATTAATTCTACAATTTAGTATTCAAAATTACATACCCCTTTTTAATCTCTTAAGTTATTTAATTCCATTTGGGCATTCGTGTTAAATTCCGAAAAATATTTCCAAATTCCAATATGGTCGTTCCAATAAAACTTATATAGAAAACTCATGGTAATAGCCTTTGTAAAACCCCGAGCGATATTATTAACGATGGCTGACCTTTTAACGTAAAGAGACGCGGCGCGGCGTCACTACAAATTTAAATCAGTTCTGCACGTCAACAACAACTTTAAACCAATCAACTATTAAGACACGCCCATTTTTCACGTGATGGATTGAAGTTTATATAAGTTCTGGCGTCCAAAATTAGGGCGCACTCTGTAATATTTTGTCTACTACGAAACACCCGGCAGAAGCGCCAGCGATTTTAATAAACATGTAGTTCGAGAAATCTTGTGTCAACGACATTTCTTTTCGACCAGACTACCATTCCAGTAATCCAGTGTCTATAGAGTTGACTGTGATGTGGGGTTGCGGCATTTTTCATTTTTATGACCGGCGGCCGTTCTCCCCATGTCACACACACACACACACACACACACACACACACACACACACACACACACACACACACATATATATATATATATATATTGTTCACCTTACGCATTTACCTTATCACCCAAAAGTGCAATTATAATACTCTAAACTATAGTGGCCCTGTAACCATTAAAGTTGAAATTTTGACAGGGAAGTTCTGCTATTTTATATTACTAAAGAAGTCAATATTTTCAATTAACGTACAAACAAATGCAGCATCAAAATATTTATATTAAACTCACTCAGCTTATTTATATTGTACTATGTATTAAAAAACTGAGAAAATAAACATAAATATTATAGAACTATCGTCTGTACTTCATTACAACTGTATATTGAATTTTAAAACCATTCATCTTGACTTGATTTGGCAGAAATAGGTATTGGCGATGTTAAATTCTCATGTAGCAAGATATGACCATATCACTTCCAACCAAACCATATTATAGGTAGTCAGGAGTTAATGAGAGCATTTCTTGGTCGACTGATGTCTTGAAGTGATTTAATGTAATCTACACTGAAAATTCATCTTCGGAAAGTTGTTATTATTTATATTAGAATGCTAATTTAGATGTGGTGCTTTTATTTTCAGTCTAAAGAGGTAAAGATAAATATATTAGGAAAGTTTCAATTTGAAAAGTAAGCATTTTTCTTGATAAACTAGGAATGGTTATTTTAATATCAAGTATAATTTATATTTGTTAATAATTTATTCATACTATATTAATTCAGTAAACAATTTTAAGTCAGTTTCTGAATTTATTTCACTTCAAATATCGTATTCCATACGACATAAAAACTAATTCTAGATCCAGGCAGTGAAAGTAATTAGTTTCAAAGCTTTGTATTATTATTTGATATTAAATTCACGGCAGTAATAGAACACAAAGTAATCGTTTCATAGAATTTTAGGAGCAGTGTTTAATTAATAGTATTGTTGTCTTAATGAACCAGCAGAAGTATTTGCTGAAGTGCTACTTAATACTTCAAAGAGTAGCATTATATGATACCATTGGTTAATGGACTTTCCTAATTAGGTTTGGTAATACATCTAGTTGACGCAGTCGCTCATGTTCAATGAGATTATAAATCATCCTTCTTAAAGTTCTAAATATTATTGAAATTAAACAAGGAATGTAATTTTGGTGTATTTCAACGACATTCATATTATGTGGAATTTTAATAGATCGCTACTCTTTTGAACGTTAATTGTTGAAAAAATTTATTCGTAGTATAGAAGGATTGAGTTAAAAAAATCGTGTATTTAAAGCAATTTTTTGCGTAGAGCAATCTCTTTTCCCGTCCAGTATTATCTTATGGTTCCATTTCTAAGTTCCTAGCCTGTAGAATGACTGAGACAGGACTTTTTGAACTTTCGAAATCATACAATCATTTAGTTGTATTTCCATGATTAGTTAGCGTAGCGTTTTCATAAAGGCTCCAGCAATATTATTTGCCAAAATTACACTCACATACACATTAGAAAGTTCACATAGTCGAAGAAAATTAAAATATCGCCCTTAAATTTTACACTCTTAAGTCCCATTTAACTAAATGCGCTCGTCGAAAAGCAGATATCACTAACGGCTTGTGTCAATGAGTAAATAGCCTAGGACTTCCTACAACTCTCGATTTTGAAAATTTTTTATCACACTAGCAGCATGTGACGTCACTCTGCCCGGAATCGTGATGGAAAAAAAAAATTCTCATAAAAAGTACGTGACGGAACAAATCACGGAGGAAACTAAATATTGCTCGTACTTTACAAGGTTTCATTATTGATGTGGAAGTTACTCGTGATTTATCCCTTACACTCACTTTTTGCTTAATTTTACTTACAAATGTGATCTTATGTTGAACCTGATATCAAAACAGAACATCCTTTATTAACAAAATGATATCGCTTCAAAATATTGCCAGTTGAAAGAATTAAAGTAAACACTCCTAAAATATCTTTAAACAATTTCTCTCAGCCAAAAATAACGTTACTGAAAAGTAGTGGCTTGTACTGTACTTGTAGTAGCTTGTACTGTACTTGTAGTAACTTGAACTGTACTCGAAGAAATGTCCAATGAAATAGTCTAAAGAATAATTTTACTCCTTTTAAGAAATTTTCCGCTTCATTGTGGTAGGAATTCGTTAAATGAATTCTTAAAATGTTTGTTCAAAACCCATTTGCGCAGCTCTAGTCTAATTTGCTACCATTTCTTCGCGTGATCGAATTTACGAGTGTTATTTCTGAATTATTAAGACTAGGATATAATTAAATATATTCTAAACAGGCAATATAGATTTTTTTTGCTCTGTGCTTGGCAATATCCCATTTGTTGTGTCTGTACATAAAAAATACAGATCATTTAAAGCATTTGTCATTAGGTACGTACTTCTCTAAAATGATTCATCTAGTCTGGAACATATGACAAAAAATAAAATCCATTTCCAAGCTTAATAATGACCCAATTCCTCTCGACGTAATTACGAATCATCAACCCGTATTTCTGTCCACAATTATAAATGGCCTTAATCATTGGTAAATTTCATCTATTTCCAGCGATATTATACCAGTTGTGCCTTTTATACATACCAATAGCCCCTATGTTATGAAGGCTCGTTTAACGCCATTTTCCCGTGATGACAGACTCACTATTTCAGCTCCAGTTTTTTGTAACTGAAAGGTTTTCGCCTTCCCAAACACATAACAATACACAAAAAAAGCTTTTAGTATTAATGTTCAGCTTACAGTGTTTTAATTCAGATAGTAATGGTATGTTCATAGATAATACCAATACTATATAACGCAGTATAAACCGCCGACTTTTTGTCTCACGAACTATCATTACTAGCATCTTTCAGCCTTTAGCCTTTCCCTCTGCCATACCCTAAGGTGACTGCCTACGTTGAAAATGCCATTTTTTGACTATTTTGGTCAATTTTATTTTTTGCAAGAATCGTGTAATTCAATTTTCTCTCTTTTCAAAACCGTTTTGATTTTCATTCTACATTAATTAGAAGCAGAGTTATAGCTATTTTTAAAAACATCGTCGTATACGAAATTGAAGTGACACACAACTTTAAACGCGTTTTTCTCAGAATTATGTTTTTTAGCACCAATCTCTACCGTTATCATGATATCTCACATAATAATGTACATAATTTAATAAAATATTCAGGAAATGTTTTAGATGCTATTGTTAATGATATGACGCACAATAATTGATGTATAATAAATAGTTTTTTGTTTGGGGCTGTTTTTATAAGGAAAGGAATGACGAATTGGGGAAAATTTTCATATTGGAACATAAAATTGTCTGTATTATTATTGCATTTTAAAATTTCTCTTATATTTTAGGTCATTTTGAAGATAACTGTTATATGTATCATGTGTGGGAAGGAAATTAAAATAGTCGCATTAGAATTTTGTGCAGAGTGATAGGCGTTTTATCAAAATTTCATTAAAAATTACTTCATATTGACCAATTTATAAAAAAGTATGGTATTTACAGGCAAGTTTTTCTAAATGCTATTTTACCATAAAAGATCAAAAAATCCTTAAAAAAAAAATTTTTTTTAAAAATTGCCTCCGAAAGTAGGCAGTCACCTTTGTTCTCAAATTTTTTTTAGAAAATTTATTTTTACTCTATATAATATTTGAATTCATCTCAAAATCCAGCATTCATAGTATGTTGGTTATATTTTGAGGCTATATTATGAATTATTTGAAAACAATTAGCAATATAGAGGGATAGAAACACCAAAAAAGTTTCCCCGTTTAAGGTGACAATGGATCATTAAAAACTTTTTTTTTATTTATTAACCAATTGCTATGAACTTTTTTATACTTATATAGTGTTGTTTAGAGATGGGAATTCTAAATAAAAAATATCAGAATGTAATTAATTAAGATATTAATTAAAATCAGTTTGTTAATTACTCTATTTAAAAATGCTCAATGCGCATTAATATTTGTCTCAGATATCCAATTTTATCTCTTAAGCTAGTTTTCTATAGTTATAATAAAAGTTAGTAGCAATATTTGATTTACAGTTATATTTATAAAAACTAGAAAAAAAAATC
The DNA here is from genome assembly GCA_907164885.2 of Dolomedes plantarius. NCBI lineage: Eukaryota > Metazoa > Arthropoda > Arachnida > Araneae > Dolomedidae > Dolomedes > Dolomedes plantarius. The sequence continues at coordinate 170,184,656 of OU015495.1, read as the reverse complement.
GATAAAAACAGGTCAATTTATGCAAAATTTTATCAAAAAAAAATTTTTTATTGTACAAATTTTAAGCTGTTTTAAAATAGTATAATGAATTGATTACTATTGAATAGTATAATGAAGTTTTATTCTAACATATATCAATAATGATTTTATGAAATCTTATGAAAATTTAAAAATAATTCTGGCGCATGGAACATTTTGAACTTACTGAAACGACCTGAAAACTTGTTTTGAGAAAATGGCATTTAAAGTTTTAATTTGACTAACATTTCCATTGTTTCCGTTTGAAAAACAAAATACTTATAACTCGGTTAATAATGATCGGATCAACATACTTTTTTTTAAATTTAAAGCTGATGAGTTGCAGAATCATTTTCTGAAAGAAGTAAAAAAATCGTTTTGGGGACATATTTTTGTCAACCTGAAGGTCCATTGTCGCTTTAAATTAATTCATATCAACTGGCTACCAGATGCAGAGTTTCGACTTTGAAAATAAAGCAGTGGTAGCTGGACCATAGTGACGTTACACCAAAGTGTCCCGTTCTGTAGCCAGGAACCAATTTCGGGTAAGGCTGGTTTTTACATATTTTTTATTTAATACAATGCTGTAATATATTGAGGAACGACTTTCAGGAAGGGGATTGGATCCTGATCCCTTCATCCACACGCTAACTACACACCCGGTGAATTCCTTAGCCAGCAATAGGCCGCAGCTACTACTGAGGCCAACATAAACGATGTTTCTTTATTGAGCAATGACGCAAATATATTTGTTTTATTACAATATTTTTCAACAATGCTACTATCTTTCCTAAAAGTCCACCAGTATTCATTTCACAAGTCGAACGTCACTGTAACAAACTGAAGCATCGGTTCAAATTCGGGTCTTTGGAAATTCGAAAGTAGCGTCATGATCATCTCTCCAATGTTATAAAGACATTCATGTAGTATGTGTCTGTCATAATTCATGTCTGTATAACTCTCACCAATTACTGTAAAGTACATGCATAATGTCTTGAGAGAACTATTGCCACTAAAGGCGATCTACGCCAAAACTTGTAGCTGTGACCCTTCCTGCGCATGCGCGAGATGCATTTTGGGTATCTTGGCGCAGTCCGAGGCGAACAACGTTATCTCCTCGAGAACTTGTGAGCAGATTGCGACTGTGCCTGAAGGCTGTAGCTGCCCTGATGGAGGGTCTGGCGTGGTGTTTGTTGGTGGGTGAGTGGCGAGAGAGGTATGGCAGTGCCGATTAAGCCTAAGTATTGAAAGTTTTTTCGGCCATTTTGTAACTGCTAATGTCTGTTTCATTATAAATAAATTTTAAGTTTCTGCTCCTTACCCAACTGGTCTAAGTTCTTCTTAATTGTCTTAATAAGTAGTTTAATTTCATCTAATATGTTAAACTATGCATCTATTACCTTTTTACCACGTGGGTTGAGCAGTTAGTCTGTTAACTAGAATGCATATTTTTAATCTCTAACTTAAATAAAAAGCTTAACGTACATGTTACCTGAGACAATTAATCGGTGTTATTGGTACAATTAATATATCAATATAATTTACAGTAGTAACTTTATCTTTCTTACAATGCAATGTACTCTGTCGCCACTTTGGGCCAGCTTGTAACATCCACGATTTCTCATATTGTAAATTTCTTTCTTCAAAAATTATTGTTGTATTTTTGCACTACGCCCATTCCGCCCCCATTTGACCATACCGAAAATCGAAAGTGTTTTTATGTGTATATATACAGTAGCGAATAAAATTTTTTTTTAGAATTAATCATAATCAAGTTTTATTAGAATTAATAAATTATTTACACTTAATTGCTCAGAAAAAAATTAAAAATAGGGTAAAATACAATATTTAAGAAAACGTGGAACAAAGTAATTTATACACAAATTTTGTAGTTAATGTAAATTCTATATAACAGCAGACATATTACATGTACTTTGATGTGTATAAACTCATTAGGATCACTTCAATATTTAGTAGATCCTACACAAACTGCGATGACAGCCTTGCAGCAATCCGAAATAGAAGATATCAACTTCTGAAAGAAATCCTGGCCAATTTCATGGAACCGAACAATGGTAATGTTTTCCTGCAGTTAAATCTTAGTAGCAGGCTGCTTAGCAGCAATTA